>JANRFK010000875.1:23827366-23839936 GCA_030068395.1 Apalone spinifera | reverse complement strand
ACAAATAAGTAAGGATAATAATAAACAAATGCTAAACAAGGTCATGAGATGAACGTTTAGTTTAATTGTGCATATTTAAAAACAAAAATCACACAATGTGTACAAAAGATAAAGCTCAACAACTAATATGCATAATATATGGTAGATAACAGGTGATCGCATCACTGATTACTCAGTGCTATGCATGCAGGCAGTGACATCATCGTCCCCACTCTGGCTAAGCTGGCATTGCGCAGGGACGCTTATTGTGGCAAACACAAATGAAAATTGTTTTCAATACAATTAATAAATGCTTAAGTATTAATTATTTTTTAATCATAAAATGTTATTGTTATGGAATTTTCTCGCAAAGCCCTTATTTTCACTTTGCAGAACCCCAGGTTTCCGTAAAATACTATTTGGGAAATACTGCCCTAGATTACTTGTTTCTGACTGGTTGTACAGACATGATCCTGCACTCTATTCCACTGTGTTCCCGGTGCTTTCTAATAGGAGGACTTTGTAAGAAGCACACAGGATCTTTTTCAGGGGCTATGTTTATTGAAACTACAACATGAAAAGCATCATATGCATTCACACACATACACACCGGTGCTGCAAATGATCTTAGAGTTACCAGTCTGTTGAGGCTCAAGTCAATCTAGTGGCCCGTTAGATCAAACATGAATGAGGAGCTGGGTTCTCGAGGTCACGAGCTGAAGCTCTGAGGCAGGACTGAACCCAGAGTTCCATGGTAAGAGAACCTTATTTTTATACTTGGCTTCCCATCATTAACTCTTGTTTGTCATCTCACTCTTGGGGGGTCTCTGCCTGTCTCCAAGGTTTGTCAATTCTGCTAATTTAATTCTAGCATTGAGCACAATGGATGCTTCCTGCTTATCATCAAGTTTCTCACTTCTTGACCATCTGGGCATTTGTGATGGCTTTCAAACTTGTCCTTAATTACACACCCATCTTCCACTCACACCGAGTCCCTTACAGAGAATTTCCTGTCAAATGGTTTTGCAGAGCATGTCAGACAGGCTTCCTTTTTAGAAAGGATTATACCATTACTAAAGAAATGACAAAAATAAATGTACACAACTTACTTTGCAAGGCAGGCAAGAGGCACAACTTAATTTGTAGCCAACATTGTCTAATCACAAAGGGTAGCTGGCAGGGTCAAACAGAACATATAAGCAAATTATTATAGAGGACGTATTACCATCATAATACTTATATTCTTATACCAACACTAAAATTCTACATTTTGGCTACACTCTCAGAGAGGGTCTATGCCACTGTGACAAAGTGGGGACTTTATTCACTCTGTTTGCTTTGTTATGGTGCCTGTGTGTGTGCGTGCGTGCATGTGTTTGTCTGTCTGAGTTTTCCTGGGCACTGCACTGGTGCCCAGCTGGGGATGGGAGTTTTGGGTGTGACTCTAGCTACCCTATCTTAGCATGTACACAACAATAGCTCAGGCTCTCTTGTAACCTGAGCCTATGTGGGGGGGGACAACTAGGTGACAGCACGTGACACCTTTTTGCTGAGAAGCTGAACAAAAGGAGGAGGTGGGGCTGCCTGCAGGGCTGGACCAGTTGGGGAGTGTGTGAATTAGTCTCAGCTGGTTTAGGATGCCGGGAGGGGGCCCAGGGCAGTAGCTCTGGACACCCCTCTCTGCAAATTGGATTGTACTGACTGCTCCTGGTCCCTGTGTTAACAGCAAGTCTGTGCTGTTCTGTATCCCTGTGACCCAATAAATGTGCTGTTCCACTTGCTGGCTGAGAGTCACATCTGACTGCAGATGGGGGTGCAGGGCCTGGTGGCTTCCCAGACTCTGTGACAGCTTCCATATGAAATAAATATGGTATATAAATGATCCGTCTTTGATGTCTTTGCCTAAAAAAAGGGACAGCTGATGATTTTTTAAAAACATTCGGGTTTTCCAAGCCAACGTTTTATTGCATTTTTTAATTGCAATCTCAAGAGTGCCATAAAACCCACATTATAGATGAAACTGTTTCCTTTATGTGCTCATGATAAAAACCCATCAATAAATGGAATAGACGCTCTGATCAGCCTCCTCCGCCCCTTCCCTCAAACAGGCTAATCAAGGATCTACTCTATTGTGTTAATAAAACTGTTAGCCAAGAAATGGTTTCTGTGCTGACACCCCTGGAACACCTTCTCTCCCCCATCTCTATCCCTAATTGCATTTCATTTAACACACCTAATTACCAAAATGACTTCTTCCAAAAATAAACTATGGGGTATTCAGAGCCGCCTCGCTTCTCAGCATTAGGGTTGTTTTCAGCCAAAAAATCTGTGCCTTTCAGCATTATCTTGGCATACTCAGGTGCAGGCCAAAGTACTTCTGATTCCTCCCCATCACTAGAGTCCTGGAAAAAGCTAAAAACCGAGTAGCTAGAGCAGGTGAGACAGAATGGGCACAAATCATGATGCTTGCTCAGTCATTAGGCATTTGTTACGGTGCCTCAAATCAGCAACCTCAACAATTCATTAGGTCTCAAGCCAGAAATAAAGGTGCTGGAGGAAACGAGGCTTCGGTAAGTTCCCCAAACTAATGAGCTAACATGGATGCTAATGAATCAGGTGGATTGAAAGTTACCAGATGGCTATTAACATGCCTGGGGGGGCTGACCCAACAGTGCTCACACCTAGAGGTGGCCAGACAGCCACCCATTGGCTTCAATCATTTGTCTCATGCAATTCTATAATGAGCCCTTCAGTGAAAAGTTTCCAGCCTGAGTTTCTAAAAATCAGGCTCCAAAGGCTCCCATTTTTTAAATGGAGGGGTACTCATTAGCATTTGTCGCACTGTTGCCCCCATGCACGTTATTTGCATATTCTCTGCCAATGCTTTTTGAGCAAGAAGTTTTTTGCACAAAAACAAGCAGTGTAGACGGGGTCCATTTTGCTCAAGATCCTGCATACCTCCTTTTTTGAGGCATCAGGGATCTTGTGCAAAAGGGTTGTTGTTTTTTTTTTTTGCGCAAAATGGACCCGTCTACACTGCTTATTTTGTGCACAAACCTCTTGTGGAAAAAGCAGTGACAGAGAATATGTAAATGACAGCGCGACAAATGCTAATGAGCGTTTCATTAGCATACTCTCTGCCAACAAATACCTGCAGTGTAGACGTAGCCTCAATGTCCCAGTCTATGTGGCTATAAGATGTAGCACTGCATGTTGGGACCTGTAGTTTTTGTACCCTCTGCCTCAAAGGCATGGTTGGCTGCAATCTGACCCATTGTTTTGCAAACTAGGCATAACTGTAGGACTTCTGACCAGTGGCCAGCAGGGCTTTCAGTTGAACAAAATTTGCCTGCTCTGACTTGTATATGTTCAGATACAGAGGTGCTTGAAAGCTCACCAGGACATTTTTGCTCTTGCAGTTGCAATTGACGCTTTAAGCACTGACTGGTGCTTAAAAGCCTCTGTAGCTGTGATCACAGATGGAGCCTAAATGCTACATCATTGACGTTGAAGGGCACAGCTTAGTTTCTGAGGAATAATAGACTGAAATAATTTGAGAGGGAGCATCTAGACTTTTTTAAATGCTCTATACCTTCAAGGGTGCTGGTGAACATATACCATCCAGCAACCCCACCCTATTCATTACTATGCACCATGCAGGGTGCCTCTGAAACTAATGGCACTAAAACACCCATCATGTGTATCCCATTTGATTTTTAATCGTTTCTACAATATTTGAATCATTGGCTCGCTCCTTTGGTTTTGGAAGAATACCAAAGCTGCATGAATATACTAGCATTATAAGCCATTCATGGGGCCTGGCCAGGCCGCCTAGCAGATGGAGGCCCTTATGTTTTGGCATTGCACACATATGGAAGACTAATATGCAGTCCAGGAATAGACAATTAGTTCTCCTTTTCCTAGCAATCCCAATCCAAAGGCTCTTTCAAGCTAAATAAGTTCAGCTGGAACATGGACAACAAGATGCTACAAGGCTGAAGGTTCAAGCACAATATTTTTTCCTTTTAGCAGTTGGTATTAGCTTGAAAGCCTAAAACTGCAACATTTCCTTGAACGTCGCATGTTAGGGTTTAAAAAGCTATGCATAGCTAGAACGCGCTCAAATCCATTCACCTCAGCAGGCAGGGGTTCAAATCAGCATGAGTCCACATAGGACCATGGAGAGTTGCTTCCATCCCATCTTTTAATGGGACTTCTCCAGACCACCAAATAACCCTGTAGCAGGACACATGGCACCTATGAATAAAACCCACCTATCATGGACACTCAGAGTTGGTGTAGCAGGGAGTGCTGCCAATCCAGAGCAGAGTGTGTGTGGCTGAGGCTGTCTATTTCCAGGCTGCAGAGTTATCAGGCCTTTTTATTCAAGCACACTTCAAATGACAGGGCCAGATTTGCAACCGATGTAAATTCTCTCGAGCTGTATCTGGTTGCGCCCACTGAGAATCTGGTCCCTACACTGTTCTTTTTGGGCGAATTCAGTGACTGAACTCTGTTTGATCATTTATTACTCTATGGTTTATAGAAGAGGCAGCCCTGGACGGTTTTTGCAGCACTGTTGTATCCAAGGAGCACAGCATTTTAATTTCAGGGCATCAAAATCCTTTTGGCTGCATGCAACCAGAAGTCTTGTTCTACTGACACCAAGTAAGGCTTGCCACATGTGGCCCATTAATCAATAGGCTGCACTGTACATTAGGGTCCTGGAAAGTTTACCCTAAAGATGTGTCTAAATGGTACACTAGAGATGGCTCCCAGGTACCTGCCTTCATGAGACAAAGACCAAGAGGCTCTCTGGTCCAACTAGCCCCTAGGAACCCCAGTGGTGGTACACTTCTTCCACCCAGTCTGGGAGTATTGGCCTCGAGGGGCATGGTTGAGACTGGGTTGCTCACACCCCCTGGACATTTGCTCCCTGGGAGTGGGCTGGCAGGGAATGGACTCTGAATGATGTCACCCTGACTCCATCATAGAGTGCAGCTTGGTAGCTCCCTGTTGCCATGGGAACTTGCTGTTTTGCAATCCTGCTTGCAGAGGTGCAACAGCTGGAGCAGAGCAGGTAATGGCTCAGGCCACACACACACCCCCTGTACTGACTGGCTGCCCCACCCCAGGGTGGTAGCGTGTGGGTCAGAGCACTGTAGCCAGTCTGTGGGGCTGGGTTGTGTTTAGGGCAGGGAGGATCTCTCGCTGCATTGTCCTTTGTTCAGTACTGCTGGGGTTAGTGCTAGCTGGGGCAGGGGGATGCTTGGAGGGAGCGGGGGAGAGGCGGTTCTCCTGCTGTTCCCTGTGCTAGGGAAGGACTTTAGTCAAAGCTCACTCTTATCACCCATGGGGTGAGCTTTATTCTTGTCACCCTCGGGGAGGACCAAGATGGCAATGCTGCTCAGAGAGGGTCTCTCAGTCCTGTGTCAGTGCAGTATCTTAGGGGAAGCTGAGCACGCGGAAGGCCAGCGAGAAGTTCCCAAGGTGATAAAATGAGACTGAAAAACAGCACGTAGGGGTATGGGACTGCTGGGGAATCCTGCCGTGTTTGTTCAGAGACAGGGCAGATGATTTGCCCTTATACCAGCCCTTCTCTGATCCTACAAGGTACTGGTACCCTGTCCTAGGAGTAAAGCAGCTTTGGAGCACTGCAGTTACTTGATGGGCAAACCAACCATGGAGAAGCCCCTTACTCAAAGTTGTGACGATGCTGGAGAAGGCAGCAGTAGACCGTGTGCTTCATGTATGGTTGATGGGCCATGTGCAGCATCCTGACCTCAGAAGCACGCTGTTCAGCTTCAGCTGTGAAGAGACATGCCAGTCTTGTATTGACTCCCACCCAGAGAAGCCGTCAGGAATGAATGCAACGTAGCTATCCCGACCTGCTGGCAACACTGTCACACAAACAGTTTTGCCACCTAACAGCAGGTCGGACAGCCAAAAATAGCAAGGAACCAAATCCCATAAAAACAGCTTCAAGCACTGGAGGCCACGTGATGACTGTACGTGTTATCGGAGCAGAATATGTGGTCTCCTGGCCAAAGTCTATGGGGATCTGCAGCCAAGAAACAGGCTGCAGATCCAAATGGACCTAGAAGCTTGGTGCAGCTTCCAGTGAATTGCAGCCAGTCTTTGCACGCAACAGGTGGTGAAGGAAGTGTGGCAGTGTTAGGAGCACAGGGCACATTGTATAAGGAACCAGTTTTGCCTCGTGCCTGTGAACTCAGGGCTGGGTGCAGATTACCTGGTGCAAGGTCAAATCCTCGGACTAACTGTGAACCCTTTGTCTTCATTCAATGGTGCCCTGTATTATGTTATTTCTGACCTGTAACCTGCAATATACAGTGCTGATAGCGGCTGTGTTGTAGAACTGCCTGAGACACATAATTAAAGCCTGTGAGAGCTGCCAGGAAGCAGGATGGACACAGGTGACTGCAAATTCAGAGGCCCCTCCACAGTCCTAAGTTACTGGCTTCACAGGGGAAAGTCCGTCCAACAACTGGCATTTCCTTCAGGCTGCTGCATCTTGTGTTAGCCATTGCCCGATGTTGTACGGTGTTACACTGTAACAGAAACAATTCAGGGAGAGGTCCAAGGAGCGTGCTCCATGTTCTCAACCCCTCACACCTCAACAAAGCTAAAGTGGTTTTGTCCCTGATAAATTACACTAGTTTTACACTCAGGGTATGTCTAGACTACAGAGCTTTTCCGGAATACTAGAGGTATTGTGGAAGAGCTCTGCCACGTCCAAGGAACACGTCTGCTTTTCAAAAAAAAAATTTTTTTTGGAAACGCAGATGTGTCTTTTTGGCATCCCTGTAAATCCCGGTATACAAGGAAGAAGGGATGTTTTGAAAGAGGGGTTTTCCCCAATATTTGACCCCATGTAGATGGGCCAAATGTCGGAACAGCCTCTTTTGGAAGAAAAGTAGAAAAACATATGCAAATTACGGTTCACAATTTGCATATCTTTTTCCGACTTTTCTTTGTAGCGTAGACACAGCCTCAGTCAGTGCTCCTGCTGCAGTGCTCCTTGTGAAAATCATTGTGGAAAGGGGCTTTGTTGGGGGAAAGCTACTGCAGCACAGCACTCAGAGATAATTAAGCAGCTACACACTACGGCTATGTGTAGACTGCCCCATCTTGCATAAAAAATATGCAAATGAGGCAAAGCGTGGACTATTGCCATGCCTCATTTGCGTAATTAACGAGTCTCTGTTTTTGCGCAAAACCCCCCTTCTTGCGCAAGAGCCGTTCTTCCTCTTTCTTTCAGGAAGAATGGCTCTTGCACAAGAGGGGGTTTTTGCGCAAAAAGGAGCCGTGTAGATGGCTCCTTTTTGTGCAAAAGTCTCTTGCGCAAAAACGGAGTCTCATTAATTATGCAAATGAGGCGTGGCAATAGTCTATGCTTTGCCTCATTTGCATATTTTTTGTGCAAGAGGGGGCAGTCTAGACATAGCCTAAGGGTACGTCTACACTGCAACACTATTTCAAAATAACTAGCACTATTCTGAAGTAACTTAGTCCATGTCTACATAGCAGGCAGTTATTTCGAAATAGTGTCAAAATACTGTCAAGCTGGAGGACTTCCTACTCCTATTCCTGTAACCCTGATTGTATGAGGAATAAGGGAAGTCAGAAGAGTGCTCTATTTTGAAATAAGTCCTGTGTAGACATTCCCTATTTCGAAATAAGCTAGTTCAAAATAAGATACACAATTGACATAGCTCAATTTGCATAGCTTATTTCAAGTTAAGCCCTGCAGTGTAGACGCACCCTAACTGTCTTCCACTGCAGTCTTCATCTCTTCTGGCCCTGGAGTGCACCTATTTTGGCATCTGATGGCTCAGCTGTTGGATCAGGGACTTAACTCTTAAAATGGGATGGATCTGGCCGGCGTTATTTTCAGGTGGAAAAAGAGCTTATTTTTGGAATCATCAAATGTCAGGATTGCTGCCAGGGGAGAAAGTTCATCCTGGTCAGGAATCACATCAGTTTTGATTAAAATTCTGGTGCTTGTGAAGAAGTAGGGATGCTTCTGTCCACAGCGTGCCTTCATTGTTGGGCACAGTAGCGTAGGGTTGGGATGCATGTTATAAGGGAAGAGAAGGCAGATGTGAAAGGAGCTATCTGGGTTCCCCACAAAGGAATAAGCCAATCTCAGGGGTGGTCTTCAGGGTGCACTCTCTAACAGTTGAAGAGATTTCCTAAGCCCACATCTACAGAGGTGGTGGGAGTCACAGTGAAAAACTGATTCAAGTACAGATGGATTCATGAGACATTCTTGTGACCCGTGTTCTCTCTAATCTAGGGGTCTCAGACTCACAGACCATGGGCCATCCTTGGCCAGAGCAATTGGGCAATCTGCCCCAGGAGAGGCCTGTCTGTTCCCCAAACCCTGCCCCCTGCCCACCATCACACCACCCTCTCCCTCCATGTCACCCTGTCTCCAAGACGTGGCCTCAGGGATTACTGGAGGGTCCTGACATGCACAGCTTCAGGAATCAGGCCTCCCCAACCCTCGCACAAAGCACTGTAGCAGTTGCTGTAAGGAAATGGAGTGCATACTGCTTTCCCCAGGGCTCCTGCTGCCACAGGCAGTGCAGGGAGGGCCTTAGGCCCCCCGGGTAATCCCCAAGGCTGCATCCTCAGGGATGAGGGTGCCTGGGGTGGGAAAAGGCAGGGCAGTGGTGGGAAGGGAGTGGGATTGGGGGAACAGTAATGAACAGACCAACCCCCTCAGCCCACTGGGAATCTGGGGCCAGATTGCACAATTACTCCAGCCAGAGATAGCCCACAGGCTGGGAATTTGAGACCCCTGCTCTAATCTTTTCCATCCATGTGGATTTTTTTCATCCAGGTGCAGATGAAATTTTTATCATTAAAATTGTTGTGCAAATGTGCACCACCCGTAGAAACACAAAACCTAGCTGTGGACACTCTGTTACTCAGTTGGGCGGCCTTTGAATTTCTCCTGAGTGGCTGCATAAGCACACAGCTTACAGAGAACACTGCTCGTGATCCTACTGGAATTGTGAAAGCCCAGAGCTGTTTGCTGTCGCTAAGAACTCTTCAGTATGGATGGGAGACAGAAATTGTAGGCCATATAGCGACCCATGGGCAAGCTTGGCCACAGCCTGCTCCATTATGTGTAGCAAGTTGCCTATGAGGCATTCAGCTGGGCAAAATGTGGATGCCCTTAGTATATTGCCTAGAAGTCTAATTAGTTTCTTTTCCTTCAGGAGCAGTGGATCCAGTCTCCTCAAGTCCCACAACCATGGACAGAATGACTAGGGAACAGCCCCTGACCAAGCATGAGAAGACGATGATTGCGAGCAGTCTCTTGAAGCAGGCCCCACCTGAAGAGTTCTGCGAGGCCTTCAGTGACCTGCGCCTGCTGGTGAGTGATGACAGCCTGATGTGCCAGGAGGCTGCCTCCCTCTGTGCTCTGTACAACAAGCTCCATTTCATCCCTGTCAGGAGCAAGGAGTGTGAGGTGCTGCTGACCCGCCACAATGAGCTGGAGGAAAACCACTTCTTTGACCCCCAGAGACAGGTTTCTTTCAAATATGACCACGTGAGGCAAGAGCCAAGTGAGTTTCAGGCTCATCCACAAGAAGATGAGATGGGTGAGGCATGGAGAAGGGCCCTCTATGAAGGCCTGAAAGTATACGTCAGCAGCCATTATCCTGGGGGGCTTTGCAGTGTCTTCATCAAGGACACTGCTATCCGGAAAATCCTCATTGCCTGCATTGCGGGTCGTCTGCACCGACCCTCTGCCTTCTGGAATGGCCTATGGAAGTCAGAGTGGACTTTCACCCTGACTCCCACCTCCACTTCTACCCAGGTAGCTGGGACCATCATGGTGCAAGCTCACTACTTTGAGGATGGCAACATCCACTTGACGGTGTGCAAAGACGTGGCTGAGACTCTTCCTGTCACCACTGAGACCCAGACCGCTCAGGACTTTGTGAAACTGCTGGAGGATGCAGACAACGAGTTCCAGGGTGAGCTGATGGAAGAATACCAGAGGATGAGCAATACCCACCTGAAGGCTTTCCGGAGACAGCTGCCCATCACCCACAGCATGATCGACTGGGAGAAAATAGTGACAGCTAAGATTGTGGAGGCAGCTGCTGTCCAATGAGATGCCCGTTTGTATGGGATATTGGAATACAGTGTTCAGGGAAGGGGGAAAGTACTTAACACCCTATACAATAAATAGAGAAAAAGAAAACAGAAAAGAAAATGAGGGACGGGAAGACTTCTATGGTGCCAAGAGCCAGGGTGCTCTCCCGGGAGGTAGGGAGTGCCAGCTGGAGGAGTCCTGCTGACCAGTGCTGACTGAGAGCTCACACAGACCAATAATCAGTCACATTGTGTGTCAGCTTGTTCATAAAGTAGAGGAAGTTCCAAGAAGAGCAACCAAATTGAGGAGAGGGCTGCAAAGAGAGAGATTTAATGATAGAGCAATGGACAGCACTTGCCCTCTGTCTCTTCATCTCTTAGGCCTCTTTGACACACAAGATCAGAGCCATATAGTTATACCCCCTTCTCAGGGAGTAGTTTATTAACATATCATATCTTCGTCTATCTTCCCAGTCCCTCAGTGGGGCATGGCTCCTCCTTTCTGTGGCCTGGCTGCTTTGCCCTTTCAAGCCATCTCTCTTTTCTCAGTCTCTACCAGACAAATGATTTTTTGTCAGACTCCCACCAGATGAACACAGTTCCTCCTTCGCAAAGTCTGTTTGCAGCCAAACATACAACACCAGCCTTTCCACAACTATCCGCCCTCCTCCCCCCTGCACTCTTGTCCTTTTGCAAGAGTGACCTTTTTTTGGTCAGGGCTACTGACCCACAGAAAAATCAATTGGGGGCCACACGCAAGTGCAAAGACAACCCCACAACCACTCACCTCACACTCAACTTGGGGCACTGGGGCTCCATTCACCTCCCAGTTCCATGGGAGAGGCATTGAGGCTCAGGGCTTCCCCCGACAGCGTGGAGACTTGCTACAGGCTGAATCTAAGTAAACTGGGGGTTGGCTCCAGCCTGTGGGCTGTAGACTCCCCACCCTTGTTTTAGAGACATGGGGTTCCTCAGGACTTTCCTTGGGACTGTAGTCTCTAAACCTTTAGGTTGCTCCTGGAAGGCTTTCCAGAGTGCTTTTCTCAGGACCTCAGCCCCAGCTCACACCCTGGCTGCTCCAGATTGCCAGGCCTCATTCTTCTTCCCAGCACTGTCCTTACTGGCGCCCTACGCAGCCCAGCACCAGCACACCCTCTCCCCTCCCCTCCCTCTCCGTGGAAGCTGTGGAAAAGAGGGTTGCCAACTCTTTCTGACCGGACACCATTTACTGCAATGGTGTCCAGCCCGCCTCTTCCAGAAGAGTTGTCAATGCAGGAGCAGGGCCAGGAGGGAGACATGGGCACAAGGCGTACCAGGCAGCCATGCCGCCAGTTGGAGAGAAGCGATGCTTTTACGGGGAAAGCACCATTTCTCTCCAGCCACCTGCTGCATGGCTGACCCCTGCTCAGTCCTCCAGCCCACGAGGGCTGCTCAGCCATTGCCTGGTGGATGGGGGCCATCCTGAGCGGTCGGATAGGGTTGACAGGGGGTGGCTAGACTACGGGGTTGGGGGCTGCTGAACCAGCACTGAGCTGGAGGGGAGCAGCCGGGGCAACTGCAGCCCATAGGCAACATGCGGCTGCATAGGGCACCATGATGTTTGGCACAATTTGAATCCCCAACTTTTGTGGTGTCCTACGCAGCTGTGTGCTTTGCCTGTTGGTAGGGACCAATGTTCCCTCTCATCTTTTCCATCCACGGTCATGATGTGAATGTGCACCATGAGGAGAAACACATACCTATCTGTGGGCACCCTGCTAATCAGCCGGGTGGCATTGGAATCTCTCCTGAGGTGCCGCACAAGGGCACAGGGAACACTAGTAGGGACGGCCTTGCTTCTTCTTCTTGGTGAAGCAGCCTTTAATTACTGAGTCTATAATCACCACCTATTATATGCCTCATGCACTTGTACTCTGGTGTATATCTTTAGATAGCAGCTGGGATTTTTTAATGTCCCCCCATGTCCCAGTACTCCCTCTAAACCCCTTCATGGTGTATTCTGTAATCTTAAAAATGTTGATGAAGAATTTAAATGCCTTTTCTGGGAGCACTCCCTTATCAAGGAAGGGGTCGACTATTTCTTTAACATTCCACTTGATACATAACCCATGTTTGTGTCCAGTCAATAACTAACACATACCTGGCACATAACTAGCACTAACATTCAATAGCAGCACATTGGCCTGTTTTGGGGAATACTTCGTAAAATCTTATTCCCCTTTTCTCCTTAGTCCACAATTCCTACTATTTCTTTTTAAACTTTTAAATTCTTGCTCACTCAAAGGTATCTTTGGGACAATTTCTCCATTTTCAAAATATTTTTTTCCTCTTCTATTTCCTTGCCAGGTATCCAAGTGTATGCTGGGATCCATACTCATATTGGCTGCATCTAGACTGGCAAGTTTTTGCACAAAAGCGGCCCCTTTTGCGCAAAAACTTGCCAGCTGTCTACACTGG
>JANRFK010000875.1:23785736-23796314 GCA_030068395.1 Apalone spinifera | reverse complement strand
GTGTCTAATTTGCATTCCTTTTACGGAAAAGGGATGCAGTCTAGACACAGCCATCTGGTCCTTGGCTTTGCGTTTGATACTTGCAGCGAGGTTGCCGCTATTGGTGATGGGGTTGTATGCGGTGAATGCCTATCTACCAAGCAGTGGGCTGAAACCATTAATATCATTTCAAACAGGCTACTCTAGAACAGCCATGAGTTGGCAGCAACTTTCCTCCACTCCTGACCCAGGAATCAATGAAAGGTTTTGTAGCTCATTCCTTCTCCTGACCCAACTAGCTCCAGGAGGACCATGTTTGTGCCGAGACACAAGAATGGGGAAGGAGCCAGATTAATTACTAGCTAAGCAGACTAAAGCACAAAATCCTCAAAGAGAAACAACAAGTACACCCGTCAAACTGCAGGTCTGAAAGTTACACTGCTCTGAAATCCAGGCCTAGAGCCAACAAAGCATTCACAGTCTGAGGGACCAGGAACACGGGGGTAAAAGTTGCTAGCTCACCAAATTCCAGAGCTAAAGACAAACACTGGCTGCAATGGGACCTGTGTTGGGAGCCTCAGCTTGCAAAGATCTAAAGCAGAGCTTCTCCAGCTCTGGTCCATGCTCCATCCATTGCTCCCTGTGCCCTTCCTGGTGGTCTGCAAAATAAAACACTGAGAGACCCGTGGTGGGCTTGGCTCAGGCCAGCTCCAGCACAAAGCACCTCACTTTCACTCTAGCGGTTCAAGAGTAACAACTTCAGGAACATCAGGCCTGCAGCACACGAGTGTCCAGTGGCTGCAGGAAACTGGTACTAGATCAGCCAAGCCCTCCCACAGGTCCCCACCAACCAGCCTTTCATGGAGGGGTCATCGAGACGCAGCCGCCACATCCCCAGCACAGCTCCTAGGCCCCTCAGAGGGCCAGGCAGGAAGTCTCACCCTCGGACGGCGTGCAGCAGGCGCAGTGAGGGGTAGGCAGTGCGGACGTCAATGTGATGCTTGAGGATGAGCTCGTTCACCCACTCTACGCGCTCCTTGCCCCCCTTGGCCATGAACGCTGGGATCCAGAGGATGCTGCCGTTGAGGCTGTGGAGACGCTGCAGCAGCTTCTCCCTCCAGGTCTCGTTCACTAGGTCCTCGAAAGCCCGCTGGATGACCGAAGGGTTCATGGTCACAAGGTCTGTCTTCGTCCCCACGTCCCAGGCATATTCCTGGACAGGGGCCAGATTACACCTGCAACACAGGAGAGGGCATCAAGGGAAGGAGACCAACAAACCTGAGTGGGTGGATGCTAGCACTGGGGTAAGGTGCTGGGTTGCCAATCCTGGGGTGACACAGGTCGTGCCAGGGCATGAATACACCTCCCCTTTGCGCCCTTTCTTGGGACGAGAGCAGAACGCAGTCTCCAGAGCTCAGTCCCTCTTTGCAGAGACCAACCGGAGTGGCGAGGGAGAGGGGCAATCAATGCTTGAGGAGTGTGGTGGTGATGCAGCAGCCTGGGGGTACTGGCTGAGCACAGTTCTAGGGACTAGGAGTGGCTCATGTTTAGGGTTGCCACATGGTTTCATAAAAAATACCGTACACCCCCCCCCCCCCCCCCCAAAAAAAAAAACCTTGGGAAAAAATTCTGTTGGAAAAAAAAAAAAAGCTGCACTGCAAGTCCCAAGTGGCCTTCCAGCCTCCCATTGAGCTCCTGAGAGTTTTAGATGTCTGGTATTTTCTGAATATTTTTACCGGACAGAAAGCACAAATACCGGTCTGTCCTGTTCAATACCTGGACAGCTGGCAACCCCACCCATGTTGAATCCTGCCTCTACCACTGTCTGCCTGGATGACCCTTGGCAAATCACTTAGCCTGTGTCCCCTGCCTGAACGTAGGTCAAGAACACCGGGGGATA
Source organism: Apalone spinifera (assembly GCA_030068395.1). Lineage (NCBI taxonomy): Eukaryota > Metazoa > Chordata > Testudines > Trionychidae > Apalone > Apalone spinifera. The sequence goes on along the minus strand of JANRFK010000875.1, from coordinate 23,794,435 downwards.
TTAAGAGGATTTGTTAATATTTTATTACAAGCAGGGGAGCATGATGACGATGAAGGCACCTGCCTATTGGTGGTGTTTGTTCAGTGAGCTACATGAAATGCCTTTCACTCACCACAACCCCAGATCAGACTCATGGCAGATATCGGAGGAAAAAGCGTCTGCCTCCTGTTACCAATTCCCCGGAACATGATCTATCCAGAGCCTGCTAGTAATATACCAGTGGCTCCTAGGCATCTGGCTATGTTGCTACTGTGACTTCAGAGCACACGATTCAGCTCAAGACTATGGTTTTAATACAGAAAAAATACTATGGGAAGAGCAAACTCAGACAGTGTGTGTGTACCATGCAAGTGTGTGGAGAACAGTGTCTGCATATGTGTGTGCTTATGAATGTGTACGTCTATGTGCCCAGGTCTATGTCAGCACGGATGTTTGCACAGTTGTGGGAATGGCTTCATCTGTGTCTCTACAGGCATGCACTTGCTTTTGAATGCGCTAAAGTGTGTAGGTATGTTTGTAAGGTTTGCACACTTGGCTCGATGTGGCTGTTCATATATGTCCCAGGGTATTGGCAGTCGCGGGCAACCGCCCAGCTCGCCCGTAGGGTTGCCAGACAGTTTAAAAAAAACTGGACAAAAATTTGTCAAGCAAAAACAAAAAACAAACAAAAAAAAAGGGTCGGGGAGTAACCAGGGAAGCCTGGGGGGAGAATTCGGGAGGTTGGGCCGAAATGTGGTCATGGCCCACCCCTAAAACCGGCTCTGTCGGCGGCCCCTTGAAAATGGTGGCCCCAGGCAACCGCCCGGCTCACCTGCCCCTAAGACTGACTCTATGCACAGTTAAGAGACACCAGGGAACAAAATGCCTATGTTTGCTGCCATGACAAATTTGAATTGAAGTGACTTTTCCAGAGCAGGGAAACCCTCTGTGCAGTGGAGGTCTTGTGTGTCCCATCGCATCAGTATCAGAGCATCCAGCTCTGAATGTCAAGTTGGATGAGATGCAGAGCCCACTGGTACCTCTGGTGAGGGGGCCACAGAATTGCTAGGCTCTGGGCAAGGCATGAGGGAAGGAGAGTCTGTACTCCTAGAAGGGGCGGGGGCCACAGTAGAAAGGGCATGGCTGGAGGCTAGCCTTCCCCCACACCTCAGCCCTTCAGTGCCACCGGGGACTTTGGTGGTGATTTAAAAGGCCTGGGGCTCTAGCCAGCACCAGTGCTGCAGTGAATGGCCGAGCCCTGGAACAGCTACTCTCTCTTCCCCCTCCTCCATTGGCAAGCTTGACCTCTGATGATGGTGTGTGTACCAGGGAAGGGGGAGACACAAACAGTGGCTGGCACCTAGCACAAGCAGAACCCATCACTGGGAAGAGAGAGGAGCTGGCCCGTAGCCTCAGGAAATGCTTTGTTCTAGCCTGGCCGGAGTCATATTATCCCAAATCCTTTCTTCTCCTCTCATCCACTGCCTGCTAGCAGCAGACCCCGTGGCACCAGCAATGGTAATGATAGCTCTGGCCTCCACCTCCCGTGGATATCAATGACTGTGGCCTTCACAGGGCCAGGCTGCTTAGGGGCTGTGACTCGGAGAAACCTCTCTACAATGGTGCCCCCTCTAAGAATGGGTGCACATGCATGCACCCACGTGCAAACACCCATGTGCACAAGCACACACGTACACGCACAGGCACATGCATGTGCACAGACACGCACACAAAGGGAATTTGCGCCTTCTGCTCTGAAAACTCATCACACTCACTGTCTGTGATTCCAGCCCATGTGGCGGAGCAGGGAAGCCGTGAGGCAAGGAGGCTGAGAAGGATACATTTGCATCGAGATGGAACCAGAACAACCGCTTTCCCTGTTGTTCTTGACGGTGGTTTCCAAGTCACTTATTTTTGGCATTCTGACTGTGGGACAGATGACTCTACTGATCCATTACTACACACCAGAGTCCGGTGCTGGCAGAATGGAGCATGTGAGCAGCTGATGGGACCTCACAAGGCCCTAAAAGGGTGCCCTTCTTCTGTGCCAAAAACCCTGGAATACCCTCACGCTGCCCATCGAATCCATTTCGGTAGTGCCTTTCAGCTGAAGGATTGAACACTGTACTGAACACTGAAGAATTACTTCTCCCAACTATCACTACAGCAAAGTCTTTGTCAGTATCCTCATATTGTCAAGGGGGAAACTGAGGCACAGACCAATTAAGTGAAAGCAGAAAGCTACAAGGAATGGAAGCTGTCAGGGATCAGCTACAAAAACTACCTATTGGAGGTCAGACAGTGTAGGGATAAAGTGAGAACTGTCAAAAGCCAAGCAGAGTTAGACCTTGAAAAGGGAATTTAAACCAACAGTAAAAGGTTCGATAGCCATATAAATAAGAAGAAAACACGGAAAGAAGAAAAGGGACCTCTAGGCACTGAGGATGGAGTTGAGATCAAAGCATGGCCCAACGCCTAAGCAACTACTTTGCCTCAGTTTTAATGAGGCTAATGATGAGTTTAGGGGTAGTGGCAGGGTAGCTAATGGCAATGAAAATATGGAGGTGGACATTACTACATCCAGTGTGGAAATAAAACTCAAACAGCTTAATGGGACTAAATCAGAGGGCCCAAATAATTTCCATCCTGGAATATTGAAGGAACTGGCACATGAAACTGCAAACCCAATAGCAAGAATTTTTAATGACTCTGGTAACTTGAGAATTGAACCCTATGACTGAAAAATAAAAAATCCTATTTTTTAGCAAGGGGCGAAAAGTGATCCAGGAAACTACAGGCCCATTAGTTTGACTTCCACTGCATGAAGGCCTTGGAACAAATTTTGAAAGAGAAAGTTGTTAAGGACATAATGGTGAATGGTAATTGGTCCAAAATACAACATGGTTTGCGAGACCAACCTTATCTTATTTAGAAGATAACTGTTTTTTTAGGCAAAGGAAATGCAGTAGACTTAGTCTGCCTGGATTTCAGTAATGCATTCGATACAATTCCATGTGGGAACATTTTAGTTAAATTGGAGAAGATGGAGATTAATATGAGAAGTGAAAGGTGGATAAGGAATTGGTTAAAGGGGTGACTACAATGGGTGAAATGTACTGAAAGGTGAACTGTGAGGCTGGAGAGGTTATTAGTGGAGTTTCTCAGGGATCAGTCTTAGGACCAATCTTAGTTCACATTTTTATTACCGACCTTTGCACAAAAAGTGAGAATGTGCTAATGAAATTTGCGGATGTTACAAAGTTGGGCAGTATTGTCCATACAGAGAAGGACCAGAATATCATACAAAAGGTTCTGGATGATTTTGTAAACTGGAGTAATAGAAATGGGTTGAAATTAAATAATGCAAAGTGTGACCTCAGACATTTAGGGACTAACAACTAGAATTTTTGCTACAAGCTGGGGACTTATCAGTTGGGAGTGACACAAGAAGAGAAAGATCTGGGTATATTGATTGATTACAGGAGGATTATAAGCTGTCAACATGATGCAGCTGTGAAAAAGTCGACAAAGGCGTTCTTCCTTGTAAAACGAGGTTTACCATCAACAAAACTGCCACGTTCTGTCGACTTAATGTAGTGTAGACACAGGTATAGTTTTGTCGAAAAAAGGCCACTTTTGTCGACAAAACCCTGTAGTCTAGACACACCCAGAGACAGGAAAGTGTTAGTATCATTTTAAAAGGTATTGGTGAGACCTCATCTGGAAACCTGTGTGCAGTTCTGGTCTGCCTTCTTTAAGAAAGGTGAATTAAAACTGAAACAGATGCAGAGAAGGGCTACTAGCATGATCTGAGATTGGCTTGTTTAGCCTAATCAAATGAAGTCAGAGGGGAGATATGATTGCTCTCTAGAAATACATCAGAGGGATAAATGCAAGGGAGGAAGAGGAGTTATTTAATTAAGTGCCAAGGTGGACACAAGAACAAATGGCTATAAACTGGCCATCAACAAGTTTAGGCTCAGAACTAGGCAAATGTTTCTAACCATCAGAGGAGAGAAGTTCTGGGCAGCCTTATAAAGGAAGTAGGGGAGGGGCCAAAAACCTAACTTGGATCAAGACTGAGCGTGAGAACTTTTAGAGGGGATGGTATGATGAGACTGCCCACAATAGCATGTGTCCCCAATGACTGCCAGTAGCAAAAAAGCCCCAATGGCTGGAGATAGGCCAGGACACTGGATGAGAAGGACTCTGAGGTCATGACTACATTACAGGGAAGATTGATGCTGCCACGATCGATCTTCTGGTGTTCGATGTAATGAGTCTAGTGAAGTTTGCCCACATGCTCAAGGCCTAACTGACTGCCATATTTGGGGTCAGGAAGAAATTTTCCCCTGGGTGAGACTGACAGAGACAATGGGGGTTTTCCGCTTTCCTCTGCAGGATGGGGCACAAGTCACTTGCAGGTTGAAACTAGTCTAAATGGTGGATTCTCTGTAACTAGAGCTCCTTAAACCATGATTTGAGGAGTTCAGTAACCCAGCCAGAGGTCAGGGATCCATTTCAGAACCAGGTGGGTGAGGTTCTGTAGCCTGCAATGTGCGGGAGTCAGATCAGAGGATCATGACCCTTCCGACCTTTAAGTCTAAGAATCAAAGTGGCTAACTCAAGGGTACACACAGCCAGGAAAGGGATGCAAAAGTCCTGATTCCTAGACTCTGCTCTAGTCATTAGGGCATGCTGTCTTAATGGTGAATAAACTCCAAGAGAATACAGGATCGGAAAGCTAAAGACCTGGCAGTCTGTGTGCCCAGGAATGCAGGACCCAGCTTTCCTTGTCCCCATCCCTGCTGCAGCCTAGTCTATACAAGAAAAGGCTGGCAGGTATGGCTGTGCAGATTTAGCTGTGCTGCAAACCCTTCTCATGCCTATGCAGTTTGCACCAGCTATCCAGCTTTTGCCAGTCTAACATATTCTGGTTCCCCGAGCAAAGTAAGTTATACAGCCAAAGCGCTTTTCTGCAACTGTGTCCACACTAGGGCTTCGGTCATAGAAATGTTGCCACCCCATCAGCTAACCTTCCTACTGTAGACCTTGCCTAAGAGAATTGTCACTGTTGCTGCCCTAAGGACCCTGGCCTAACCCTTGCTGTGACCATGGCAGCCTGGGTTTTCCAGGCTGGCTTTTGTTCCACTTCAAGCTGCCGAGCAAATCACCCAGGGAACATACCCAAAGATCAGAGAGAGATCCTGAGCTCCACTCTGACACCCAGCACGGATGGGTTGACCGTGCTCATGCAGAGGATAATGGAAGTATCATCTCCATTCCCATGTCACACGCAGGACTGCCGATATAAGCCACTGATAGATTGGGCTGTCTTCATAATAGACTTGCCAGAAAGCAAGTGTCTGTGCAGACATAAATCACCAGCAGACATGCAGCGCTCCTCAGCTAACATAGCTGCATGGGCTTGGGGACAAAGAGCAGGTACTTTCCTTCTCTGGGTTTGGTATTGCAAGTATTAATTTGACAGTTGTGTGTGTGGGAATGTAAGTGAGTGCGTGTGCATGTGAGAGAGGAGTGGAGAGTACATGTTTGGCTTGTGTAGGGATTGTATGTGTTCGTGTAAGGGTAAAGGGGTGGTATGTCTTTGTGTACATGGGTGCTTGTGTATGTGTGAGTGTGTGCATGTGTAAGGACAGAGTGTGCGCTGGGGTGGGAGTGATGCACGTAAGGGAGGCTTGGGTTGGGTTGTCTGTGGACTGGATGTAGGTGACAGTGGGAGAAGGTAGGGCATGTGTGGGTTGGAATGGTATATGTGTCTGTAGGGTTGGCTTGCAGCAGGGGTGTTTGACTGGGGTGTGTGTCATCAGTCTTGGTGTACTTCTCTGCCAAGCTGTGGGGAGGTGAAGTGTGTTGGAGGGAAGAGGTGGCATGCGTGAGATGTGTGTGTTTGTGTGTTAGGGTGGGAGTGGTGGGAGTGTGAAAAGGACATGTGTGTCTGTGCGGGTGTGGAGAGGGTGGTGGTGGAAGTGTTCATGACAGGAGAGGGGTCTGTGTGGATGGAGTGTGTGGGTGGACAGTGTGTCTGTGTTCTTGTGGAGTGAATCAGGCTGTGGCGGACAGGCTTGTGATGTTGTTCAAGGCCTCCTGCTGAGGGGCTCTGGGTACATCACAGCCCTGGCTCCTTTGCTGATGGTTTCCATCTCTCTGAACTCATCCTACTAACTAAACACTCCCCTTTGGGCTTTCTTGTTACCTGCCCATCTTCCCGCCCTGAGCAGAGGGCTCCCGGCACTATGTAGCACACCCAGTGGGCAAGGGGAGCGAGGGCGGAGGAAGGAGGCCTGTAATACGTAGCACTCTGTCAGTCCCCCAGTGAGAGGAAAGGCTCTCGCTGGCCCTGTTGCCTGGCTCAGAGTCTGGGGGGTCCTATCCCCGGGTCCCTATGAGTTTTGTGAGTGTGAGGAGCAGCCCGGCTGTATGGGAGGCCAGGCCTCTCTGACCTGGCACTACCTGATCACGAAGTTATGAGCATCGATCTCCCTCCCGCAGCCACTGTTCAGCAGGATCCCAGAGTTGCCCACGATGGCGCAGGTCTGGAAGTGTTTTCCCTTCAGAGGCGAGGTCCTTGGCAGCAGCTCGTACAGGTTCTGTGAGACGTTCATGGTGCTGTCCCTGTCAAAGACGTAGTGGATGACGTCCCCGGGCTTCAGGGTCCCTTTCAGCACCGAGATGTCCTTCTCGGCATCCAGGAACTTCAAGATCTGTTTCCTTGGGAAAGGAACGAAAACAGACATTAAGGAAAGCTTGCAGCCTGGCCTCCAACTGTAAAGCATCCTCCTCCTGAAATGGGTCTGGCCCACGAAAGCTCATCACCTATAAACCATCTTGTTAGTCTTTAAAGTGCTACATAGTTCTGTCTTTTGTTTCAGCTACAACAGACTAACACAGCTGCATCTCTGTCACTTTCCTCCTGCCTGTCTATGCTCCACAGCAAGGCTGAAAGCCTTCAAGAGCCACTCTGACTTTAGTATTCCACCTGCTAACCCACGAGTAGGATCAAACATCTCCCCTCCTTCATGTAAGCATCTCCCATGCCCCCCTTTCCACCAGAGCAGGTCCTTAAGCTCCCATCACTGCCAGTTCTGCTCTCCGCCAGCAGGAGCCGCCGTGTTTACCCACAAGGCAGCAGATTTCCTTCCCTCCAGGAGTGGCTGATTGTGATGCCTAAGCAGGGGCCCTCTAACCCCTGCTTGTCTCCACCAGTGGAGGCTCAAGCCTTGCAGCTCTGTTAGCGTGGGGCCACCGGGCTGAGCTGGGAATTCGTTTCCAAGCGATTGCTTGCGGATATGAAGGCTGGCTCAGCAGGAGATAAACATTTTATTTCTTTCTTGACTTCTTTAGATGATATACAGAGGCAATTTGCCAGTTTGCACTGGAGAGGACCAAATCTGTCTCTTGTCCGATAGGTAATTACCAGTACCTGATCTTCAAAGCGAGTGTCTGGTTGTGTCTCCATCTGAATGAAGCTGGTGTAATGTTGTGCTTAATGCTTTCATTACTTCTGTCAACAACAGCTGGAGATGAAGAGCCATTTATTACTACTTCAGCTCTAGAGAAAAGAGAGACAGAAGGGGAGGGGGGAGACATGATCTGTTAGCATCCCAATGGCATCTCTAATCGCTCTGAGGTGGCTGGGATTCAAACTTCTTCAGAAAAACAAAATTGCAGTTATTACCTGAGCAGGGAAGGAAAGCCTATTTATTTTCTGCTACACACACACGGGCACAAATTTACACAAACACAGACATAAACTCAGATAGACTTACACAAATGACAGAGTCACAGACATGTGCATACACGGACAGACTGCCACACACTCAGGCTCAACAGGCAGACACACTTAAGGCTACATCTAGACTGCAATCTTTTTCCGGAAGAGGAAATGCAAATGAAGTGCTCATTAGCATTTCCTGCACTCTCATTTGCATATCCTTTTCCGATCCTTTTTGTGGAAGAGGTTTTTGTGCAAGAATCTGTAAACCTCATTTTTTGAGGAATAAGGGTTCTTGCGCAAAACCCCATGTACACAGGGCTTTTTTGCACAAAAACCTCTTCCGCAAAAAGGGTCAGAAAAGGATATGCAAATGAGAGCACGAGACATGCTAATGAACGCTTCATTTGCATTTCCTCTTCTGGAAAAAGATCGCAGTCTAGACATAGCAAGATACACATCCACAGACACCCACACAAACAAAACACAGAGAGAATCTCTTAGCCACAGATACAGGTTCACACACACAGAGGTTCTAGACACTGACAGCAAATGCAGTCTGGACCACAGATGATGACACAACCAGCTATAAACCCAAACGCACTTCTCACAAAAGACAGATCTACCTATTATGCTGGGTTAAATCCACCTCAGAACAAAGTGACCTTTATGTTAGCTCAGCGTGTGAAATGAATTTAGTTGAAATGTTGGGCACTGCATGCTGGATTTGGTACTACAGATCGAACCTGTACACTCTCTGGTCTGGCAACATCCGTGGTCCAGCATGATTTGGGTTAACTGGTTGTCTACTTATCATGGGTATGGCCAAGTTTCCTGTGGTCCCACAAAGTTTGTTTACAGCCACCAGTCCTGGCTCTCAGGCTGTCTAGACTGGCCCCCTTTGCCGGAAAAGTCATGCAAAGGAGGTCAATCGGAATTGCAAATGGAGCGGGGATTTACATTTTCCCCGCTCCATTTGCATGAA
>JANRFK010000875.1:23742683-23755448 GCA_030068395.1 Apalone spinifera | reverse complement strand
CACTGTACATTGAAGCTACTGAGATTACTTGCCCACTTAAAATTAAGCAGGAGCATAAATGTGTCAGGATTGGAGTCCATCAATCATCAGAGACTCAATTTTATATCTTCTCTACAAGACAGGTTGCAAGAAAATTAGAATAAACGATGGAAAACAGTCTGCAGAGGAAGAGCAATATAATCTGAAATAGAATAAAAGGCCTATTATATCACCCTGTCTCTGATAAGTTGGGGTATGTCTGCACAGCAGGGCTAAATTCGAAATAAGCTATACAACTTCAGCTATGTAAATTGTGTAGCCTAAGTCGAAATAGCTTAACCTAGCTTTAGGCACTGTCTACACAGCAGGAAGTCAAAGGAAGATCACTTCCTCGTGAAGTGAGGGTTACCATAAGTCGGGGTAAGAAGTCCTCCAGCTCACAATTATTTTGAAATAAAGGCTTGTAGTGTATGTTATTTCAGAATAATGTCAGTTATTCTAAAATAACTCTGCTATGTAGAATAGATCTCCACTTTTAAAATTTTTGCACTAAATAAAATTGGGTGTACTGAAAAATATAATCTTTGACTCGTAGTAAAAGCAATGCCTTTATGCAATATCACATTCATTGCTTTGAAGGAAAGGGACAGAAAGGAAGGGCACTTGTACATTTCCTTTTGACATTTTATAAATATCAGTGTGTATTAACCAAATTCCCATACAACACAGCTTCAAAGATTCAAGAAATAACAGTTAACTCTCTGGGGTTTTTTACTGACAACCCGAGGAGAGCCGGTGGATTTTAGAATGCAGATATGAAAGACACAAATGTATAGAGAGACCGGTTCTGCATCCTTAAAACCAAGTCTTTAACCTGAGCAAGGAGGTAACATGGAGTCAAGTAATGGCGTCCTAAACTGGCAGGGGAGGGACGGACAAAATGACCTAACAGTCATCTGAGATATGATGAATGATAACTCCTTGTGCAGCAAGACCTTTCTCCTTCAAATTTGTATGGCTGTAAAATACACAGCACCTCTATCATAGCTGTCAGCCCCAAATGAACAAAGTTTACAGTCCATCCATTTTATACAGCTAAACAGTCGAGTGACGTGATAAACAAGCATGACAAATGGAAGCCTATATTAACCATGGCCACAACAACCTCATTATCCATACTGTAACCTGCCTACAGGCACTTCCTCCAATGAAAGTCTCACGTCTGCTGCAAAAGTCAACACTTCCCAATGGCCAGCATGTGTCTGTTCCCCTAGAGTAAGCTCATTAGCAAGGATCAGCATTACAGGTTTGGCAAGGTTCAGTGTCCTGTCTTCTCCTTAATGCTCATGTCATACATAGCATTGCCCACTTCTGCATAAACCCCACTCTTGCAGAAAGAACCCATTGAATTTTTGGTGAACAGATCCACACCTGATCATACCTAACCAGCCTTCCAGGGAGTAGAGCAAGGCCCCAAGAACCAGGAGGTTTTCCCAGATCTGTTCAACTTTGGACAAAGTCCCTCAATTTCCCTGTGCCTCAGTTTAACTATATGCAAAACAACACTTACCCACCTCACAGAGATTCTGTGCGGCTTGTAAAGTGCTTTGAGATCATTGGATGTCCTGGTTCACGGATCTAGAAATGTGTTCCTTGCTCAACAGGCAAGGCATATCACACCACACTCTCAGCCGGGGTAATTTGATGTGAATGAAAATCAAGGGAGCTGGGTTGATTAAATCCAGGGGAGGATCTGTCCCTCTGAGTTCCATTTTTGCATGAACCACCCAGTAGAAATATTTATACCAGGTTCACTGGGCTAGAGCAAATGACCCTCACTGTCTTGGTATGGAGAGTATAAAGTATCAATGCAGCCTACTTCCGAGTGTTTATTGTATTCAGGAGTCGAACTGTGCCATATTCCCTACACCTAGAGCTGTGTGCGACAGCAGCGGAGATCCTTTTTGGCACACAATAAAAGGGGAGTGCAAAATTATTTTGTATTAATTTCAAGCTCTATTAGGATTTTCTGGAAGTAAAAATCAATAGAAAAGGACAGAATCAGTAGGGAACGTGACCTGATTTTCCCAGCCTTTGAGAGGAAATTGTAAACAATGAAGAGACAACGATATACACAATGATAAAAATGCACCAATTTCTCTGATGGGGAAAAAGAGAAAATAAAAAGCCTGCATTAACAGCCATTTGATTGTTGTTTGGCATGTATGTCCAAAACAGATAATTGTCCGTTATTCTTCTTTGTTTTTTCTCTCTCATAGCAAATTGCAAAATGGGATGATCCATCCCAACATTTCACCATGTACAGCTCACCATTGTCAGAGAGAAATGTTTGGTATAAAACAAATATCTTTTTTTAATTATTTTTCTTTTTGGTCAGATGAGCTGTTTTAGATGAATAAAACCACTATGTTGCAATGATATTGATCATTTGCATGTGAAAAGCTTTCCACTTGGTAACAAAAACATTTTTTTTCAGTTTTGCCACCTCTAGTCCCAAGAGATAAGGTCCTTCTTCCTCCCCCACAATTAGACACACACAGAAAACCTGAAAAGGTAGAAAATGTGTGACAATTGTACCGCCTGTTATCTGAGAGTGATGCTAATGTCCTGATGTTTCCAAATACATCTGCGCAGCTGGCACCGTACCCAATCCATTATAGCTGGCAGTTAGTGCATCTCTAGCAGGGCACCTCCAATTTGGGAAGGTGGAACATATCAGAGTACTGTCAGATGTCAAGTTTTTAAATGCAGCGATAATGGCATTTGGCTGAATGCCCCAGCTTTGCACTACCCTTCTTTGTGGCTGTTAACACTCTGGTGGATTATCAGACCACCAGGTGGCAGTGTGTGTGTGCTGTGGGCGGGGAGCATTCTCTCAGGGGGGCACATGAACCTGGGAATGTTTTGATCATGCTTGATGAGCACAAGGTCACAGAGGTGCCCAAAGCAGCGAGAAAGAGAAGGAAACGGGCGGGAGGAGGCTTAAACTTTGAAGGAGGCTGGTTTCTTGCTGTGTTTTTTCATTGACCCTTCTAAACCTACACTACCAAAGACAGCAAATCACGTGTCAGCTCCACAGGCTCATGGATGTAGTCAAAGAGTTCCCTAGAAATTTGCCTTTGCCAATTTTCCTTACCTCACACAAACAAAGGAGTCTTTCACAGATAACGCTGCTGTAGAAAAGGCACAAGAGTTTCCTGCTCTATTTCCTGCTTCCCCTCAGCCTGCACACCTCAACCTTATTCTTGTCTTTGTTAAAACTGGAGGTGTGACTGTCCCTCTTGTAAGCAAATTTTGGGAGCCAAGGGGGTCGGAAGAAGCTATGCAGGAGGATATCCTGCCACTCCCATTTTTATCAGTACTAGCTAGATTACAGCTAGCAAGGACTTGCCTACCCAAGCTGTGATCACATCTGGGGAGCATAGACACATTCCGTGGTCCAGCCTTCTGCTTTAGAAGTAAAACTCATCCATAAGAGCAATAATAATGAAATAACTGGGCTAAACAAGACCCTATTTTTAATTAATTGGGTTGGAGTATGTGTGTGTGTGTAACACATTTCCAATAGACAACCTGCAAAGATTCAAATTTAATAGCTCTTTGCACAAAATAAGTCCCAAACGGTTATTATTTCTTTTTTCTACAGATAGTTTTAAAGTTACTAGCTATCACAGAAGGGCTTCTGATACAAAATTCTGACCGTGCTTTTGTCCTTGTCCCAGTTCAGAGCTCTTAGGATGTCAAATTCCTCTTTGGCCTGATATTGTAATAAACCCTAATCATTATGGTTATGTTGATTTCAAAACCCCCTGACTTCAGGGACACTTCTGGCCTTTCCTACCAGAAAGATTCCAGTAGTTCCTCTTGAACTAAGCAGAAGCTCAGCCAGTGTGTGTTTTCTTACAGCTGTGTTGAAAATCAAATCAGAACATCTGACCTATAAAGCAATTAAAAAAACAAACAAACCTGGCCATGTCTAATTCTGAGAAAACACTGATGACAGTTACTTATGGACATATTTGCAAAGGTGTTCAGTATATTGAGTGCAAGTAAATCAGAGTGGGAGCAGCTGGAGCCAGGTGAAAACCATACTGTCACTTGCATGCCCAAATGGGAACTGAGATCATTTTGAATATCTGGTCCCAGCAGTGATCCCTGAAAACCCACTCCTTTGAACACCTGGTCTGTTGGTTTAGAAGCCTTTATTAACAGGGTAGCAAACTTAAATTCAGGTCATATCTAAATCCGTTTGTATTATGGTATTAGATCTTTAGGGCCCTTTGTGGTGAAGAGTATGAACAATTGATCTTCTGCTGGATTAAGCCTGGCACAAAAAGATACCATCAGAAGGGAGCAATCGAAAGTAACATTTGTGGCAGGTTTAAGTGATTGGTACAAATACAGAGGGGAGGGTGAAAGAGAGAGGGAGAAAGAGGGAGACTTCCTGACATAGTGATTTATTTATGAAATTCCTAGAGCGGAGAAGCTGCACAGAGATCTTGAGGCTGCAGAGTGAGGTAAACAGTGTGCCATAAAACATTTAGCAAACAATAACACAAGCCGCAGAATACTCGATAGAGGATGGAGATATACATCTCCTTCAGTGTGTGTGTGGGGGAAGAGAGGGTAGTGAAAGACTAAAGCCAGAGGACAGAGAGTTTTAGAATGGGGAAATGGAAAGATTACCCTTTTCTCTTTCTATGAATAAATCACAGTTGTGAGTCTGCTAAGGAATCCAGATGCTTGTCACGTACTTGCTTAAAAGTATCCCCCCCCCCGGTGCGCACGCCACCTCATGCCCATTGTGTGTTCTGTCCTGCCCACCTATGGACCTCCATTTTGGAATTTTAGACCCTGAGGTTCATCAACTTTATCGAGCTCTCTAAACTACCATGGGAAAAAGCTCTATTAGGAGCAAAAGCCCTGGCAGTGGCATTTCACAATGAGCTGTAGTCCCTGAAGCACAGTCTAGGGGCCCAGTGAATGAAGAATTAGGGAGGAAGAGTCTGAGGCACAGTACAAGAAAGGCACGAATTGAGGTTTAATGGCATCAGTGGCAGATAAGACTGTCTTTAGCCTGGAAATGTGTACTGAAGCTGGATGGAAAAGCAGATTGTACTAACTGCACAGATGTATTCATCAAAGAGCTAAGGGACTAATCCTGCGAGGAGCTGAAATCCCATAGCTCCTAAAGAAAGGCAGGTTGTAATGGAGATTCAGGACTGTTGTTGCTCTGGTGTAGCCAGCCACCAGTGTAAACGTTATACCAGAATTGCTCACCCTATTTGCAAACTAGAGTAAGCCACACTGGTACCAGCTCTATGTTGCAGCAGGGCTGTAACTGCACCTCTGAATTTGGAGCTTGCATTGTTCTGACTCCTGGACAGCTCTCAGCACTGGCAGGTTTATTTGCATTCAAGTCTCCCAAGGAATCCATGTGCCTTGTGCCCCTCCAGTGGGGCCCCCAACCTCATAGGGGTGCATCCGTGATCCAGAGCTTGTCAGGTATGGAAGAAGGAAGAGAACTCCCACACAAACTTTCCTTGTTTTCCCACCAAGTTAGAGAGTTCTCTCTCTCTCTCTACTTTGCCTAGGCTGTCTTTGCTTGGCACACAAACTGATCGGGCCAACCCAGCAGACGTGGAGAAGAAAAGTATTGTGAATAGGCGCATGACACCATGAGGCGCATGACACCATGAGGGCTAAAAGGATAAGGCAGGAACAAACCGGTGTCTTTGGATTTTTCTTCACTTGAGAGATGAGACTGTTCATCGACTGGAATCTGTATATGGGAAATGACGCTACTGTTCTGATAGAATCCAGAATCTGTGGATTGTATAATCTGTACCAAAGTCAAGGTTAGGGCTGCAATGGGGGAGGGCAAAGGGTACAGCTGACCCAGAGCCCAGAGATTTAAAAGGGCTTGGGGCTCCTGGAGCTCCGGGTTCTTTAAATTGCTGCCAGAGCCCTGGGTGGCACTGTCCAGGCAGTGCAGAAGGGAGGTCTGGGAGAGGCTAGGTCCCAGCCCTGCCCCTTCCACCTGAAGCTCCCAGCTCTGCTTCCTGGCAAGAGCGGTGAGTGTGTGGAACAGAGCAAATCCCCACACCTGGTCTCTAGGCCTGGCTGGAGCACCAGGCGGAGGGGGAAAGCTCCTGCATCCCAGCAGGAGTGCTGGGTGGACAGCAGAATGGGGCAAGTCCTTACACTCCATACCCACTCGCTGGCTGGAACACTGGGCAGTGGAGCAGAGCGGGGCAAGCACTGGGTCTGGAGCAGAGCACGGATAGGGCAGGGGGTAGGCTTAGATGCTAAGTGAGTAGGCCGTGGCCCAATTGTGGGTAGGCCCCTGCAACACTCCATGAAAAGTGAGCTTCTCCCAAGCAATAAAGGCCCTGTGAGTGGCCGTTCCTGACTGGAATCTCTGTCTTGCATTGGGAAGGAAGGGGGCTTTCTAAGGGAAGGGAAGTCCCCAGATTCTAACTAGAAATTAATTCTAGAAACACTAAATCTAACTCTAGCAATAACTCTATTTGCCGTTTTACGGGACTGAAGAGGGAGGATGCTGGAGGGTTCTGATTCAGAAGGTATGTGAGAGGCAGGTATGTCCACATCACCATTTTGTGGAGCAGGAGGAGGAGGAGAACATAAGTCAGGTCAAAGGACATTGCTAACAAGAACCCTGTCTCGGAGCGGGTGCGTTCTCCACAGTGGTACAACATAAAAATCAGCACTTGAAGAAGAACGAGGGGATTCACTCATTACAAATACTTAGACTTGAACTATTAAACAGTATAGGTTGGACCTTTAGGGTGTGTCTACACAGCACCCTAAACTCAAAATAAGATGCGCAATTTTTGTAATTTCAAATCTATTTCAAAATAGCTTATTTTGAAAGTTGGCGCATCCACACAGCGCCAAATTTCGAAATAACATGCTATTTCAGGCCATCCCTTATCCCCCGAGCAACAAGGTTTACTGGGATGGTGAAAAACATTTTGAAATCACGGGCGGCTTGTGTACACACGGGGTAGCTATTTCAGGATACCTCCATTATCCCAAAATAGCCATGCACAGCAACTCCTCTTCCTTCCAAAACACTACAAATAGCTCGTTTGTGGTGCCCAAGCTTGGGGAGGGGGGGAGGAGTAGAGAAGGGGGTACGCGTGAACTATTAAACAGTATAGGTTGAGGAAAGAGGCAGGGAGGCTGTGGAATCTCGCAGCAGGAGGCCAAGAGCACAGCGCTATGGCCAGCGGCAGGAGCTGGGAATGCAGTCTAGCAGCTGCGAGGCTTGGTGCACTCTCATGGGACTGCAGTCCTGGACCCCAGCCATGGGGCCCTGCAGACACTCTACCTCTTCCCCAACTCACCCCTCCTCCCTGCTTGGTCAAAGCCAGAGGGCTGGCATTGAGCTTGCCTGGTCCGGCAGATTCCTTGATTCAGGACCGATCAAGTCACGAGGGTGCTAGACCATGGAGGTACAACCTATCCACCCTTGGCTAATGGTAGGATCCTGCTTTCCCTGCACCCAAAACACCTCTGAAGTCAACTATGAGATTCTTAACTCAAAACTCCTTTAATTAATAGAATTTCAGGACACGGGAATCCACATAATACCAAACTGACAAAAAAGCTTGGATGAAAAACCACTAGATCTCACCAGAGCTCCAGCCCACTTTTGCAAATGTGATGTCCCAGTAACTTGAAAGGAACTCAGAAACATCAGTGTTAACTTATTTGACCTCAGTGAGTTCACACCAGGGTTGGATGTAATGCCTGGACTTTGTACTCAATCAAACTGATGAACCTTCTGAGGTTCACGCATTCCTAGTGAACCCCCCCCTCCATTTATCCATGGAAATACAATGATCAATCAAGTTTAATGGCTTCAGCTTTCATTCTAGCAGCTTAGAACAACACAATAAAAGCATGTAATGAAAACATTGCAAAAATTTAATAAAAACGCATAATACTTGACTGTGCAAGTGTTGCCGTCTTGGGGAACTGCACAGGTGAGAGCCATCCAGTCATCTGGTGTGCATCTAGTTACCTCCATTATGTTACATACCATTCCTTCCATGCAGGGAATTGTGCCTCTTTAAACCAAGGAGTTATAGGAGACATTCAAAACGTTTAGATGCAGCAAATACCCGAAAGATTCTTTTGTACTACTGGAAAATAGCAAGGAGAGCAAAGATAGGCTCAGTTTGGGATCTAGAGGAAAATTAGGCAGATGTGTGGGTGGGCATGAGATTCTTCAACAATTTGACCTGGCCTGCTCTGATTTAAACTTTTTGGACCAGATTCAGCTTGGACATAAATAGACTCAACTGTGAAATTACCTGCCAAAACTGGATTTGGCTCTTTGTGGCTGGCTATCATCACAAAGCAGCCAGTCTCTTTGCTTTCAAGAGGTTGTTTTATTTAATCTAATGTAATCTAATGCACCAATCACCATGGAAGATGAGCACCTAACTATCCCTTCCCCAGTTCTCATGATTATAATAATAATCTGGCTCCAGAATTAATCCTCTCTCTTGTACATTTTCATTTTCTTAAAAAAAGTGGGAAATATCTCCCATGATGGGAAGATCTCATTAGTTCCCTCGCAGTGTGTGGTGTGTTCAAGCTCATCTCTCTTTTCACAGCCATAAATAAATCAATGCAGCGATTTTTCTGTCAGTTCCAGAAGGTTTGCTTTTGGTTTTAACAATTAACGTTTAATTAATTTTTTCACCTTCAAAATGTTTCACAAACATTAAAGAGATGCTACAAACTCAACTGTCACACTCTGATGTGAATTTTTTTTTACCTGTATGGCTGGATGACAAGAGGTTAAAGAAAATATTATTCTTGATTTTGTTTGCTTTTGACAACTGTTTGAGCACAAACATTTCCTCTGCTTCCCCTGAAAAGTCAGTCAGTCCCCTTCCTGCCCCCTTGTTTGTGTGGATTTTTTTTTTTTTGCCATGGAAAAGAGGAGAGAAATTTAAAACGGCCAAGTTGAAGCTATTGAAGTTGCCCCATTTACCCCAGCTCTGAATCTGGCCCAGTGGAATTTTATTGTCCCTTTATCTACTGGAAAGAATGTTTAAAAGTTTAATTGGCATATAATGAGATAACTATAACAAGTTAATTAGTTCTCAATTAAGTTTCATTTACCATACGTTCTGAGTGTGCTCTTAGCAATAAGGACACCTAATGAACTTGCTGTAGTGCATGGGTTTATCGTGTTAAGGAAAATAAAATAAAAAATAGATATAAAAATAATGCTCACAGATATTTTGATAGCTCTTTAGAGGCAAAACATGGTCTAGTAAGTATGGACTTAAACCTCCAGACAGGCTGCAGATTCTATTAAGGATATGACCTGAAAATTTATTAGGAAGCAACTAGTCAAGTCTAGAATGGACCAGCTGGCTTTCAAGATGGGAAAAGATTTCCTGGGAGCATTCTGAGAATTTCAAAGGAATCAAAGTTTCATGATAACACCAATTGGTCATCTGCCATAGATTTAAAATGACATATTTCAGATCATTAAGGTGTTTGAATGTGCCGAGGTGAAAAGGGCACGTTCTGTACGGCAACAGACGCTGCAGTGGGCGAAGGAAAAAGTTTAAACTCCTTTCAAAGCCTGGTTAGCCATGTGAGTACAAGGAGAACAATTTCTCTCTGTGCCTAGAGTTCCACTCTTCTTAACGCTCTGTGCAATTAAAGTACCACACGGAGTAGGCATTGGAAGAAAAAAAAATCAAACTAATTTACATGTTAATGAATTTTTAATTGAACCAAAATCTGTTGTTTCTGTTTAAAGATGTAGTGTTGACTTTGTGATCTGTGCTGCTGAGCGCCAAGTGGGATCTTAATGTGATAAAAACAATGATAATGCTAAGCTTATTTTGGTTTGAGAGCCTGTCTGGTAAAACAGCATGGAATGTGGGCATAAAAGTGTTACCCGCTGATGATTCTGAATTTAGAAAACGGGCGGCTGGGGAAAGATCTGCATTGCTCAGACTAGCTGCGATTAGATGTGAAACGATAGCCATTGCTGTTCATGTGCACTGAGTTCCACAGATCTCCAGATCTGGAGTTGGACAGAAATCTGTCCCTGGGGTTTCAGAGCGTTAGGACTTTCTTGTTGTGCTTTGATCAGAGATTATCCAGTAGGGTCAAATGTGTTTACCCCAGGTGGTCAGTTTCCTGTGAATGTAGGGTCTTATTTTCTTCAGGCAGATCCAAACTCTGAAATTAGCCAGCTTCTAAACACGCTCGTGGATTTTCAGATGGCTTCTGTTGATAATGAGCTGAACCAAAACTCAGCATCCCAAATTTTCCAGGCCTGTGACCAACCTTCCTTCTCATCTTTTCCATCTGTGTGCAGAATAAATTGTATGCGCACCAAGGCATGTGTGAATGTGCACCACAAACAGAAAACAGAAGACTAGCTGTGGGCACTCTGCTAATCAGCTGGGCAGCACTTGGAGCTCTCGTGAGCAGCTGCACAAGTGCACAGCTTATAGGGAACACTGCCTGTAACTGAATTTTGCAGGCATAGGACCATTTCTAAATAGTGTGCCTCATTGGAACAATTCCCCAGAACAGTAAGTGCTCTTATCCTTCCTGCGGCTGCTAAGTGGAGAAGACACACTGGCCTGTACTGAAGGTCAAAAGACAGATACTAGAGATGGAGCTGGACTATAATGTTTGAATCTACATTTGGAGCCAAACTTTCCCAAAAATCAGGGGCTAGAGAAGAAGGCATGTGATTCCATTTTAAAATTGGCAGCCTGCAGGGATTTCTGCTGAGCGTCACTCTAGAGAGGAGCAGCCAAACCCCCAAATTCAAACACTCCCAGACGTTCAGCAGACAGGGATATGTTTGTGTGCCAGCCCGCACACGAGGGTGGGAGGAAGGGAGGGATATCAATTCCAAGAGGCCCTGAGCTCCTGGCCACCACCACTGCTGGTGCCCCATGCCCTTTAAATTGCTGCTGGCATTCCTGGCGAGTGGGCCTAGGTGGGAGGGGGCTGCTCCATGGAACCATGTGGAGTTGGAAGGCAGGCAGCCTTGTGCACACCCATACAGCAGGCCCTGTGCTCGCCAAGGCATGCAGGGGTGATTGTGCACTCGCACAAGCTGTTCCACGGGGCAAGAGGGCCCCCTTGCATCTTTCCTCGTGTCAGTCAGCTGCACTTGTGTCAGAACAGCCACAGTCTTGCCCGTAGTAATAAAGGTCTTGAAAACCCAGAAACATCTGTTCAAAGAGTGTGAGCTCTCGCTGCATTTTTACAGAGAGTCCCACTGGCATCCGTGGGCACCCAAGAGCTGTAAAATCCCTGAAGTCAGGGATTGTAGCTGTAGGCCTGTGTCCTCCTTTCCGGCAAAGATCTCCTGGGAAAGAAAATGTGCCCTTTTTTCTTTGTCTTCTTTTTTCCTTCTCTTTATTGGTATCCTTCGCCTCCCTGGCTGATGCAGGTGTGGGAAAGCGGCTGTCACGTCGAAGGAGAGATATTTATCATTTCGTTCTGACAGGGCCTGAGCATCACAGTCATTCAGCTCTCCAGAGGGAGCGAGTAGCCACAGGAAAAGCTCCATCTCCTGCTCTCAAGAGTGTCACCCTTACCGCTGACAGGAGCGTAGCCATGAGGGGAGATCGCTGCTGCAGAGGGCAATTGCTTGAGTAGCTCCAGACAATTCCCTGCAAGGCTTTGAAGAAGAGGACCAAGGCTTTGCATTTGACCAGTATTTGGAAGGGGCAGAGAGTAGTAAGGCCAGCAGCTGGATAATGCACTCCGGATGACCCATGTTACAGCTGCTCACCTCCTTCCAGGGAGGTTTTTTTCCGTCCCTCCCAAGCTACAAACAAACGATTTGCAGTAATCCAGCCTGAAAGTCATGAAAGCGCGAAGGGCAGAGAGATTGGAGCTAGGTTCACAACTCTATTTCAGAGGAACAAAGGGCCCAATATTCATTCTCAAACTGTCAGCAAAGTTTCACTCATTGGAAGACGGCAAAAAATGTTTTTTAAATGCTCTAGGAGAAAAAGTGAACTGTTCACATTTATAGCCTACTTGAAGATTTATCCGGGATTGCTCAGGTCCTTCGGGGGCTGGGAGTGTGGGTGTGTGATGGACCGGGCCGGGTCTGAGGGCATTCGCTCAGGGCGAATTGCTCAAAACCAGGGCTCCTTACAGCCCCTGACTGGAGACCTTTCCCAAACAGGACACAAACCAGTCACACTGAGTGCTTCAGCTGCCAATCCAGACAACAGGAAGCCTCATGAGCAAAACCCCTCAGACACCCCAGCTCTCCCTGTGCCACAATCAGCCCTAGGCCTAACACACAGGTGAGGGGTTATAGAACCCAATCTCACCTACCCCGAACGGGTTCTCCCAGTCTCAAAAGACCAGCCACAGTTCCCAGTCAATTTACACTTTGGATCTTACCCTCAATATCACACTAGGCCAATCCTTTAGAATCTAAAATCTAAAGGTTTATTAATAAAAGAAAGAAAAGGTTGTTAAAGAAAATACATTACATGCACCAATCTCCAAGTTCCTGATGCAGGCTCTCAGTGGAGATGTTACAAACTGCTAGCTTAAAAGTCTCCGGGGTACATCCTATGTCAGGATGGGTTGACAATCCTTCCCAGCTCACTGTCCCTCGCAAGGCTGCATCTGGGATCAGTGACAGAATTGAAGACCAGATGAAGTTTGCCTCATGGCACTTTATATCCATCCCTGGTACCTTCCAAGCTGGAGCAG
>JANRFK010000875.1:23730955-23741981 GCA_030068395.1 Apalone spinifera | reverse complement strand
CCCCCCTACAGTTTTGAAACAGAAACAGAGCCCGGCAGCCATGTTTCTGCACGATGTGCGGGACTACGGGGCAAGCAGGGGAGCTGCCAGGGGCTTTTCTTGGAATAAGCTATGTAATTTGCACTACACAAATTGCATAGCTTATTTTGAATGTATTTTGAAATAACACGCTCTTTCAAGACGTCCCTTAATGGTTACAGGGATGCCAGAATAGCATGCGTGTTATTTCGAAGTCTATTTCAAAATAACGGGTGCATGTAAAAGATGCGGAATAGCTATTTCAGGTTACCTTCGGTATCCCATATTAGCTGCACTATCTAGATGGACTCTGGGGTCAGTTGTGTCTCTTACTATAGGTTCCTAGCATAATCAGGCCCTCACTTGGAGAGACCGGCGAGATGCTCTTGTGAGCTAAATCACTGTAATAAATAATATATGTGACAGAAGAACTCACACACCGCACATGTGCCTAAAGCCATGTCTCCATTATAGGCTATGCCAGCATCATTTGTGTCCCCTAGGGTGGCGAATAAACCTTCCCCCTGAGTGACATCAGCTATGGCAGCCTAAGCACGTTTGGGCACAGTGATCAGGAGTGCCAATCATCAGTAAATTCATGGGCAGTCCGTAAAAAAGAGCTAAAATTGGACCTGTCCATTAAATCTATAAAAACATGTGGAGATCAGTCAAAAAACCACCAAGCTTTTCAGTGGAGCTGAGGAGTCCCTCCCCCTTAGCCCGGGGGCAAGCTCTGTGCCATGGGGCCACTCCAGGGAATCTACAATCCCTGGGGCAAGGTGGAAAGGACAGTCCTCTGGGCAGGGGCTCCCTCTGACCTGCTGTTGGCTGGCAGGGGCTGCTCTTCCCCACCTCTAGCTGTGAATTATTCTTCAGTGTCATTAGTGTTAGCACAGCAGCAACTTGGGTATGCATGTAGCACACACCCCTGCCAGGCTCCCTACGGCTGTGGGTGGGAGCGGGGTACAAGGTACAGTAAGGCAAGCGTAGCAATCTCCCTGCTGGTACGTCACAGTGGGGCAGTCACTTGAATATAAGAAATAAACTGTCCGCTCCTGTGATGGGAGGATTGATTGAGAAAAATGACCTGGAAAAGTTACTAAAGCAAAGGTTGACAGCGTGGCGGCTGCAAAGTGTGATCATCCATTGGAGAATTGAGAGGATGCTGATGTGGATAAGCAGGTAAACTAGCAGCATGACACTGCTGTTGTGATGTAGGAATGAAAACACTGCACATGGTTCACATTCATCCTTTTGAGCCATATGTATAGGATATAAAAGTGTCTGTAAACAAGTTTGGCTGTCTGTCATTTTTTCTATACTATCTATAAAAACTTTTCAGGAGTCAAGTGGATCTGGGATTCTCTCAGCCTTTACTTTTAAAGAAAAAGGAAGTTTATAGCCCTTGAGGCTTTGGAGCTTCAAAATGTGGCCCCTCAAAAAGCAAAAGGCAAATAAAAACCGCCGGATCTATTATTTTTACATCTCATGATTTTAAAGCCAGTCCTCACCATGGGGGCACGTCTACACTGAGAGCTAAGGTCGAGTTAAGAAAGGCAACTTCAGGTAAGTTAATTGCGTAGCTGAAGTCAAAGTACCTTCACTCGGCATTTGGCGCTGTCTACACAGCAGGAAATCAAAGGAAAAACAGTCTCCCTTCGACTTCCCTTGCTCCTCGTGAAATGAGGGTTGCAGGAGTCAGAGTAAGAAGCCTGTTATTTCGAAATAATTTTGTAATTACAGGCTTGCTGTGTAGATGCACACTCTACACTTGAGTTATTCAGAATAAGTGTGCAGTGTAGACATAGCCCGAGAGAGCTTATCCTGCTGACATAGCTTCTGCCACACATGGCGGTGTTTGTTTTTTTTAACAGGAAATGGAGGAACTCTCCTGTCGGCATAAAGCACCTTCCCCACATGCAGAGCAGCTACCTCAGTAGAGCAGCAGCGCTGCATGTAAAGACATGGCTTCAGAGGGCTGACACGTTCCTCACCAGAATGGTTTTTGAAGTTTTCCAACCGGGATCAACAGTGGCTCCTTGAACAACAAAGCCCAGGAACAAAGAAAATAGAGATGTTTAAATCAAACTGTGCCTTGAAAACTGTTGTGGCTATACACAGGCAGAGATGGACACGATAAGGCAAAGACCAAGAGAGAATTATGCCTCCGAGGTGTTGAAAAGCCCTTCCCATTCAACAGGAGAGGCTCCCATTTGCAAAACATTTATTCAAGTCTTAATTGAAAATAAATCCTTGAATGGAGCCCCTCTATTGAGAGGCTACACAATGGCAGTGGCCTCTTTAATCATGGTCCCATTCTCGTACTAATCAGTAGAACATATGCAGGCGTGAGTGGCAGGAGTGGAGGACTTGCCCTGCCAGTGAGTCTGTCCATCTCTTTCCCTCTCTCTAATTAGTCGCCCATTCACATGCTAATCAGCAGCAACACCGTGATCAAGGAACAGGAGAGGAAGCACTTGGGCATCCGCTCACTGCCTCTGAGATAAGTGTAACAGAAACCATTGACCTAAGTCTCTGGGTCAAAGGTAGGGGCATTGTCACGTTTCTCCTTGAGGGAGCCACTTTCTTTTCTAATCACTTTTTGACTCTGTTTGCCCCAGCAGCAAGTGGGTTGTCAGCTCCTAAGAGGATGGGGTGGCTGAGGATTATTGCTATGCATCCGTTTCCTTTCCCTTGGGAAAATGGTTTTTCTAAGCTGGGACACATACAGGCTGGGACACGACTGCTCTGGGGATGGGCGTTGGCCAATGAGCAGATTGAGCCGTTAGAAAACCCAGACAAAAGTTTTGTCCGGTTTTGAGTCAAAAACCCTCACGCCACCCCCAAAGTTCAGGTGGCTTTCCGCGGAAAGGATAAATGGGCCCCAGGTTTTTCTGAAAGTTTCACACCTCTGCCCCCTCTCCCCACTTATTTCCCAAAGCTGCCAGTGAACCAGATCAGAGTCCTGGGTTTGAAACAAAACCCCACAACAGACACATTTTGCCTGGAGTGGGGATTTGTGCTGATCACTTTCCCCAGCCCATAGCATCACACACTGGTGTCAGAGGGACATTTTCTCAGGGAGCTGTGTAGTTTAGAGGTCTTCTGAGAGCTGCTGAGTTACTCATAGTTACACTCTGCAGCGAAGGCTCCCAGAAGCTGCATTTCTCAGAAGCAGAACGGTTCCCTCAGCTCCCAGGTCCTGAACATGCTGGTGCAGTGGAGCAAGGATGAGCAGCTCAGCCAGAGTTGCAAAGAGGTATTTTGAGAACAAAAGGGGAAAAGAAGAGAGAAGCCAGATTCCCCCCCCCTCCACTTGTAACTTTCAGTCAGTGACAGAGACATTCCAATGCCCTCAACCACCTCCCTTCTATTCTAATCATCTTTATTCTGTCCTGTACAGGTTCCTGCATCAGCCTCATCTCTCTCAGCACCTTTCAGTATCACACTAGGGAGGTTGTGGAATCTCCGTCCCTGGAGATATTTAAGAGCAGGTTAATTAAACATCTACCAGGGATGATCTAGATGGTGCTTGTGTAACCACCTGCAGGCAGATTTGATCCTAGGACCTCAGTGTAGAAGTCTCTACAGCTTGAGCTGTAAATCCAGCTGGCACTCATTCTTATCTCTCGGCTGTACGTGGTCTGAGTGCCACTACATGGGACAGTGAACCACTCCCACTAGGTGTGTGGGTTACACTTGGTCCTGCCATGAGGGCAGGGGACTGACTTGATGGCCTCTCGAGGTCCCTTCCAGTTCTAATGTTCTATGATTCTACAATTAAACAACATACCTGACATGTTGGTTTCATACCAAGCTCTGCTTCCTCCCAGGTGGGAAGAAGAGAGGGAGCTGGGGCAGACACACAAGCTCACCTCTCTCAGGGAGCATCTACACAGCAGGGCAAAAATGCATTGATTGTGTGGCTGAAGTCAAAATAGCTTAATTTGGCTTTTGACACTTTCTTCTACACAGCAGGAAGTCATAGGAAGAACACTCTTCCTTAGACTATCCTTACTCCTTGTGAAATTAGGGCTACAGGAGTCAGAGTAAGCAGACCTCCAACTCAACATTATTTCGAAATAACTCTGCCGTGTAGACATGTCCTCAGAAAGCTGGCATGAGCACTTAGAGTCCATGCTACGTGGGCGCAGAAAAGTGATTCGTGAAACTATTCTTTATAGCAAGCGAATGATGAAGCTGCTATTCCTGCCAACCTCAAATCCAAGAGACAATTTTCTCCACCAGCGTCCTCACCGGAGATGCCTCCATCACATGATGTGCCCTGCAGAACGATGCCTACGTCATACCCGCTGGGTTTCTGTGTCCGCATAGTGGAGAGAAACACAAAGCTCTCTTGTGTTCCTTCTTAGCGACAAACTAGGTTGGCAGCAGATGAAAACAGGGCTCTGTCTAATAGTTGGAGCACAACCTTTTAAAGAGGCCAGGCTGGAATGGATGAGCCTTTTAAATGTTTGAAATGATTTAATCAAAGGTGACATTTTTAAAAAGCCAAACTTATTAGAGGCTACCCTCATTGTGTGTCTCTTTTTCACCGTCACTGAAGGTTAACGGCAGGTGAGAGCCTTTTTCTTTTTTTAAACTTTGTGAATGCAGCTGAAATCCCACAGTGAAAATCTCCGTTTATGAGCCCACTTCATTTGCCTCGCTAAAAATATGAGCGGGAGGCAATCAGTCAATGCCTGGGTAGAGAGCTCAAAATCTAGTCCCCCTTCAATGCACAGCCACCAGCCTACTCCTCATTAAGCCGCAATGATTCATGACTGGCTCCTCTGTCAGAGACGCAGGATGACTTCAGCCCTCAATTGTCCTTAATGTCTGCAGGCATTTAACTCTAGAGGTGACAACATATGGTCTACACCAGGGATGGCGGTAGACATGCTGAGCCTGACGCTCTGCTCCACCAGGCTAGTATAACTCTGTTGACTTCAGCAGAGGTATGATGATGTAAAACTGGCTCAATGGGGTGGAGAATCTGCCCCCTTTTTATTTAGCCCTAAGAACCACTTTTGGGAAACAAACAAACAAAACAAATTAAAGCAAAAATGCAACGACAATCCTCCCTCCCATGGGGAACTGTATTCTTCTGAGCAATGCAGTAACAATATGTGTGTTCACACCGTAATTCTAGGCCATTTTACCAGATTTGTCCCATACTCTGGGTCATGCTCATTTATTAGGGCTACTCTCATGGGAGAGGTGGAAGTTAATAATTTTATCTTGTGGTGTGATTAGAGACAGCTGCAGTTCCTCTCTGGGTAATAGAGGTATCTGGGTGCCAGCAACAATGATCCTACATTTGCTATGAAACCAAGACTACACCAGACTCCATCCCATTCTTCTGAAAGCCATCGTGGTCTCGAAAGGAAGTTACACCATCAAATGCCACTAGTGACAACCTTCCAGGTGGGGAAAGGTGCAGGATTGTCCTGGTTTCTTCTGCAGTTTGGGGACCAACTGGGCCCTTACATGTCATCACTGTTGCTGGTACCCAGACAGCTTCATTACCTGGAGAGGGACACTGCAGCTGTCTCTGATCACATGGAGTTGAGCTAAACTAGGGCAGTGTAATGTTGGTAGGTATGTCTGGAAATAAAAGAGGTTAGAGTCCTTTGATCTCAATATTCAAGTGCCACTTGTGATGTTCAACAGTGGGGTTCCAAGAGCAGCATGAAGAAAGCTTGCATGGCCATTGATCCTGCTGCATTTGTTCTGTGGACAGAGCTCCTGGGACAGAGCTCCTGGGCTTCAGGTTGTCTCACTCACAAGCCATGGCACAAGGGGTATGCCAGATGAGCCCATAATGAACAATGTTGTAGGGATTCTGTGCTGCACACCAACATGGGCCACCATAAAGGAGGGAAGCCAAGGGTGCTCTAACTTACCCCAAGGGCCATTTTTGGCACAGCTGAGAAATAGAAGCTGTGCAGGTGGCTTTGTCCATCCCTCCCCCGGCCTCTGCCTTCTGGAGGTGCAGCACAGAAATCAAACCCTTCCACATGTAAGGGGCTTTCAACTGGCACCTTTCACCAGTCCTACAATTCACTGAGAATATTTAAAATGAGAATCAGAGAAATGCAGAACACTGCTGCTCTGTTTGGGAGGCATCAGGGCACTTGTTACATCTCCAGGAGCCCATTAAAATACCACCTGTTTGCCTCTTTCAGCTGAAAATGCCCATGATGGAGTTCCCCCAACATTGGCTAGCTCTTGGTTCTGCCACCAAATTAAGAACTTGATTGAAGACAATAAACTTTTGTGAATATTCAAGTCCCAGTTGGATCTGTATTATATTGAAGCTTAATTATAGACTCATAGAATCATAAGGTTGGAAGAGACTTAAGGAGGTCTTCAAGTCCAACCCCCTGCTGAAAGCCGGACCAACTACAACTAAATCAACCCAGCCAAGGCTTTGTCAAGCCAGGACTTAAAACATGGAGATTCCACCACCTCCCTAGGTAGCCCATTCCAGTGCTTCACTACCCTCCTAGGGAAATAATTTCCCCTAATATCCAGCCTAGACCTCACCGCTGCAACTTGAGACTGTTGCTCCTTGTTTTGTCATCTGTCACCACTGAGAACAGAGTCTCTGCATCCTCTTTGGAACTTCCCTTCAGGTGGTTGAAGGCTGCTATCAAATCCCTCTCATTCTTCTCTTCTGTAGACTAAACAAGCCCAAATCCCTCAGCCGCTCCTCATAAGTCATGTGCTCCAGCCCTCTAATCAATTTTGCCCTTTGCTGGACTCTCTCCAATGCATCCACATCCTTTCTGTAATGGGGGGGCGAAGGGGCGGCTCAGAACTGGATGCAATATTCCAGGGCTATGTCTACACTGCCCCCATTTTGCACAAAAAATATGAAAATGAGGCAAAGTGTGGAATATCGCTGTGCCTCATTTACATAATTAATGGAGCTCCATATTTGCGCAAGAGGATTTTGCTCAAAAAGAAGCCATCTATAAAGCTCTTTTTTGTGCAAAACCCCCCTCTTGTGCAAAAGCCGTTTTTCCACATTTTTTTCACGATATTCCACGCTTCGCCTCATTTGTATATTTTTTGCACAAAACAGGGGCAGTGTAGACATAGCCTAGATGTGGTCTTACCAGCACTAAATATAGGGGAATAATCACTTCCCTAGATCTGCTGGCAATGCTTCTAGTAATGCAGCCCAATATGCCATTAGCCTTCTTGGCTACAAGGGCACACTGTTGACTCAAATACAGCCTTTTATCCACTATAATTCCCAGGTCCTTTTTGCAGAACTGCTGCTTAGCCAGTTGGTCCTCAGCCCGTAGCAGTGCTTGGGATTCTTCCATCCCAAGTGCAGGACTGTGCATTTGTCTTTGTTGAACCTCATTAGATTTCTTTTGGCCCAATTCTCCAATTTTTCTAGGTCACTCTGGACCCTATCCCTACCCTCCAGCATATTGACCTCACCATCCCAACTTAGTGTCAACCACAAACTTGCTGAGGGTGCAATCCATCCTCTCATCCAGATCATTAATAAAGAGGTTGAACAAAACCAGCTCCAGAACTGACCATTGGGGCACTCCGCTTGATACTGACTGCCAACCAAATATCAAGCCATTGATCACTATCCATTAAGCCTGATGAACAGCCAGCTTTCTATCTACCTTATAGTCCACTTATCCAATCCATACTTCTTTAACTTGCATACTGTGGGAGACCATATCAAAATCTTTGCTAAAGTCAAGGTATATTACATCCACCACTTTCCCCATATCCAGAGAGCCATTTACCTGGTCATAGAAGAGAATCAGGCTGGTCAGGCATGGCTTGTCCTTGGTGAATTCATGTTGACTATTCCTGATCACTTTCCTCTCTTCTAAGCGCTTCAAAATGGAGTCAGGATCTTACTTGAGTAAGGATCATCCAAGAAACATCTTGATTAAGTGGTAAAGGCAACATGCAGCAGATCTTTCGCCACAACTTTGAGGTGCATGTCAGGACCGAGACTGCTACAGGAGGGGACAAGATTCTGCACTGTCGGATGAACACAGCTGCAGGGGCTGTTAACTTTGCAAAGAGAGAACACTTTGGCAAGACTGAAGATGCCTCAATGGCCTTATATTTTGGAACCCTTGGGTATTAGTGTGGGTGGGGGTCTGTTGCTGTACATCATTCATTGTGAATCTTCTGCTTGGTGTGGTGTGGGATTCTGGAGTGCCAGATGTGCTGTTAAACTGAGACTCTCTCATTGCACTTGTATGTCTTCCAAATATCTGGTGGACTTCAGTGGGACCAGGATCCTGGAGCTCACTTCCAGCCCCATTCTCTCTTCTTTACTAACACTCACTAAGCAGCATGTTCAGCCAGCTTCAAACCAATGTTTGGTTTCCAGGACTCACGTTAGTACTCCCAACGGCTTGCCCCTGCTGAAGTGGGAATGCACCCACTTTTTGCACATGCCAGTCGGACTACTGGCTTCCTGTCCGTCCCAGCTGCTCAAATAAAGAGCTTCCTGCATGCGCCAAAACAAGGGCCTTGCCACTTTGGCAGGTGCCATCTGCTGTGGATACAAAATGGGTGCATGACATTGGGGGGCCAGAGCTGAACACTTGCTCCATGAGAGGTGCTGATTTTTCATTGACTCCTATTGCCCTTCGCTGCACAGAGTCAAGAGACGCAAAGCGCTCCAATCTAGGCAAGTAAAAAGCTATCTCGAAACTCATTCCAGATAAGGATTTTTGGTCATGGCACTGAACATTCTTCCACTGATGAAATATTTATTATGACATGTTGCCTAGCAATGACCAGAGCTCTCTGAATATGCAAGAGATAAAATATACTGTGGGGCAAAGAGAGGAGGGAGCAGTTTGTGCTAGGAAATCAAATCAGAAAAACAACTGCAAATGGACACCGATTTTGCCATGTGTCTAACCTCTTCCTGGTAATAGAGGCAGAAAAGGTTTTACTTGGTAAAGAATCATTTGCCAGCTGGGTCGAAATGTCACTGGCGGAGGACTTGAAAGAGATAAAAGCAGACAGACTGTCAGAAAGCACTTATCTGTCATGCACCAAAAAGGTTTATTTTTTGTTACTGCCTGCTGATGTGCGCCCTGACAGGGTGTCCTGTGGTGTTTTCTCCTCTCGCGCTGTCAAGCTGCCAAAACTGATTAAAGGGAATTGGGCTCATCCATGAAGTGGGTTTTACTGAAACAGACAAATCAGAAAACCACTCAGAGTCAGGTGGCTCCACATTTTTTGGGACGGGGGGGTGGGGGGTGGGGAGGAGAAATCGATCAGCTCAGGAAGGGAGGGGAATTTTGGCTTGTGGCATTCCACGGGAGATCTTGTCATCTTTCTGCTGGCCCCTTTACCCTGGCCAATATTCAGAGGGTTTTCTTTTTTCCACCTCCCAAGTGTGACTTCTGTTGTTGAATAAAAAACATGCAGCATGTGTACACGTCGTCCTCCACCCCCGCAAGAGCAGGACACATCAGCAGAAAGGTGATAAAAGTTCCTTTTGCGAAAGGAAATTGTCCCATCACTTCAGACCTAGCAACTACTTACTGGAGGCTTTGCAGAGCCCCAGCTGTGAATGGATGGGCTGCAAAAGCCTTGTTCTTCAATTTACAGCCTGTCTTGTAGATAATAATTCTGCTGTTCCCAGGCTGGCACCCTCAATCCATCTATCTATGGTACTTATGTGGCCCCCATTACTGTAATGATGGAGGGCCTCATGATCTTTAAAGTAGCCTCACCACACTCCAGTGAGGTAGGGAAATACTATAAGTGACATTTGCCAGATTCACAGAGTTTAAGGCCCGAAAGTCTAGTCTGATCTCTGCAGGGGGGGCCCACAGAATTGTCAAGACCCTGGGCAAGGTGAGGGGGCTGTCTCCATGCTCCCAGAAGGGGTGGGGCTTCAGGGAAGGGGCTGAGCTAAGGCTGCCAGCTCTCAGCACAGTACTGCACCACTCCCCTGCCAGCTCTCAGAACTGCCCATAGCATGTCACGCAACATGCTGGAGGCAATTTAAAGGGTCTGTGGTTCTGGTTGCCGCTTCTGGTGTAGTAGCGACAGTGGCAACTGGGAGCTTCGGGACCTTCTGAATTGTCAGGCCCCAGGGCCATTGTCCTCTTTGCCCTCCTTGTCAGCAGGCGTGGGCCTCTGGTATGTCACATTTGACTCTGTGACCCCTGTGCTGAGCCCCATAACTTGTGTCAGATTAAAGCACATTTTGAAGAACGGTATCTTGCATTGATCTGAAGACACAATGAGATGGAGACTCTATTGCAGCCCTTGGTCATCTGTGCCAAAGGTTAATCTCTCCCACTGTAACAATATGGGCCTAATTTTGAAACTGCATTTTTCTGGCTCTGCCTCAGTGGGTTACTGGGAAACAAGGGCTAAGTGGCCGGACCGGTGTTGCACAAGGGGTTCTTGGTAGAGCAAGGTGTTGAACTGACTGTCTCCTGCATCCATGGTTAGCACCCTGCTCCTGGACCATGCTTCCTCGCTCAAGCAGGAGGCTTTTGAGGATGCTCCACTTAGGAACAGCACTATTGGTGTTAGCACCCCGCAAGGAGCAGGCTTTTTTTCATTTGTCCCCAAGTGATGTCATAAGAGCTTGGAATAGAAGCTTGGCTCCTCACATTGGTGGGCAAGAGCTCTGCTGAGCACCACTGAGGAGAAGAGGGGGCGCAAAGGTGGCTTGAAGTTACACTTCCACTTCTCTGATTGTGTGGTTCAGTTCCTGGCACAGTTTAGAGCAGTTTCAAGGTGTTACCTCAGTAGGGAGCAGCAGAGAGCAGCTTGTGGAAGCCATATTCTAGGGGTGATAAAGTCAACTGGTTGTGGGGTTCACCGTCTATCCCTTTAGGCTAGGGAAACATGCCAAGGCTGGAGTCTGGCCCATTTATTTAGTTCTGGGCACTACATTGTTGGAAAGATATTGACAAACTGAAGGAGTTTATTGAAGAGGAATGAAAAGGATCAGGGCTCTGGAGGGAACGAGTTATGA
>JANRFK010000875.1:23657554-23698416 GCA_030068395.1 Apalone spinifera | reverse complement strand
TCATCTGCATCCCTTTTGCGGAAAAGGGGGCCAGTCTAGACCTAGCCATAATGTTTTTTTGGGGGCTATGTCAGGTTATTTTAGCACTGGGGAAGAGGGGATACAATATGGTGTAACTCGAGCCAGCATTTCCAGGAGACCTTCTTCTACCTCAGACCCAGACCACGCAGTAGAGACACTCTTCTCCTCCCCATCCCTGCCGCTGCACATTCAGGAGTCATTATGGCACACTGATGACTCTCCTCTTGCACTGGCTACATAACAGTGACGCAGTCAGCTCATTCCAAGGCCCCCATATCTCAACTGAACCCTGAGAAATACCCAGCTGGAATCAGACCGGCTCACCTGCCTGCTAGCATTGCTAACATAGGTATAGAATGGTAAGGATGTGTTTAGTGCTTAACCTGCATTGAATGCTTGTGAGATGCTGCATGCATTAATCTCACTGGTCACATTGTGGCCCAGTCTGCAAGGCAATATTTGAGAGGTTGCACGGTAAGTCTTGGCAATAGTGCAAACCGCTAGACAAGAAAGAAACATAAATTAGTGAGAGGGACAAATCTTCAACAGAAGGAATGGTCCACAGACACCGGGTAAACTATTGTAGGACACAGCAACTAGAATTTCCCTACCTACTGTCCACAAGAGGACAAAAGACTTGTGCTGTTCTGCTCTCCATCCTGTGAAGATGAGTCATGCAACTGGACTCCTCCCATCAACTGAGTTGAGGCTCAAAGCACATGGCCAAAGAGGACATAAAGTGCTTTTAGGCACAAGCAAGAGATCCCCAGCTTTTTAGCCTGGATTAGCCCTCAAGGACATATATTGCTTGCTCATTAGAGAAGCTTCTATTACCCTTTGAAATTTATAATTGTAACTCACATGTATATATATAGATGTTGACCTGCTTTAATCTTGTAAATAATTCTGGTTTCTTTTTCCTATTTAACAGATCTTCATATAGTTTATTATAGGATCAGGTACAAGCATTGTGTGAGATCTAAGGTCCACTGGAGCTGGAGAAAATGACTGGTCCCAGGGTCAGACAGACTTGCTGGGCTCCTGGACAATGGGGTGGGGGTGGGGCTGCATGCTCCCAAAAGGGGCAGGACTTTGATAAGAAGGAGCGGGGCTGGGGCAGCCATCCCTCAGTGCTGCCCAGAGCCACAGTGCCCTCCCCGCTGTCCCTCAGAGCTAACTGGAGTGCATGGGGCACCACCCAGCACTCCTGCAGCAATTTTAAAGGGTCTAGGGTTCTAACCGTGATAGCAACTGCCAAAATTCTGGGCCCTTTTGAATCACCAGGCTCCAGGGAACTGCCCCTTTGCTTCTCCTGCCCCCTCCTCCCCCCCGGCAGCAGGCCTGACTGGTCCTTTGGGAATAAGGGTATGAAGAGACATATGAATGTTTAACATATGTGGACTGTAAATACCTTGCAATGCTGCTACAAAAGTGCCACGCAAATGCCTGTTCTCACCTTCAGGAGACATTGTAAATAAGAAGTAGGAGCATTATCGCCGATAAATGTAAACAAGCTTGTTTGTCTGAGAAACTGGCTGAATAAGAAGTAGGACTGAATGGAGCTGCAGACTCTAAAGTGTTACACTGTTTTGTTTTTGCATGAAGTTATGTAACAAAAGATGTCTACATTTGTAAGTATCAGAGGGGTAGCCGTGTTAGTCTGAATCTACAAAAGCGGCGAGGAGTCCTGTGGCACCTTATAGACTAACCGAAGTGTTTGGAGCATAAGCTTTCGTGGGCAAAGACCCACTTCATCATGCATCTGACGAAGTGGGTCTTTGCCCACGAAAACTTATGCTCCAAACACTTTGGTTAGTCTATAAGGTGCCACAGGACTCCTCACCGCATTTGTAAGTAGCGTTTCACAATAGAGATTGCATTTCAGTGCTTGCAGGAGGTGAACTGAAAAATAGTATTTCTCTTGTTTTTCATTTTTACAGCACAAGTATTCATAATACAATAAATATAAAATTAACACTGTACACTTTGTATTCTGTGTGGTAATTGAAATCAATATATTTGAAAATGTAGAAAAACATCCAAAATACTAAATACATTTCAGTTGGGATTCTATTGTTTAACAGTGTGAGTAAAACAGCAATTTGTTTTTTATTTGAGATTTTTCTTTAGCTAATTGCATGAGTTAATGGCGATTAATCGACAGGCTTATTAATAACAACAATAAAGCTTGGATCAGTTCAAGGGGAAGTGGGGATGGCAGCAAAGAGAGACAGTAAGGAAGACCAGAAGAGATAGAGGGAATTAGCTTTAACAGGCTGTTTGCACTGGCAATAGGACTCTTTTGTGAGATGGGATCTTTCTGATGAAAATGAGTGGCACAGAACACTCACATATGGCATACAGCTACTAAGGAGGGCAGCCTGAGACCTGACACCTTTATCTTCTAGTTTCAAACCTTTGGGACCTGACACCTTTATTTCTAGTTTCAAACCACTTGATATTGCCCAGAACACATAAAGGTCAATAATATGCATCCACAACAAATCACTTCAGTAAATACAGTGGGCCAGTTTCAGTTGCAGAAGAGATACATAGAGCTGCCAACTTTCCCGGCCGGCCGGGCTGAACACCATTGTCTTAAATGGCACCCAATTGATCCATTCAGGAAAATTGGCAGCCCTAGCTCAGAATGCTGAAGACATGGTCTTAAAAAGCTAAAGGAACAGATGCTGCATATTTAGTACCTAACCAGTGCCCCAGCATGGTAACACAGAGACCCTGCAGTGCTGGATGTGCTGCGTTTAGGGTGGGATGTAACACCTCTGGGCACTGGCGTTCAGATCAGAATGCAACAGGGGCTGTTACTAGAGCTGGGTAAAGAATGGTAATGCTTTCCAAGAAACACTTTGGAACAAAATTTAATGACATTTAATAATGACATTTCACAACACCCCCCCCCCTCCATTTTCAGGGTTATTTTGGGGGTGCCCCAATTCAAATAAAAAAGTTTTGATTCAAATTAAATGGAACCAAAATGGAAATATTCTGGCTTTTAGTCTTTGATTTGCTTCATTCTTTTCCCAGCTGGAAAAGGAGAGAGAGGGGGCGAAAAAAGACAGACACAAAACAAAAACACTTAAAAACCAATAATTCCATTTGAGTTGAACTAAAAGAAACATTTCTTATTTTGCATTGTGTCAAAAATGGGAAAATTTAGATTTTTTTTCACAAAATGTTATGTATTGTTTTAAACAAGTATTTTTCATTCAATAAGAATTGATGCAAAATGTGTCCCCCTTCCTAGCAGTTACCATTCACCTTTTGGCTCTAATACAGTGGTTCTCAAACTTTTTGGCCCACAGCCCACCCCGCTCAATGCAAACCTTTCTGTGGACCACCAGCCACACACCCATAATGACAAAATGCCTTTGCTTAGCTCTAAATACTTAAATACAGGTTGCACCTCCCTGGTCCAGCACCCTTGGGAGTTGACTGGTTCCAAGTGAGGGATTTTGCCAGACCAGGGGAGGTCATTACTGGTCCTCCAGCCCAGTTCCTTCTTGCCTGGCCACTCGCCTCCCCGCTTCTACCAGCCCCACTGGCAGCCTGCTGTGATGCCAGGCTCCCAGCCACAACATGGCAGCCCATGGTCCCGCCCCCAGGGCTCCTAGCCCCACCACAGCTGACCGCTGCCCTGACACTGGGGCTCCTGGCCCCGACACGGCATATTGCTGCTCCACCAGAGCCTGCTGGCACTCTGGCTGCCCTGCCACTAGCTCAGCTGGACTCTCATATTCTCTAACAACAAGGAAGGAATTGCCTAGTTCACTAGAGAACAATAAATAGTACAAATGTGCAGTAACCCTCATGGCTCTCCAGTGCCATTAACTTAAGTCCTTAGCGAAAACAGCACCAAACTTACCTTTCATCACTTCTCTCAGGAAAAATCCCATGCTGGAGATGAAAAGAGAAGCGCTGTCCAAAAATAATAATAATAAAAAAACATCTGAGGGATCCAGGGTGAGTCTCCCAGGATGCTTTGCAAGGTTCAGCCCAGGTGGCCAGTTTAACTGACATGAGGAAAGACTTTACTTCTCTTTAGCTGAACTGACACAAGGGAAAAACTGAATAATTGAGAGAGTTTAGTTAACTGAGGCAGCAATCTTGCTCCTCCCATTCATCCCCTTTAAATGCCCATCTCCCACATCCATCCTGTGGGCTTCCAAACTTCCAG
Source organism: Apalone spinifera (assembly GCA_030068395.1). NCBI lineage: Eukaryota > Metazoa > Chordata > Testudines > Trionychidae > Apalone > Apalone spinifera. The sequence continues at coordinate 23,694,200 of JANRFK010000875.1, read as the reverse complement.
TAGGCTCCAGTTGTTCCCTCCCTCCTTAAGACCTTTCACTACAACCCAGCTGCCTGCCTTCGCATCCTTTCAATAGAACCTTGCGCCAATCTTCCTTGTATCCCTCCATTACACTTCTGCCCAATCCCCTCTCATGACTTTATAAAAGGCCTCAGACCCCTTTTCTTTCCCCAGGACCCTTCAAACATAGCAGGACTCCCCCCCCCCCCATTTATACCTTTGTGAGTGTGTGTGTGGTAGGACATGAGATGTGTGTGTTTGCACAGGTATGCATGTTTGTGAGTGAGAGTTGGATGATCCAGTGCGGGCTAAGGAAATATGCAACACCTTAAAATCCCCATTGCTGGGGCTGGACATTCTCTAGCAGTGGTAGGATAATAATTGACGCAGCCGAAAACCAAATAAGAGGAACGCCAAGGAGAACACCCAGTGAGGCAAAAGAAGAATGAAAATAGTGCTTTTAATATCATTTACAGCAAAGTTACAGTATGTTTTTCACATCACATATTCCTAAACTGCTCATCTGGAAAATATAAGCTGCAAAAATACAGAATGCAGTACTCAAAATATACCGAGCATGTAGTTTTTTTCTTTCTCCTCTTTTTTTTCAAATCAATCGTACAGTGAAACATTTCCTTTTCCAAACCAAGTTTAGATTTATTTCAGAAGTGCTGCTACACAGCCCTCAAAGCAACAAGCAGCATGTTTTCAAAGAATGTTTAAAAGGCCCCCCCCAATCCCGGCACAATAGGAAGAGATTAACATGCAGCCCAAGGTGGGGGCAAGACAGCTCATCCTGGTTCCAGGGCAGGATGCTGTAGGTCACCTGTGATATGACCTCTTGGAAACACATGTGGAATCAGCCTATGCAGAGAAGGTCTTGCACGTGAAGGCATGGTGGGCATAAACACGGGTTCTAAGTGGGCAGTGTGAAGTACATAGAGGGCTTGCATGTTCATAAGCAGAGTTCATAAGCATCTCCCTTGACCCATCTTGTATGTGCAGCAGGTGGGCCTCTGTGCAAGTGTTTTATAGGCACAGGCAAAGCCACCTAAGTGGGATGGTCTTGCATGTTCAGCAGGATGACTTACACATGATGGAAATGTCTCAAGGGCATAGACAGGGCTGTCTGAAAGAATCATAGAAATGTAGCGCTGGAAGGAACCTGGAGAGGTCATCACATCCAGCTCCCTGTGCTGAGGCCTTCCCTGACAGGTGTTTGTCCAATTTATTCTTAACCCCTCTGCCCCCCGGGATGGGAATTCTACAACTGCTCTTCGCAGCCGAGTCCAGAGTTTAACAATCTGTATTAGAAAGTTTTTCATAATATGTACCCTAAATGTTCCTTGGTGCAGATTAAGACCATTGCTCTTGTTCCGCCATCAGTGGGCTTGGCGAACAATTGGTCACCATTCTCTTAATAACAGCCCTTGCCATATTTCAAAACTGTTATCAAGTTGCCCAGGGCAGTGACAGACTTTGGCAGGCCCTGGGCAAGGTGATGGGTTTAGCCTCGCCTACGCTGCCCTTTAGCGCTGTCCTGTCTTCGGTGGCAATTTAAAGGGCCTGGAGCTTTGGCCACTGTAGCAGTGGCTGGGAGCCCTGGGCCCTTTTTACTCGCCGGGCCCCAGGGCAGCCAATGCCTTTGCTCTGCTCCATTGGCAGACCTGAAGTTGCCCCTCTGTCTTTCCTCAAGACCAAACATGCCCAGTTGTTTTAAACTTTCCCTCAGACATCAGGTTTTCCAAGCCTTTTATCATTGGTATTGTTCTCCCCGAGCTTTCCAATTTGTCAGCATCTTTCCTGATGTGTGGCATCAAGAACTGGACACAATACTCCAGCCAAGGCCTCACCACTGCCAAGGAGGACAGGACAATTAGCTCCCTGGCTTACATATGACATTCCTGGTGATACCCCTCCTCCCCCCGAATTATTTTAGCCTTTTAAAGCTAATTGAAGATCTCATGCATGTGGGGATGTCACCCAATGAAGGTCTCATACCAAGAGCATCACACTTTGGCCAGAAAAGTCTTGAACTTTTTTAAGAAAGGGGAAAAAAATTAAAACAAGACTCCATCAAGATTTGGATGTTCTCTACAAGGGCAAACGTGATGCTTACTGGGGCAGGTCTTCTGCTTCTTGACACTCTGGCACTTGGTTCCCAAGGGCTTCATGAAGCAAAAGTTATGAGAGAATGGAGGCATGGAATAAAAGTCTCGGAAGATCCTATTTGCTTAAAAGCTGCAATGTTTGCTTGAGTCCCAGAGGGAAAAGCTAGCTGAGCTGGATCCAGGAAGCTCGTCCCTCTCAACCAGCTCTGACCTTAACACACCCAGTCTATTCAGCTGAAGCTACAACAGAAGGATCTCAAGAGATGAGGAGAGTAATGAGCTCACACTAGCCTGGGTTCCTCATCATTAACTCTGCACAAACAAAGCAATGAAAGAGAAGTCGGATCCCCGATAACGTTTCCCACCAACACAAAGACGACTGATCAGTTGTGGCTGGGAAATGTGGAATGTTCTGCTCACTGCTCGTTTTCACCAAAGAGCTGCTCTTTCATGTATAAATTGCCTGCCTGGTTGAGGTTCAGGTGATGCTCGTGTATCATACCTGGGGCAAAGCAATGCCATAGATATGAGCTGTTTTCCCACTGAATGCCTAGGACACATTTCTAACTTGCACAGCCACAAACATTCCCAGGTCTGGGTTCGTTTTTAAGCCCAGATAGCAGGGGAAGAAATATTGTTGTGGGTTACATCAAAAAAATCGAATGAAGATCACACTTATGATACTTTATTTACACGGTAACCACGTATAATACAATGCAGTACAACACAGCATTTCATTTCTACGGTAGGCACTATGGGTTTATAAAAGTCACAGCTCTTCTTCCCCATGCAGTTGAACATTGCAGCAAAGAGACACAAGAGATCGCTTTTGCTTGAAAATGCAATGTGTTCCCAGGGCCACAGGACTTCCCCACTGAACTCTGATCTAGGACAGATGCTTTCCAGGTGCGGATGATGGGAACTGCTTTCATGCACTAAGGAATAAGATACAATGGGGCTAGAACTTTTCAGCAAGTGGGATTGTCAGGGAGCCCCCCAGATGTCTTAAGAGCATTTAGGTCTGGCAGAAAATGGCACGGAGTGGATGAGAGGAGTTCCATCTTTACTTGATCTTGGCAGGGTAGCCATGTTAGTCTTTAACTTTAGAAACGAGTCGTCCTGTGGCATCGGCTGGATGTGTCCCATACATAGATTTAGATGTGGAAATGCAGATGTTAAATGCAGGAGAAATTGGCCTTTGTGTTAGCAAGAGTCATGAAGACCCAAGAAGACAATAATGAGATGTGAGTTGACAATGGTAAATGTATCAGTGTGTGTGAGAGTCTACGCTGTAGGAAGGATAAGCATTCTGAACTTCAAAAAGGTATGTGGCAGAGGAAAGATGCTTCTTTTTTATCCCGATGATGGACAAGTTGGTTAGGGAAGTGAATTGTGACACCTGAGGCTTTTCATGATGTTGACTCCTATCATTCTATTGTGCCAGATATTGTAGCTGTACAAACAGTGCAACTACATTTCTACAAAGACCTAACTTTTGGTACCAGTTTGCTTTTCCCTTGTTCATGCCCCTTTTGTATTTGCTCTCTGTGATTGTTCTCATGAAGGGACTATACCTGGTAGAAAGGTTCACAGAAGCAGAGAAATGTAAACAGCTATTCATGTATCTGGATGGTGAATTTTTAGAGTCAAATCCATAGCTGGTAAAAATTGACCTAATTTCAATAGGGCTGCACTGATTTATATCAGTGAAGGATCTGACCCTGGATTCCTAATCATGAATAGATGCACTAAAAACCTGATTCTAAAATTACATTAATCTGATCTGGAAACAGAAACATCCAGCCTGATTTACATGTCCAACCAAAATTAACTAGACCAGGCCAAGTATCAAATATTCTCAATGAGTGGTTCACAATCAATCTACAGGCCACAGATTATATGCAGATTTTTTTTTGGCAAAAAAGTTAGCAAAATTCTTAAAGGGGGAAAGGGAATGGGAAATTCTGCTAATAAATTATTTGTCCAGTTCTTCCTGACATGTTTCTTATTGCTTATTACCATTTAGCAGTGGCAGCAGCTTCATGGAGAATCACCCCAAAATTGTTGCACTTAAACTATAGCCAGTATTTCCTTTTTTAGGGGGAATCCTCACATCAGACTGGGACTGTCTGCACTTGACCATTGGCAGCTTCTGTTCATAATTTTCTCTTTCCTTTTTAATCAAAAGGAAAAGATAAAAAAGGCTACTTGGTTTTCTAAAGGCTATAAAATCATTGGATCTTGAGTCATTCCATTCCACCAAGTAACTATAAAAAAAAGATTCAATAAGCAAAACAATATATAATGGACATTCATACTAAGACCCTAATCTTGCCAGGAGTGTCATCCAAATAGACTCTTGGGCCACAGAAAGCCCTGTTGACGTCAACACCTCTTCACACAAGCACAAGATGCCTACAACGCATTACGAGACTGAAGCCTTTAAAAAGTAATATATGGTTTTTCTCATTCCAATGAAAATGATGAATTGGCTCATAATTACACAGATCCTGCCACTGTCCCATTAAATTCAGGGAACAAGATCAGAGCCAAAGATTTTACTAGGCAACACTAGTTAAAAGAAAAGCACCCAGCATCTACAAACTGTCTAGAGAAGCAACTGAATAAAGATTTGCATTTGCTGGAAAAGTCAGTGGAATGATGAAAACATGTCACTTAAAGTTTATAAAGAATGACAGATTTAGTGTGTAAAAGCAAGAAAAAATGGATGATGTTTTTAATGTAGCTAATGGGCCCAAACCAAATGAGATGTTCTGGTCTCTTGGGCCAGTGTAAATGACATTGTTCATGTCTTTTAACACAAATTATTGGCTCGATAGGACTGAACTGCACTCTTTGCAGTCTGCATCATTACATGGGGGAAAGGCACCACCTCGGCAAAGGAACTTGAACAGTCCTTTGCAAAATTACTGGCGCAAAATTCAGGATGGTGAAAGAGCCAAGTGAACCACCTGGAAGAGATGCCTAAAAGCGGAGGTTTTGAAATGGGACAGAGACCATTTGGTGCTCAATGGCCAGCTGAAGTTGGAAACCTAATACTCTCTGGGCATGTCTACACTAGGAAATTATTTTGAAATAACTTATTTTGAAATAATAACTCCTGAAATAATTATTTCAAAATAGTGTGTCCACACTGCAGGGAAGCCTCAAAATTAGTCTGAGGCAGGCTCCCTTAATGTGGATGTGTTACCTCAACTTAGAACCACAGGAAACATTGGGGAGTAATTATTTTGAATTACTCCAGGGAACAGTTATTTCGAAATAGCAGCAGTGGAGTATCCATACTCCCTCTATTTTGAAATAGCTACTTTAAAATAAACATTATTCCCTGTGGAAAGCAGGAATTATTATTTCAAAATAGGATTTCAAAATAACAGGTTTGGTAGTGTGGATGTTCCGCTTGTTATTTCAAAATAGTTCCCCAGAGTAGACGAGCACACAGACACTTTTGGAAACCCAACAACAATGCTGTCTCTCCTGGTCATTTGTTCCACTCTGGAGTCAGGTGTGATCCATCATAAGATCACACCAATATGGGCATGTATCAAGTAACAATCACGCGTTCTCTTTCTTTAAGGCTGCATGCTCACTTCCAAGAAGTGTGTTTTGGCTATCCCCGAGGAAGGACACACTGCAGGGGACTGACACTGCTTAGTCACAGAGAACTGAGAGTGCCACAACCTTCCTGGACTGGAATCCCAGCGCAGTGGAATGGAGAGAGTCGGTAACATGGGAACAAGTGAACTTTGCTTTAGAGACGGAGCAGAGCGCAGAGGCCTTTGCCAGCTCCCTCTTGCTCTCTGAAAGGTCAACGTGGCTCAGAATGGTGACCTTTCATGCTTAGGAGGTGCTCTTCCAGGGTCCCAGGCACAAAGACATGGTGTGAACTTTGCACACTTTAATTATTTCTAGAGAGAACGAGTGGGCGAGATTTGGAAGCCGTATATATCTACCTCTCTCTATATTTCGCATGAGCCATCTTTATAGAAAGGCAGAGTGGGGATTTGTTTGGAAACCTCTCTGAACACATGAACAAAAGAAAAAGTGTCAGACTTATGAGGTAGTTGCACAAGAGCCTTTAACACCAAATCCCCCCTCTTCCTCTGACAAAACACAAAAAAGAGACACCCCCAGATCATATGAATCACAGGGAAGTGCTGAGCCCAACATGTCCAGCTGTGAGACATACTCTAACAGCAGCAGCCACAAACTCTGTCTCCTGGTAAAACATTTCGCAACTCACCATGTTGGTAGCCCCGAGGTTGCCTCTGGGCCTGTTGTGGAACGAGACTGCTGACTGCTACATTGAGGTGGCTTTCTCTCCCAGGGTGCGCTGATGCAGAAAGGTGCGGCTAAGATGTACAGCGCTCTGCATCCCATAGGTTAACGAACAATCATTGTGGATGACATTCTGTATTGTGAAGGGGGAATATAAAGCTTGTCTAAAGATTTTCTTTTAAAAGATGTTTTTAACATGCCCAAGCTATTTGGAAATTCTTAAATCCCTCTTCAAATGTCATCTGCTCACCTCGTTGTTTCCTTTTTAAGTATTGCTAGTTCCACTCCCTGGGAGTTAATTCCTTCTATCTCCCATAAGGCTCATACCCTGCTCAGACAGGATAATGGTAGCATCAGAGCTGAGTTTTAATGCCTTGAATATACAGGCTCTCCAGGGAGTGGTGTAGGGCCCTTCCTATTGAACAAGGGGGAAGTGGGTGGATTTGGCTTGATAATTCAAGTGATCTTCAAATCTTCATCATGTCCTCGTGCAACCAAAACCCTAAGGCAGATAGGCTGGGGGTTTGAATGGAAAGCTGTCTCCCCCATCCAAGAATGCTCTTTGCTCTGGTGAGATTCACAAGTGGGTGGGACATAAGTATAAAGGGATGGTCTCAAAATGCATCATGTTGTTTAAAAAGCCCAATGGGCAAAGTTCTAATGGATTGATTCTGTTCTCACTTGTACCACTTTCACCCTTAGATCCCCACCCCAATGTCATTGAAGTCTCTCCTGATTTACACGCACAAGAGTGAGAAGAGAATCAGGCTCCAAATGGTATGATGCATTTTCCAAAATATCTTCTTAGAAGGCTGTCACCAGGAAGCAAAGCACAGTGTCTGGGGACAATGTTGAATCTGAGATAGGCCTCAACAAAAATCCTGAATTCAAATGCTCCTGAACCTGGGAAAAGGTAGGATCTGAGCTTCGGAGCTGGGAGGATTGCCTCTACTTTCTCCTCTCAGGAAGAGGATCTTTCCAATTCCATCTCCTGCATGGTTAAGTCATTCTTGAAAAAGGAAGCGAAGTGCCTACAAAAGCCATGTGACTCCCATTTTAGGAGGTTTAGTAGTTGACATTATTCATTCCTGATTGTGCAATTAAAAGTCAGGAACAGGCAAAACCTGATTGGGACTTTGAAATCAGCAAAGCAAAGGAACAGTTGGAGCACTCTGAGTATTTGGTTTCATGTTTTGTTTTATATGCACAGACAACCCCTTTCTCCTGTGACAGCACCACAACTCTGAATAAAGCCCTTCATGATACTGAGATCTGATGCTTCCTAATAAAGAGCTTTTCAAAAGCAATGTTATAGGGAAAAAAAAGAAATAAATTCACACAATTTCACAAGATACAAAATAATTAAGTACAAAAGTAATAAAACAACCCAGCTCAGGCTGAGCTTTCTGCACACACGCAAGAAATCTGATTAAGATTAAAAAAAAGTAAAAATAAAAAATCCCCCAAACAAACAAGTGAAGTGACACTTCGTGCTTTGCAATCCTGTGTTCTGTAACACTGGTTAGATGGTTTTTTGACTGTATATCCACGCAATGACAAAGCAAAGCTCTAGCACTCTTTTCCGTTTCTTTTGCATCAAGCCCGCATAATAGTCTTAGTCAGCCTGGATTTTTAGAGAAAAAAAAAATCCAAGCTGCAAAAGGGTTTATAGATTTTTCAAGAAATCAGACATGGAGACATGTTGTTTGTAATGTGTGTGTGTAGCATAAAGCTATGAGCTAGCGTCTGAAAAAGGCGGCATTCTATAAGCACTAAATTTTCAAAATAAGGAAAATTGTACAGAAAGATTTCAAAGGTTTATACTTGACAATTATACATATTTTATGAGATGGTTATGCAACCTGTTCCTTTGTTTAATTCATTAGCTTATGGATGCAGTATCTCTATGTTAGCAGAGGATACAATAAACTGATCTAAATATTGTGGTTCAAATGCATCATTTATCACCCAACATTTACAAACGGCACTGCTCGTTTTTTCCCTTTCCACTCCACTCTTTATCAAATGATTCTGTACAAGGTTCCAAGCCAAGAATAAAAACATATATTGGTACATTATTGGTTGAATATTTGGCACAGTGCAGTTTATTTGATATACTGGGTTCTTTGCCCTTACTGATGCTGAACATTTAATGCAGCGCATAAATTATGAAACACATCTGTAAAGTAAGTTAGTTGGAAATGGTCTTATACTGCCAGCTTTTAACTGTCTTGATTAAAGCAAGGTCTGCTAAAATGGTACTGGACACGAGTGGCAAGTTAACTTCACTGTTCCTTTTGTGAGGAGTTTGGTGTGTCCATTCCTGGCAATGAACATAACTCTGGAAAGCTCACCTACTCCCAGGACACTTGAAGCTTGTAAGTTCACAATAAAAGACAAACAAACCTCCCGAGATTCTTAATTAACAATGCTAACCCTTAAAATGCTACTGACATTTACTGCATTGGAAACATGGTCGGTTTCAGTTACCGTTGGAAAAAATGAATTAAACCCAGCCATGTTTTATTGCTTAACAGTAGAAATGCTCTGGAAAAAGATAACATACGAAAAGTCTGATCCAATGCCCACTGAAATCAATAGAAAGATTCCCCTTCATTTCAAAGGGCATTGGACAAAACTCCAATTTAAAGATAATGCCAATTCTTCCCCAGAATGCATGGGGGGAGCATCCCCTACAGAATTTAGGTGCAATTTTCAAACATGCTCAATAAGGCTCAAACTCTGGTCCTAGCGATTAATGGCCAATATTAGGTGCTTTTGAAAATTCTGTCTCTTTATAGAAGCCCTGAATGAAAATCTAAGGGCAAATTTGGCCCATAGCAAGTCAGATCCTGCAGCATTTCCTCACATGAGTAGGATCCTTGAAATTAATGGGACTACTCACGGGAATAGAAATAGTCTGAGTAAGGGTCGCAGGGCAGGACTCAAGTATTCTCTCTCTCTCTCTCACACACACACACACATAATTTTAAGGAATACTCCCATTCCATCTTTGATTGCAAATAATGCATATTTAAAAATTGGAGAGTACATAAATAAAGGTTCTCTCCATCTATGTATTCACTGAGTCACATGTCATAGGAAAAAATAATCTGTAAATTATTATATCGTACTAGAATTCTCCAGCTGGTAATTATTTTTATAGACACACAGTGCATTCTCTCTTTTAATTTCTTTTTAATAATGTATGTCCTCATTGGTTTGACAGTGCACCAGAATGAAGGCATATAGAATAAAAAAATGCAATGGATTAACTGAACCCCTTGCATGATGTGGTGGCATATTGAAAAGAAACTGGAAAAAAAATGCAACTGGTATTATAAATCCCCCTATAGAACACTGTCAGTGATTTAAGGGTTAACATAGATTTGAAAGTACTTAAACAAACCTTAAAAGGATTATTCAGAGAAACATTTGGAATTTTTAAAAAATGACAACATTTGGCAAGTGTAAGCAAATAACTTGAACTTTACTGGGTATTAAAGATCTGAACACAGCCATTCACAGAGAACCAAAATCTGAGATCTGCTGGAAGGACAGTGGAGCCTTTGACCACCAATGTATGCTGGCTAGAGGGTATACGGCAGCATTCAAAGTATCTAACATGGAATCATGGCTGGTGCAGACAGAGTGTAAGTAGTTTAATAAATCCTACACTGTTCCCTCTTTTGACATCATTGAAAGAGTATATTGGACTTGAACAGCACCCAGACTGGCTAACCTGTTAGCCCATATTGCAAAGGTGACAGAGCTGCCCAGATCCCCAATGTCACTAACGCTTATTCAGGAATTGCTGTTATTTGCTTGTTTCTTCTCACCAGGTGCCCAATGTCCATCCACTGCGGTCTCTGACAAAACCTTGGCTTTGCATCTCCCAGTGCCCTTGTAGGTGACACCATCCTGGAAGATTGTACCATCATCAAGGGGGCTGGTACCCAGCTGGAGTGGTATTGTGTTCTCTCCAACACTCTGAAAGGATTTCAAAAATGATCCCATTTAAAGATTTTGTTATTCTGAATCCTTGGCTCTGACTTTTGAGAAAAGAACAAAAGTTTCCTGTTTTTTTTAAAAATTTTATACTCTCTCTTTTATTTAAAAAGGACCCTTATATTATTAATATAGAGTTCATCCATCCTTAGTCACTATAAAACAGACTCCATATTTTCACACCACTCGTGATCTTCAAGGTTATAGATAAATTTTGTCCTATGTGACTGGTTTTGGGGCACAGAGTCCCGCCCCAGATTATCTAGGGTGAGAGTAGAGGCAAAGAATTCACTAGTGCTGAGACCGCCTTCATGGTTCTTGATGTATCTTTTATAGTTTTTCCTCAAGCATTGCCAGGTAGTTGTGTATAAGATGAATGCGAAAGACTTCAGGGCTATAGCAATGCTAACATACAGGTATCTATAGACCACATTGTCATATAATGCACAGGCTCCTTGTTCGCCACAAAACGTGCTCCAGAACAGACATGTTGAGTCAATTCCAGCCCCAAAGATCAAGGGCGGTGGGATAAAACCTGTCAAAATAAAAGAGACAAATCATGCTGTAGTGACCTATGTGGTAAAGGGACAGGACTCAGCCATAGTGAATGGAAAGGAGATTATTTGTTAAGGCTGATGGACAAAGAGAAACCTTGCGGTTCTCTCAGGATCTCTAATTTCTAGACAAACTAGGCACATCTGGTAGGGACTATCCGCCTCCAGGATCCTTGAAGACCTGCCCTGGGCTCAAGAGTTATGGAAGGGATCGCTCACAATCCCACAAATACAACACTCAGTTTTAAGTAGTTTGTCCTTACATTTCAGATGTGCTGTTTGAACATAGCCTAATACAGCTCACCACCCAGTTTCATAAAGAAGCAGAGAAGGCCCTAAGCTATGGAAATTGACTCTACACCCAGATCAAAACTTTCATGGTGTTCACATCCAAGGTTCAATTACAATGCCTGAAATTAGCTGTGGAGTTCAGATCCAGAACTGAACTTTCTCCAACTTTGGGGGCATCTAGATCCAGGATCAAAGGCAGAGGGATAATGATCTCTAATAAGTGCAGTAGAATGGACCTGAAAGAAAGAGATTCTGTCATTATCCCACAATGTGAAATACCACAGCAGAACTCTCTCCTTGAATCACTGCAGTTACAGGCAAATCAGCATGTCTCATCTGAACTCTGCTGCAAGTGATTTATAACAGGGTCAGGACCTTAAAACAATGCCCTAGTTCCCATTAAATCCACACAGAAATATAATTTTGGAGTTTCCCCTTTCTGCTTGAATACTGCAGGGGTCTCCAGTCTTATATAATCCATCTATATATTTTAGTAATGTGCATCTGTCTGTCTGCATGTGAGTCTGTTCAAGAACTCAAATGGTAAGAGTGAGGACCACCAAATTTGGTAGCAGTTTCCTCTTCTCATAACTTAAAGCAAGGTAAGGGTTTGGTTGCACCAGGAAAACTGGAAATGTTGGGAATGGTACTGTTTTCCATAACATGGCAAGGGAGGGGCTGTTTGGAGGGACGCAATACTCACAGTGACCACAGGGGGCAGTGAGCCTGCAGAGGAGAGTAATACTGCAGAGTGACCACTGCAGGCAGCCGCACCACCAAGAGCATGGCCAGCAAGGCTGAGGCTCAACATCTTGCCTGCCACGAGACAAGGTAAGTGCAGCCCCCCCCCACCTGGGAGACAGCCCTCCATGTCCCCCTGCCAGGGAGGGGCCGGGGGAAAGAGAAAGCCCCCACTGGCCCTTGAGGACAAGCCAGTGGGAGGGGTGCACAGTCCCTGTTTCCTTAGGCTGCCCTTGGGGTGAAACCAGTGGCCACTCCCACAATCCCTGCTCTGAGCCTTTCCTTCCCCCCAACCCTTACTCTCACATGCCCCCACATACTCAGCCCCCAACTCTGACTTCTACACCTCCTATGACTCTAGCCTCTTGCCCTAAGCTCCCACATTCTCAAGGCCCTACCCTGCTTCCTGCATCCCCCACATCGCTAGCCCCCTGCTCTGAAGGACCTGGGAAATGCTGGGTAAGTCTTTTAGCCACATACATCAATATCTTTCACTCTGACAAGATCCAAATGTGCTTTACCAACAGTGGGCATTGGAAGAGGAGATCTAAATCTCATCTTTGAGCACATAAATTGATGCACCGAAATATCAAGCCCTTAACAATCAAAAGCAAGTTCTGGGTGCTCTATGCAGTAGGTATCATTTCACCTACCTCTAAGATATTCCTTAAGGGTGGACAATAACATTTATTGAAAACTGATAAATAACATCACTGCTACGGTTTAGGACAGGAAGTGAAGAAGAATATCATTTCCAATAAATCCGCAGAGCAAATTTTAGGGTGGCATAATGTCTCCTATTGGAATCTGTCTAATACCCCCATTTCCAGATACTGAGGAGCTCTAGAAATACATATGCAGACAGACGTAAGGGCTGCACACTCTGGCAGAGTGACGATGAATTAAGGATCAAGTTTCACCATTAACCCTGATTTCCTGGCTTAAATGTAACACCATTCCTTAGCTTGTCACGAGTGCCATTTCTTTGCTGTACGACAATATATGTAAGGAATACAAATACATTGGTTGGCTTCTCTTTTGCCTCTGGGATGGGAAGCCTCTTTATTTCTCTCCGTTAATGACTAGAACTCTGCAGATTTTTGTTTGATCTTTCACATGGGCTAATAAATGCAGGACTTATCAGGCTATGCCAGTTTTCAGTACTTACTTTACCAGTTATTGACATCAGTGATATGAAACAGTAAACAAAAAACAGATAACTGGCTAACAAAAAGAAACTGCTGTCATTAGAAGTACTGGCTCTATTCATCAAACGTAAAGTATGGTAATGCCCTGAGAAATGACACTGCGCAGCTCTATATTTGTTTTCTCAATGATTTCCAGACCAAGCTAGTCTGTTTGCAAGTGAAACGGTGAGTTTCTTTTTAAATAGGTGCAAACAACTGCAAACTCAACCTGAGATCTGCAAATTCTGCTGGGGTGTCTCCAGGGCTAAGCTCATAGACGGTGTTGATGTGACAGAAAGCAGAATGGAATCCACTATACGCTTCCAGTGCTGGACTGGATCTAGAGCACTATAAGAAGAGTAAAAACTAGATGTTGGATAGAACAAAATGCCTTGATCTGAACCCCTTTAAGCTCCTTAATGGAGCTATTTCATTGATCCCATGAGCCAAACCTGAGCTGGATGGGAGCTGTGAATAAACAGGTCTTTAGGGAAAATAGCTGTGAAAGACTTTCAAATCCTAGCAGTCAGATTGCTTTGATGAACTTTTCTTGGCTACCTCCAGAAGGACAAGGGCTAGACACTTCCAACAGGCGACTGAACTTGATATTTAGACTCTGTCTACACTGGGAAGGTTTGGCGACAAAAGTGCTGTTGACATGCAAAAGTTGCCAACAGTGAAAACCACTCAAACCATTTTCTGGCTCCCATTGTCAACATTTCATGGCCACATTGCTAGCACCCTGTTGACAGGTAAGAGCAAAGCCATGTGGGAAACCATCCCACAATGCAGCATTATGGGATGGCAGAGATGATCCCTGCGCTTCTTGGGATTCCCTTATAGCTCTATGAGCGCTCTGTGCTGAGGAAGGTCAAAGCAACACAGCAGTCTCTCCAGCTCTCCTCCCTGCAGCAGCAGCCTGCCTGCCACTGTGTTCCTAGGAGAGCAGAACAGAAGCATTCCAATGATTTGCTCTTTTTGTTTGTTCCCCAAACAGAGCGGCTCACTCAACTGTCAGATACTTCCCGGAGTTTTGAAAGGGGAAGGGCAGGGAAGCAGAGATTACAAAACATTGAGCAAAGCCATCAGGGCAGGCATTGTGGCATACTGGCGGAAGCCAGTTCTCTCGACATAACAAACAGCAGAATCTACACTGGCTCTTTGTTGACAATAAAGGGAGGGGAAATTACAAAAGTCCCTCACAAGGGTGGAAGTTTTTGGTCGCCAAAACTGGGTGCTTTTCCTGACCAAAGTCACATTGTTGTGCAAACACTCTCACGATTTTGTCACCAAAAGGCAGTTTTTGGAGACAAAATGTGTCAGTGCAGACAAGGCCTTAGATTGCTTTAGAATTACAGGAGGTCTGCGACAGCAGGCTTTATGGCCTCCAAAGTCCAGCTTGATGAGCAAGCCTTGTACCTTTAGTGTGTCACGCTGAGGGATGCTAGGAGGATGGTTTTAAAACAAAAATATCAGAAACTCCCTTGGTAGCCAGATATTGCACTTGAGCTGCCTGTTCTGGGGACAAACTGCAAACACCATCTGGGAAGAGAAATGTCCAGGATCTTACTGTCATGCATAAATCTATTTGCCATTTCAGATATGCTCAGTTAATGCTGACATTTGCTAATGCAATCAGGATGGAATTACCATGCATGTTTGACTTGTGCCATTTGCAAAAGTTTTTTCACCTTTAGATAAGCCTGAGATTCAACGTTCCAATCCAGATCTTGATTTTCTCCAGTTATGGGGGGCATTCAGATACGCACTTTTGTTGGGTTTTCAGTGACAGCATATGTGAAGAAGTGAGATGGTATTTGAAAACACTCTCCATATCCAAGCCTCTTATATGGTAGCTGCTGCTTTCAATACCACTGGGGCTCCACCAGCCCTATTTAAGTCTCTTTTCTAAGCAACTACTGTAACACTTTTATCCTGAGACATTAATATGCTGCACGATCATACCAGAATTCCTATGAAATAAGATAATACATCCAGGAGGATACCAGGAGAATTCAGTCATGTTTCATGTTATTATACTGAATATTAAAGAGATTCAATCATGCTTTACTTCATATTGCAAAGTGTCGCACAAATTGCTGTTATCTATATTTTAGTGCAGAAACTGCAGGGCTGTTTAAAGACGCATCCTCTGTCTTACTAAAATCTATTAACTCAGATTGTACCTCTGGGTCTCATGGCTCAGATGTTTAATACTCTCCTTTGGTTCAAGAAAAAGTTGTTATTGGTCCCCTTTTTAAGTCTAAGCTTAAAGTTGAAATGAAAAAGCTTTTAAAATCAATCCAGCCTCAAGCCTCAAATTATGAAGGATGAATTTTGGAGTCTTCACTCACACTGAGCAGTACCTTACCCTTCATGTAGCCTCTCAGTGGATACCCTCCTGGATGTATTAACATATTTCACAGGGATTCTGCTAAGATTGAGTGGCATATAATTTGCTATGAAGAAGTTACTGCAATGACAAGAGGACTGGGGTGTGTCTCATCCCAAAAATGGATGGCAGAACCTAGCCCTAACAGAATTACATATGCCAGCTTCACAAACATTAATATATTAATATAATATAATATAATATAATATAATATAATATAATATAATACAACAACAATAAAATAGACAATTAGTAACTTCCATTGCAAATACCTTTATATTGGAATGTAAACTTAAAAATTTTTTCCCTCCCTTGATTAACTGATATATTCTACCTCTGAGATTCTGCATTCAATCTGCAAGAGCTGACGACAGGACAAGAACCTAAAGCAATGTGCACAGTGAAAGGAAACATTGTGCTTTAAGGTCCTGATCCAGAATTCTGATGCAAAATATGGACCTTGCACTCAGAGATTAGTCAGCGGGATACAAGGGACTGTGGGATTTTCAATCTCTCTCTCTCTGAAAGAAAACAGGCTGCAATGGAGAAGGTCAATGAACTGCACATGTAAATAATCACCTAGCAGAGAAGAAATGAGTAGCCAAATCCTGAAGTGTTTGGAATAGTGGCACTTCCATCTATACCCACACTGTCATAGTATGAGGCAAAATCCTCATACTCCTCTCTTGGTATTCACATCTCCAGATCAGCTACTAGAAGTGGGCCTCATCCTCCCTGATTGGATCCACCTCGTCATCTCTAGCCTGATTCTGGCCTGCATACTTATACCTGCCTCTGGAAATGTCCACTACATGCATCTGACAAAGTGGGTCTTTGCCCACGAAAGCTTATGCTCCAACACTTTGGTTAGTCTATAAGGTGCCACAGGACTCCTCGCCACTTTTATAGTATGAGGCAAAATCCCTCAACTACAACCATACAGTGAATGGATCTCTGCTGCAAAAGACTCTATCTGGAACTAAAAGACAGGACTATGCAGCACTTTAAAGACTAACAAGATGGTTTATTAGGTGATGAGCTTTCGTGGGCCAGACCCACTTCCTCAGATCAAATAATAAATAAATAATAAACCATCTTGTTAGTCTTTAAAGTGCTGCGTAGTCCTGTCTTTTGTTTCAGCAAGACCAGACTAACACGGCTACATCTCTATTACTATTCTATCTGGAACTATCATTGAGCCAGATTCTTCAAATAGCTCCTCATATTGGATTGGACTTGGCTCAGTGAAATCATAGAATAAGAGGCTATTCAGCTCCTCCTATGGGAGGAGTGTGAAATCTGGCCCACAGAGTCAGAGGAAACCCATAAGTAAAATATCAGCAGAACATATCTGTGAGACTGACCCTGAAGCAATGGACCAGAGAGAATTTTGTCCAAAGTTCTGAAAAACAGGGGCTGTGCCTTTAAGCCTGCACCTTTACAGTCATCTTGGTAAGGGGGGAGGGGGAGGGGAAGAGGGGGACAATTACAGATAATGTTTTCTCTTTTATTCAGGCATGAAGAGACATACATTGATCTAACAGTTTGACCAAATGTATTTTAATGGCCGATTAAGCCAGGGAACAGCATTAAGGTTCAGCTTGGTTTTTTTCCCCCCCTAGAAAGCAGGACGACTCAACTACCCCCGATTGGAAGAACAAAGCTGTCCTCAAAATGGTGTGAAACCATTTGTCCCTGCAAGTCAGGAGCACAACAAAGAAATCATTTCACATGCTGCTGACATGTTAATAATGACTGCAGAGAATTAACTAGTTGGGTGGAAGGGAATCTCACTCAACACCATGATTTCCAACATGAGCATGACTGAAATGGCAGGCGAGGCATGAGCTATGACCATTTGAGGCCTTTCCACCCATATGCAGAGAAAAGCTTGGGTTGCCCCTTAAATAAATGCCAGCACTGGACAGGCATTCAACCAAGGGCAGGCAGTGGGGAAGGAGGGAGAAGAAAGGGGGCCTGAAATCAGAGGACATTCATAGCTTGACACACATATAAACCTTCAATTAATTTTTAGGGTGCGGGGGGAGGGAGGGAGGGAGGGGAAAATCATTGCACGTACCTAGCAAACGGAGCAGCAGGAAAAGCACCCCCAAAGCATAAGACTTAAGTTCAGGGCTCACTGTTCTGTACAGAGGAGAAAGGGAGAGAGGGAAATTGATTGTTATCGTACAGCTTTCATTAGCAAACCCGGTCACTGTGCTTTGCTGTCAATCAGGACGCCACTGTCACCTCTTCAGAAAATCATTAACAGGCTTCTTTTCTTTTTTCTTCCCCCTTGGTCCAACTGCCTGCAGCCTGAAAAATAATTGCAACTGCAGCCACATGATAAGTCCTGGAATTTAGCTGCGTTGTTAATAATGGGCGCTAATCTTGTCATTTGAAGGAAAAAATGCAAATCCTATCCCAGTAAATTACCATTTATAGAATCCCGGTATCACTTTTCAGGCCCTGGATGCTTTGAATCAGCAGGATATAAACAAACAAAATCCTCTTTATTGTAACTTAAGTGTGGGTAGGTTAAGGTGGGGAAAATGGGAGTGGAAGAGCAAAGAGGGAAAATGACCAACTTGTCATTCCCAGGTCTAACTCTTAAATCAGCCAGATCAGCAAAGGTTCATATGCTGGTCTGTCCACACAGAGTGATGCTTATGAAACTGAGATTAGTTTCTGATCAGTTTTAAAGTGGGAAGATAATGGACTAGGCTAATCATAGCCCTTTACTTTGACTATAACCCTACTCTATCTGGCTGCCATTAATTTCTGAAGTCACTTTAAGAATAATAAATAACTTCCTTCCCATTCACATAATTCATACGATTTTACAGGGTAAAGTCATGCCACTGGTATAAACCTACTGGAATAAATGGAATTTTACCCGGGATTAATCTGAGCATGAACATGCACTCTCTTATTCAGCACTTTGGTGCATAATGGTTCAAGAGAGCCTGGCAATGAACCCCGAATGAAAGGGTCTCCATTCAAAGGAAACTTAAAAACATCAGATCCCTGCTTCTATTAATCTCTTACATGGTCTCTGTTAGGTATTATTAGGGATGGGTGCTTCCTATATCTAGACAGTGGAAGGGAACAACTTATAGAAAGACATCCAGTATTGAATTAAAGACTTCAAATGATGAAAACTCTATCTCAACACTTGCAAAGATGTTCCAGGAGTTAATGGCCTGGCACAAAAGAGGTCCTGTGAAAGGGAGGGGAAAAAGTAAAGAATAGGGGGAACCAAACTTTACCTCAGTCAAGTATCAGAGGGGTTGCGTATTATTAGTCTGAATCTGCATAAACAACGAGAAGTCCTATGGCACTTTATAGGCTAACATTTATTGGAGCACAAGTTTTAGTGGGCAAAGACCCACTTCATCAGATGCCTCTGACGAAGTGGGTCTTTGCCCACGAAAGCTTATGCTCCAATAAATCTGTTAGTCTATAAGGTGCCATAGGACTTCTCGTTGTTTACCTCAGTCAGTTTCCTTACATGGGTTCCTGGTGTGTTTTGCCTTTTTTTTTTGCGGGTGGGGGGGAGAGGGAAGAGGAGGTTAAAAGTTTTCATTTCATATGACTTTTTTTTAAATGAAAAAGGCTTTTAATTTTTTTGAAATTTTCAATTTTTCCAGTGAAAAACAAAAAAATTAAAAACTTTCCGTTTTTATTTTTTCATTGAAAATTTTGAAGATTTTTTTTGTGAAATGTAATTACCAACCAGCATGTTTCCCTTTTTCCTCAATCAGTTTTTATATATTAAGGGTCTTATCTAACACCCACTGAAGTTAGTGTGAATTTTTCCATTGAATTTAATAGGTACTGGACTGAGCTCTGAGGCCAGGTGTATACTAGACCTGGAAGGTTGGCTTAAGGTCTGCCTTACCTTAAGCTGAGTTTGGTGGTGTCCTTACAGCGGGAGCCTAATGGGAGCAAACATTCCCACTGCTGCCCTTACTCCTTGCAACTGCAAGGAGCATAGGTGACGCTGGAGCTGTCCTCACCGTTTGATTTATGGGTCTGAATCAAACCCGTTAAATTGAACCCCAGAACGTTGATCTCCGGCATACCCTAATTGTGTAAGCTCTTCAGGGTGTGACCTGTCTCAATTTATGTCTGTGTGACTCCTGCCACACTTTTTGGTGATACTGACAGGTAAATAATAATAATCATGGCAGAAACACCTGCAAACATCTTTTATTTCTCTGATCACAGCAGTTTTAGCCCCTCCCAGCATGCCATAAAGTTAAGTGGTTCCAGAATCCAGGCTATGTTAAAAAACGTCAGTGCCTTAGATCGCAGGGTGGCCATTTAAGCCAGACTCCAGGATTTGCAAAGAGACACACTTCCTGGTAAGTACTCTACACATGCCCCTGCTGGCTGCGTCTCAACAACACTGGCAACTGCTGGATGCAAGGGAGTTTTGAAAACCCATCCCCGGGTGCCTGCCTGTCACCCTTCGTTTCTTTTCTAAGATGGGTGTACGTGTCAATCAGCCTCTTTGTCTCTGTTAGGCTCAGCGTGACCGCGTTCATTGCTGGGGTAGCTCCACTTACTTCAGCGTCTAATACTGACCTGCAGAAACAACAGGGGAATTGATTCAGTGCAGTTCAAGGGGCAGGAGGGCTGTGATTCTGAGCCGGAGGGCTGCATGCAAATATGCGGCAAAGGCAGGGGTCAGATCTTGTTCCCCCCATCTGTCTAGCTACCATGAAGTGGTCAAGAAATTAGAAAGGTCCCGCTTCTGTTGCAGGGAAGAAATGTAATAAGGCTAAAAATCGGCCTGGTGGCAGCATCGCAACTGTGTGATACCTGTCTTCATGAGGCTCTTTTAGGGATAGCACTGTTCCTAGGAGACCTCAATGGGAGCTGAGCATCGAAGGGCGCTTGTTTCCAGAGGCCCTGAGTCCCCACTGAAACCCAAGAGAATTATTGGGCTGAATTCAGTGCATCTGAAAGGACGGGGGGGAAATTTTGTAGTGCTCACTCCCATGAACAAGGCCAAATCCTGAGATCTGCTGAGCACCTATCTGTAGCAGCTGTCAATTCCAATGGTAGGCAGGAGCACTCAGTGTCAGGAGTCCGACCTCCACGCACTCCCATGGCCTGTGAACAACAGTTCCCCTCGACCTACACCAGGGGTGGGCAATAATTTTTGGTGGGGGTCCATTCCCAAGATTTTGGACAGCGGTCAAGGGCTGCACTTTTCTGTGGTAGAGGTGCGGGGTCTAAGATGGCGCAGAAGGGTACCCAGGGTAAGGGACTAGGGTGCAGGAGACAGTGTGAGGTCTGAGAGGGAGTTTGGGGTACAGGATCAGGCAGGGAGTGTGGGTGCAGGAGAGGATACTGGCCTGGGGCAGGGGCTGGAGGAGGAGGTACAGGGTCTGGGAGGGAGTTGTGACATGGGTGTGGGATGCAGAGGTTTTTGATGGTGACCTGGGCGAGGGAGTTGGGGCGTGGGAAGGGCTGGGGTGCCAGAGGCAGGCTTTGGCTGGGAGGGACTTACCTAAGCATCTCCCGGCCAACAGCCCTGAAGCACCCCCCATGGCAAGCTGGGCTCCCTGCCTGCTGCAGCCCCAGACCACTTAAAACTGCAGGCTACTCCCTCCAGGTGGCTCTCAACTCTGGGAGGGGGAGGGGCTTGCATTGCCCCTGTCCCCCAGGATGATCTCTCAGCTCCCATTGGCTGATTGGCAGAGAGATTGGCTGAGGTCAGTTTCTATTGGCTGGCTGTTTCCGGCCAATAGGAGCTGAGGATTGGGCTGAAGGCAGGGAGAGCACACACAGCCTCTCCCTCCAGAGCAGAGAGGCACACGAAGCAGCCCTGCACTTAAATTAGTGGCTGCTGTGTGCCTGAGGGTTCTGGCAGGGTGTCCACGGGCTGGATCTGATGGCTTGGTGGGCTGGATCCAGCCTGCGAGAAGTATCTTGCCCACCCTTGATCTACACCCAGGGGAGGAGCCTTTCAGTTCCCAATTAATTTGCTGCAGACTATTGGAGAAAGTGATGGATCCAAGAGCCAAGCGGCTCATCACATAGGTGTCAACTGGGTGCCTAGCACCCACTGGCTGCCCTGTGGATCAGCACCTCCTCCTCCCCAGTATCTCCCACCCACTGTGATCAGCTTTTCAGCAGCATGCAGGAGGCACTGGGAGGCAGAAGAGGAGGGGCAGGTGAGAACCTGGGGTGGAGCAGGGTCAAACATCCCCCAGGAGCTGAGGAAGTCGGCACCTATGGCTCATCAGACCCTCAGGATGGCTCTTACCTGATAAGTATGATAACTGAGGGCGTCTGCGCCATAGCTCCGATCATGCTGCAAACACACATCACGCAGAGGAATGTCAAGAAGGCCTCTTGGCAGCCAGGACTGGGGCATTTTCCAGGCATTACTGTAGCGTTCTCAGCTGGGACCAAACTGAGGCATGCGCAGCCAGTGAGATTCTGGAAGGGAACAAAGTCACGGGGGTTAAAGGAGAACAGGGCCCACCTTCTCAAAGAACAGGCATTTTACAAGGAGCCGGGTTGCTAACTAGCAAGTGGGCACTCTCCAGCGGTCAATTAATTCGCGGCTAATAAGTCCCTTGCTGACCTGGTTTGGAAAGGCTTTTCAAAAGAAAGGCTCCAATGCCTTCTATCAGCAGGGTAGTTCTCCTTCTCCTTGCTCTCTTTTTTCCCTGTCCTTCTACTGCTCAAACAAATGTGGCTGTAAGAATATTATCCCCAATGGACACCCTTGTGAAAAGAAGAAAGGAAGGATCTGTGTACTGGCATCATGATAAAATGCTGCCATGTTAAAGTTACAACTTCCCAACAGGTTGGTTACCTGATGTTTATCGGGTACTGGTTAAATGGTACCTGGGAGCAGCCCATGTGGGTGGGGGGCCGGGAGCAGAAATTGGTCACCTGCATGCGGAGGGCAGAAACTAGGAGCGGCTCTCGCTTAATCAGTTAACCAGTTAAACCTAAGGTTTAGTCGATTAACTGATTAACTGGGATTTTACATCCCTGCTTCCCAATATACCCATCTGCCTGGCTGCTGTAGGTCGCTCGGTGTGCACCATAAGGAGGTATATCTCTCTGCTGCAGGTTCACCATCTCACTCTGGCACCTTGAACAATGGCAGGGTGAGTAGGAGGACGCCTGCCGACTCTCATAGCTAGGTATGAAAGGGAAGGCAACAGAGACTCTGGTGATTATGGAAACAACCTCAAGGGTAGTTCAGGGCTAACAGATGCCATCTCGTTTAGAAGGATTTGCACAAAACTGAAAGCTGCCGGCAGACAAGATAAAGTTTATCAATATGCGATCAGAAGGCAGAAAAAGCGACCGCGTTCCCTTTGATCTTTCCTGCAAGTGCAGGATGTCAAAAGAGGCTTTGTCTTTCAGGCACAGATGTTTTTGTGCTCACCCCTCCTGGAATTTCTGATGGCAGGGATGTCAGCACAATTAAGGCACACAATAATAGCAAGGAATCCTGTAATGAATACAGAGCAAATATGATCATAAATGATTCATTGGTTGTCTTTGCAAGGCTGTGAGGCTTGCAGGTCACATGCATCTAAGAAAAAGGAGCAAATAAAATAAAATAAAATAAACCCACCAATGTTCAAATAGAAATTCTTTTGTTTTTATGCTGGGGTGTCTGTAGGGATCCACAATAGCACGTTTTAGTTCAGTGCCTCTATAGACACTAAGATCCATGGGGAACCCCAGTCTGTTCTTTCTGACATTGATCTCTTTCTCTGCATTGCTAATATAATGGTGTGGAGTGCAGCAGAAAAAAACCCCTCAGAGATCTGTGAATCTAGTAACGCTAATGATATGACTGCAGGTGCCTGTGCAGCTGGCAGGCAATAATGACTGTAAAGAGGCCCTCTCCCATCAGCGAAATGGCCTCCTGAAGGCTTGTCTAGATGAGGGCAAAAATCATCCATGCAACTGCAGTGGTGTAGTTACACCTGCGCAAAGTCCTCTTGCACATGAGCTGCACTGGTGTGACTGACTTGTCCTGGTAAAGTTAACAGGTGAGCCTCAGCAATGCAAGCCCTGCACAGTGCATCACCATGGGGGGTTAAATAAATGAGTCCATATTGGAAAAATTATTCAGGTGCAACACCCCCAGCACTGACAGGGCCTAAGGCAACTTCACTAGCTCATCTGTTATGGGGACGGCTGGCTAGTCAAGAAGCCAAGTGGGTCACAACCCTATGCACGGATCATTCTATGTGACCTCTATACAGCTGGAAGGAGTGACTTTCTTTTCTATGCAGTGGGTCCAATTCTACTCTTATTTATGTGAATCCAAATCAGATGTCATTCTACTGACATCAATGTAATTAAAGGAGAATAAAGTTAGCATGAGGTCAGAATCAGCGGAGAAAGTAACTTAAAATTTCTTACAAGTACTGTCCTATTTCCGCCCGGGTCCCTGCCAGCTTTTTAAATAGCTCCCTGCTGGCTTTTGCCGCAGCTCAGCCAGCTCTTGCTAGAGCTGCACACCAGGACACACCCACTTACTTTCAGCTCTGGTCAGAATCTAGTCTTCCTACATTTATGGTAAGGAAAGGACTGGACTGCGAATGAGAAGAAACTGGAATCTGACTTGGCCAGGAAACCTCCAGGATGCTGGCAAGTCAGCTCAGCAAAGCAGTTACACCATCCATATGAGTTCACAGCATATCCCCCAGTCCATATGTGTCTAGCGCCAGTCCAATCCTTCTCCCCTCTGCCCCTTTCAATCATCCAGCACCAAGATGTTATCTTAGAGCACCGCAGTGGAGCTATAACTGAATGCAACAATTTTTTTGTGCTCTTCCTAGTTCTTACCTAAGAGACCTTTGATCTTTTGTTACCGACACCATAACGTGCTCTAGCAACACACAGCAACATCGAACACTAACATTCATCCTCTTCTATGAAGAAGCAATATTTTGCTACATGTGCCAAATTGCTATTGATTTTCCTGGACTACTCTGCAATCCCATCACCAGTCTGTTGTAAATTTATCTTTGTCTTTCTACGGCTCAACAGCTCATACAAAGGGAAGCAGATTTTTGAAAGCACAGACGTACAATATTTGCATACCCAGGGCCTTGATTTCTTGTGGACATTATGTGTGCAAATTACCCATGTTTTGTGGTTTTTAACAACCTAGCTTTGATTGGCCAGGAACAAGCTGGCATTTCAATGTGAATCCCTATGACTTCAGCACTACAACATTAGATTTGGAATTCATGTGCTCCCAGCCAAAGGGGAAATTGAAAAACAACACCATGAAACAAGATAGATAGACAATGGCATAACCCACAAGGGTCACTAAGAGTGGAGGACTGTTTAGAAAAAGAATTTGCTGAAATGAAAGTGGCCCCCCTGTGTCCCTTTAGCACTAATAAACCCAAAACCTTTCTTCAGAGCAACTTCATCACAAAGAACAATGGCATTCATATGAGAAAGGCAAACTAACTGAGCAGACCATTAGAGACCATTCATGGAGAGAGAAAGCAGAGATACAGGTCTGGAAACACACAGTGCAGTAAAGTTAAATAAAACATTCAGAGAGTTTTATGCCCCAGTAAAAAGCAACTCTTGGCTCATCACACGTATATAATATCCACCAACCCCTCTAGACAGGTCATTATCTGGATTATGATCTTAAAACCTGGCTTGGCAATTTGGCCTTGCTTCAAGGCCATTACATGGCCAAACTGGTCCATAATTCTTGATAATGCCCTTTCCAGAGGATGCTATTGCCTCATTAATTCATGTCCAAAAATGCTCCTTTGAAAAGCCCAGGATGACGCTGCCAATGAAAAGACTGAACAGGAGAGAGCACGTGAGGAAGAGGAAGGAGAGGAAGAAAGAGGGAGTCTTTTGCTAGATGGGTTTATGCTTATACCATGTTAGCTCGGATCGTTACATAGCAAAGAAACCCCAAACAATCCCTGAAGATAGAGGGGGCTTTGAGCAATGCAGTGTAAATGACACTTTTACACCCTGCCACTATCTAACATTGTTTCTCCTTCCTAGTGAATGATTTGGCACATCAGGGGGACGCTTGTATCCTACTAACACTTCGCTCCATGCCAAAAGTTTTGCTGTCAAAACAATCACACTGAAACTAAGTGCTGGTTGTAAGGCAAAATGCCAGAGGTAATGCATGAGATTAACATGTACAACTTCTGTGTTTTTGCATGTAAAGATCCAAGATAAAATTATTTTCTTAGCTATAACACAAAGATCCAGGGGAGCTGGCATCATGCTGTCTCCTTTGCTGGTACGCACTTTTGTAGCGTGCAGGGCATTTCATTTATCTCAGAACACTGTAAACAACTCAGACACTGCTGGAGTGGGAAACCAGAAGTGAGGGTAGTAACGAACAAGTCCACATATGTGTCCACTTGTTGCCCCCCAACTTGTCCAGTTGTACAACTTGTACAGTTGACTTGCGATGACCTGGTAGAGGCTGCAGTTTACCCATCCAGTGGTGAACTCTTACTGATGTGCTTGACTTGAGAAAAGATAATAGAAAAGCCAAATGAGGACTTGAGGATATGCCTGAAGATGATCACAGACAGGCTGCGTCTAGACTGGCATGATTTTCCGCAAAGTTTTTCCGTTAAAAGCATTTGCGGAAAAGAGCGTCTAGATTGGCACGGATGCTTTTGTGCAAAAGCACTTTTTGCGGAAAAGCATCCGTGCCAATCTAGACGCGGTTTTGCGCAAGAAAGCCCCAATCGCCATTTTCGCCATCGGGGCTTTTTTGTGCAAAACAGTTTTTACCTGTCTACGCTGGCCCTCTTGCGAAAATACATTTGCGCAAGAGGGCTTATCCCTGAGCGAGAGCATCATAATATTTGCGCAAGAACATTGACAATCTTACATTAGATCATCAGTGTTCTTGCACAAATTCAAGCGGCCAGTGTAGACAGCTGGCAAGTTTTTATGCAAAAGCAGTTGCTTTTGCACAAAAACTTGCTAGTCTAGACGCAGCCACAGAGAAAGGCCACCTTTAGTTCCCAGGATTCTGCATACTTGGGCCAGAGGCGCATGGAGTGAGCAATAATGTAAGGCAGGGGTGGGCAATAATTTTTGAGGGGGGCATTCCAAGAATATGGCAAGTGGTCGAGGGCTGCACTCTTGCATGATATTAATAGAAGGGGTGCGGGGTGTGGAATGGAGGTTGGGTGCAGAAGGGAGCTTGGGGTGAGGGATTGCGGTGGAGGAGGCATCTGGGAGGGATTTTGGGTGCAGGAGGTGGTTGTGTGACCTGGGGAAGAGGATTGGGGTGCAGAAGGGAGTGCATGATCCTGGAGTGGGTTGTGACCTGAGACAGTGGTGCAGGAGCAGAAGTTGGACTGTGATCTGGGGCAGTGATGCAGGAAGGGATGTAGGGTCTGGGAGAGGGCATGGGTGTGGAAGCAGGAGTGGAGAGATTTTGGGTTGTGACCTGGTGCATGAAGGGGAGCAGAGGGTTGGGGGAGGCAAAGTAGGGGTGCCAGGTACAGGATCTGGCCAGGAGGCGCTGACCTAGGTGCCTCCCAGTTAACAACCCAGTGGGACCCTCGGGCAGGTTCCCTGCCCTCCACACCCTGGCACATTGCTCACAGTGACTAGCTATAGGGGCCATGTGCTCTCTGCATGCAATGTGCCCTTAGGGGTTCCCATCCTCCGCCTCCATGTGAGCTGGAATTGCCTGGGTCAGACAGAGTGGGGCTACGCTAAGGAGAGAGCAGGGGCCCCGAGCTGGGCTGGGGAGGAGAGCCCTGGCAGCCAGAGAGACACAGTGCAGAGAGCAGATCCATGCTGGGAGGAGAGCTACAGCCACACAGCAAGAGGGGCCTGAGAAGCCACCTGGGAGCTGGAGCGAGCTGGAGCTCGGTGTGCTGAGCAACAGGCGAGAGTGAGGAGGGACCCTGGGTAGAGGCCTAGTGCAGGGAAACTCCACCAACCAAGAGACTTTGCATGCCAGACTGGGAGATGGGGGGCTGACGCTGGGGGGAAGGGCCCTGCTATCCAGAGAAAGTGTCTGACCTGCAGCATCCCTGAGGCGGCGGCCTGGGACCAGCAAGGAACAGACTGTGAAGTTCCCTTATACTCCAGAGACACTATTTGTGAGGTCTCCGAGCCACAGAGCAGGGTTACGTGTTTTCCATTAACTTTTTCCGTATTCTTTTTTAAACTGGTTGATATTTAATAAACTGTATTTGCTTTGAGCTGTATGTAATAGGCTGTGGTCAGGGAAATGTTCAGGGCACACAAAGCACCCTGGAGTGGGACCACCCGAGACCCTGCCATAGGTGACCATAGCAAGGTTGAGGGTCGAGCCCCCAGGAACCCTTTGCCCAGCCTTGTTGTTGTTACAAGGACTCTGCCACACAGGGGAGTGGAAGGGGAGGCCTCTGCATAAAGGAAGTGGGAGCGAGAACTCAGAGCCTTTTGCTAGCCCATTTCACTAGGGCAGTGTAGAAGCCAGGAAAGTTCCCCTCAGTAGCAGGACCATTCCCTCCAGTGACGTCTAGCAATGTGCTAGCTAGTGGGCTACATGGAGGGTCATCCAAATTCACTCCCTCTAGCAAGTAAAAATTGCTCACGTAGCACCGGCCTACTGAGGCCATGAGGTCAAAGTGCCAATGCCGCAGCTCCATGAAAGAAGGGAGCTCATGGAGATAAGCTTTCTGTCCAGCAGCTGCAGTGATTTTTCATTTGTTAGTCAGGAGATTTTATCTCTGCTTGCTAGCACCTCCAAGTCCACAAGGCTCGTCGGGGAGGATCCAAGGTTTTGATATGCACTTCCCCATTTGGGTGTGATATCTCCTCTCTCTCTTCTCCTAAAGCCTGCTCTTTGAAGTGGCCTGCCCCTTCTGTGCACCCAACAGCAGCACCACGGGCATGTCTCTGGACTCTCCCCTCTGTGCATATGGTACAATGGAAAAGGGGGGAATTTTCCCTGAGAAGTGGGGATTTACACTTCCTGCTGAGTGTTGTAAGACAAACCCAAACTCTCCAAAAAACCAACAAATAGTTTGCAGCACCTTAAAGACTAACAAAACACTGAGATGATCTCATGGGCTTTCGTGGACACAGCCCACTTCTTCTGATGAACCACTTCTTCAGCTACCCCTCTGAAGCTTCCAAACTCTCCAGACATTCCAGAGTGAAGAGGCTGAGCTTTGAGAATATCAGTGGCGGGGAAAGCAGGGAGAATGGGACTGCAGAAAACAGATGGGCAAACCAGATCAGGAATAGTTGAATACAATGAGCGTTGCTCTGTTAGCAGCCATGAACAGCCGCTCATTTAATACAGCCCCATGTGCACAGAAAAGCGAGGCATGTAGAGTTCCTCAAAATGGATTTTTGGCCAAGGCTTTGTGTGATCTATGCTGTAGTTCACTAAGGACTTGTCTTCACTTACTCCGAGAGCAACGCTCTGGAGATTGATCTGCCGGGGTTTGATTTACTGGGTCTTTTAAGGACCTACTGAATTGACCACAGATGGCACCTCCATCGACCCCGATACTGCACCAGGTTGCAAGGAGTAAGGGACGTCAATGGGAGTGTTTTTCTAGTCAACCTCTCCCAGTGGAGATGTTGCAGAAATTCAACTTAAAGTACACTGATTTCTCCTACGCTATTCTTGTAACTGCAGTTATGTATCTTAGGCGAGGTTCCCTGTAAGCTGCATGGCTACGTGGCTGCCCAGCTGTTTAATGAGTCCCACCCAGATGTTCAGTGTTTCTTCTCAGGGAGCTCAGCTGACTGGCTGGGGGAGAGGCCCTCTTCTTGAGCAGCAGCAGCTGCCTGCTACTAACAGAGGAGCTCGGACAGCAGTTAGGGAGAGGAGATAAGGAGGAGGGAAGGAGGGAGTAAACTGTTAGGTAAGGGAGTTTGGGGAGATGAGGCGGAGGGAGGGAGTAAGTGGCTGGGAAGAGTCAGAGGGGAGTGGAGTTTGGGGAGTCTCATCTCCTGGCTGGGCAGCCTGGAGAGGAGAGAGAGGCAGAGGTAGAAGCAGAAACCCAGCACTCTTCTCAAGCCTCCGTGGCTGAGAATGGGGGTGAGGGGAAACAGACTGCATGGGGTAGGTGGGGTAAATAGAGGGTGGGCGGGTGCTGGCATTTGGGTGAGGCGGGGGTGGAGAGTTGGTTTGTGCTGTCCTGATGTGATCCACACACCTACTGTGGTTACTGAGCGGTGCAAGAGGTACCTAGACTACAGCAACAGTTACGATCAAGAGACCTCTACAGCATGGGCTGAGAGGCAGCTGGCTTTTAACTCAAAGGTTAGAGGCTCCTATACTCCGCTTCAGAGGTCCCTGGTTTAAATCCGCCCGGTGGCAGTTACACTGACTCCCAACAAGGTTGCTAGTGTCTGCAAGTCTGAGAAGCAGGAATTTATCCCAGACCCTGGCTGGGCTGGGGGGGAACAGATTACCCAGGGATAGGTGGTGGAAAGAAGGGGTAGGTGGTAAGGATGTGAAGGATTAGTCAACTAGTCGCTTCCCCTCCCCACCTTGCTGCCTCTATCAGAGGCAGCAAGGGGGGAGGGAGAAAAGGGAGTACTTCAAAGTGGCAGCGCTGTGTGGAGCCTGGGGTCAGTGAATCCCCAGCTGATCCCGGGCTCCATGCTAGGCTTTCACCTTTGAAGTGTAGCAACAGCCCTAAGGCTGTTGCTACACTTCAAAGGTGGAGGTGCCCTATCAACGAATGGAATAGTTACTAATCGAATAGTTGATGCAAAATGCATTGACTATTTGATTAGTCAATTATCTGATACTTAATATCTCTAGTGGGTGGGTGCTGGCATCTATGCAGTGAGGTAGAGGCGGGGAGTTTGTCTGGGGTGTTCTGACTCACTTGCTGCAGTCCAGAAGGGAGAGTGAGACCTCTGTCTGGGTTGCAGCGGGGAAGGGAAAGCAGGCTGCATGAGGGGAAGAGGGATGTGCCAGGACATTTGCATCATTACATTACATTTCAAACAAAATTTACATAGGTGTTAGGTGTTAATGGCTCAAGGTAAGAAAGAAAAAGATTCTTTTAACAGAATTTTGTGAAGTTTTATAAATATCTAAAACTCTGAGCTTAATGATTTTTTAAAATCCTGTGTTACTAATTAGTTCATGGTAAATTGTATTACATTAAGGCTAGATCTTTGCTGTCTGGTAGAGTTCTGTCTCTTTTGAGTCAGAAGTAACAAGTACTGGGTGTGATGCTAGTTTTTTTATAGGAGGAAACCTTATTTGAAAGCTCTCTGAAACATGGATCTGTCTACAAACCTTGAAGCCGTATGTTAATTTGCTCTGGAGCTTCTACTCTCTGAGTTGGTGACACATACAAGGTGAAAGTTTCCAACCAAGAGAACTTTTACCTGTGTTTACCAGTCTCTGTTTCACTTGTATTTGTATAGTATGGATCCTAAACATTCCCCAGAGAAACTGTATAAGTCTGAGTGAATGCCTATTATTCTCTTTTCTAGTGTCAGTAAATATTGTATTTGCAAAGAGAGCATGACTATTTCTAGTTGACTTATGGATTTGTTTAACATCTTAAAATGAGATATGTGTGGATAATATGAATTTTGGTGTGTTTACTAGCTTGAAGTGGTTAGAAAGGATGTACTCCAAGGATAGTGTAAATTTAAATAAACATCATAAGCATTGCTCCTTGTTAATTATCCCTTGTTTTAATGTATTTTCTTCCACATCTATGGATTGTTTAAAATATATATTTATATCTAGGTTTTTCATTTGTACTGGTGGTGCACATCCACATACTACCTCAATATTGATGTTGCACATAAGAAATTTCAACCCCCCAAAAAGAAAATTCAACCCACCCAAGGTTGGAAAATGTTAGAGGGAACACTGATCTTAGGTCAACTTCTCCCACAGTGTAGAGCAGGCCTAAGGATGCTACTATACACAAAGTCCATGTCATTCCTTCACCAATTCTTTCGCAGCATAACTACTAATACAGTAAAATTTTAAGAATTAAAAGTGGGAGATACAAAGGCAGGAGAAATGGGAGGGAGCAGAAAGAAGAAATGAGATATCTACACAGCATGTCTGTAACAAAACCCACGAATCCGCATGATAGGCCTAGACTCTGCTACAGGCTGGCATTTGAGTTGTGCTCTTTCTGCTTTAGCATATGACTGATTTGCATTTGCAGTAAGGAGCTGTGGGTCAGCTGATTTTCATCATATGCGAGAGGCTAGAAGCCAGAAGGCAGAAGTGGCAAGTGCAGATTGTCGCTTGGAGCTTCCGCTCTGCCAGTCATCTCCCGCTGAGTGACCGGCCATGAGGTGGCTTCCCGCAGAGCTTTAGATATGGCTGGACTATGAGGATCCACTTGTACATCCATAAGCTGTGTCTAATGGATGCTGGAGAAAAGCAAAAGGGTGTTCCCTCCTCACTTAGAGATGATCGCATCAGACCACGGCCAGAGCTAAAAGGGCATTTACATGAGAGAATAAAAAAGGGGTACTCACTTTCTCTCACCCTTAGGTGTGAGACAGAGTAAGGCCTGTCACAGTCAAGCCTCACCCTACCTGTCAAATCTCATTCATTACTCAGCTGTTGACACTCATCTCTGACTAGCCCGGCTTCCCTCGTCTGCTTGTTACATTTTCAAACAAGCTCCTTTGCGCCTTCTCCTAGGCTGCCCCCATGCTTGTGAGCAGCAAAACTAATTAACTCTCCTTCTTCAGAGTCCTCCTCAACTCCCCTTTGACGTGACACCTACAAAAAACTTGACAGTGGTCAGGCTCTTGGCATGCATAGATCGCTGTTGACCAGTAGTGTCTCATTGTACTTCCCCATCTGTCTGTATCTAGCCGTTGTCTCTTGCCTTGTGCTTAGATTGTAAGCTCTTTGGGGCAGGAACTGCATTTTTCTGTGTTTGGCCTAGGGATGTTAAATTTAGATTAATTAACTAATCAAATAGTCGATGGGATTTCCATCTACTATTCGATTAGTCTATAAGGGTGCCTCTGCCTTCAAAAGTGGAAGCCCCGCAGGGAGCACTGAGCCAGTGGGGGACTGGCCCCATGCCTGAGGTGCCTGAGCCTTTGTACATTTCAAAAGCAGAAGCCCCACTGGCTCAGTGCTCCCTACGGCATCTGAGCCTTTGAAATGTACAAGAGCCCCGGCGGGAATTCAAGGAGTATGGGGCCAGTGGAAAGTCCTGCGCTCCCTGCAGGGCTTCCTTTTGAAATGTACAAGGGCCTGTCTGGAGCTCTTGTACATTTAAAAAGCAGAATCACAGCAGAAGTGGGGCGAGCGGAGACTACTTCAGTGCCCGCTCGTGCCATTTCCTGCTATGCCTCTACCTCCCCTGCCCCCCATGGAGACAGTGATGGGGGGGGGGAACCAGCTTTTAAGCTGGCTCCCCCCAGCACCAACTCCTGCTTCCCCCGTTGCGGCCTCTCTGATAGAGGCAGCAAGGGGAAGGGGGGAAGCGACTAGTCGCATCACTAGTCGACTAATCGACAAGCTTCTGCTTCTCACTTACATCCCTAGTTTGGACAGTGCCTAGCATAATGGGTGACTGACATGGCTGGAACTCCCAAGGTATGATGGTAATTCACATAATAATAACAAGGAGGATTCTCTGCATCTTGGGGTCCTTAAACCATTTGAGGACTTCAATATCTGAGATACAGGTAAGAGGATTATTCCAAGAGTGGGTGGGTGACATTCTGTGGTCTGCATTGCACAGGGGGTAAGACTAGGTGATCATAATGGTCCCTTCTGACCTTGAATTCTATGAGTCTATAAGTCAATTTCTGGGGCCTGCAGCCACCTTCAGATAAAAATGAATAACTCTTCCTGTATATACTCTAACCTCACAACCAGACCGGATATGAAATGCTTAGTAAATCACAACAATTACCGTGCTGTTGCAGCCCGCAAAGCAGGCAGACAAGTAGGTGATCCCATCTGCCCCACAAACTGGAGTGAAGGAATCGGTTTGGCATTCACAGTTGTTATTGCAGGGGGAATACGGGTCCAAAGGCGAGGTCAGAACTGAGCTGCAAAAGAAGCAGAATTAGAAATGGATCCACAGTCAAATAAAGCCAGCTGGCTTTTCTGAGAAGCATTACATGAAGGCGACTTAGCCAATCACCGCAAACAAATGGAGAGAAGGGTGGGTGGGATGTTTGAGTGCCAGAAGAAGGGACTGGAGGCCATACTTTCCTTCTCTGACAAAAACACATTGAGGTTAATTATTTCCGGCTCCCACCATCCCCCGAGGGCTCTTCAGGACTATGCTGGAAAATTTAACATGAAGCACCGTGGGTGTTGTTTCAGCCTGAGCAGCCTTGGGATCAGGGCTCCAGGACAGGAGAGGCTGTACTTCTCCAGCATAATGAAGTAACAGCAAGTTGCAGAGGTGCCGACATTTTCATCCTTAAAGAAACATTGCCTCATGCTGAGTAACGTTGGAAGAATACAGAAACTATCTGTGTTAGGACCCAGCTCTGCAGGGCCTTCAGGGTCCTAATACCCTGCCTCAAAATAGATCTCACTTACTGCCAGGGGGAAAACACTTCTTGCTTATCACACAGGCCCCAAATTTCCCAAACTTGGTGTCTGGAGTTCAACTCCTAAATGCCCATGTAGGCCACCTCAATAAAAGCGCCCACAGTTTCCTGTATTTTTGTGGATGCTTAGCAATTCCAAAGATCAGGCCAGAATGGATCCATTTATTTCCATCCTTCATGATCTCAGAATTTGACCTTGTGTTTCTAGCCACTTGGGTCAGTTCCAGTTAAGCTCAGTGGAATTTGGCTCTCCCTCCAACATGTTATTGTTCTGAGTCATCTCTAGGCATTTTGTAGACTAGGCCTAATACAACCATGGTGGAAGTGGGCACCCCATCTATTGACTTCAATTGAGTCCTCCCTACCTGTGTAGGGAATGAATTTACTCTAACAATTTTACTCCAAACTCTTACTTACTCCTGGGCGAGATAAGGTGGATGAGGTAACGTCAGTAAAGAGAATTTGGGCCCATAAAAGATATTACCTCACCCACTTTGTCTCTCCAACATCCTGGGACCAACATAGCTGCATTGATACTTCATACAACTTAGTCCTACAAGGACTCAAATACGAGAGGTTTAGTTAGGGTTGGTCCTGTCTAGAGCAGGGGGTTGGACTAGATGACCTCCTGAGGTCGCTTTCTACCCTCAGCTTCTATGATTCTACGATTCACTGACAGGCAGGGTGCAAAAACTTAGTAAAATAGTGAAATATGAGCAGATTAGTTTAGCTAACACCGTTGTGCTACACAGCAGTAACATGAGGCTGGAGGTGAGACATGGAGTCAGAATTCTCTTTATACTCACTTGTTTCCATAGGGAACAGTAACCCCAGCTACAGGCCCTGTGTCACAGCCCAGGAACAGGAAAGAAACATAGCAAGCAGTGGACACCAGATTAACCAGCATGGCCATCCTGATGGCTCCTAGAGCAGACAGGCTGAGCTTCTTCACCAGGAGCCCTCCCAGGAATATGCCCAGACATGCGCATGGGATCGCTGTCATCCCTGCAAGAGGAAGACAAGGTCAGGAAGAGGCACAAGGAGAAAGCGGGAGCTGAAAAAACACACTGCATGTTGAAGCATTGTATTTTCCAGCGACTATATAAGTGTGCACCTGGTGGGGGAACCTCTAAAGACTCAGAGTACCCATGACAGACTTATCCATTTGTGTAGGTTCTCCTTATTAGTGACCATGTGACACTTTAGGTCCTTCCATTCTGGGAGGATGGAAGGGCTAAGTAGGTCACCACTCTGCCCCAGCCAGCACAGAACTGCCCCCCTATAATGCTTTGTCCAGAGACTTCCACTGATTTTCCTGAAGGAGACTAATCTGATCTCATGCAAGATTTCCAGAAGTGACTAGTGATTGTGGATACCCAACATGAGACATTTTGAAGGGGCTTTTTCTTCAGTGGGGAGGTGAACATCTGGCTTTTTAATCAAGTCTCAAGCTTGGTATTCAAAATCACTAGTTGCTTCTGAAAACTCAGGCCCCTCTACACTTCAGGAAAGTTCTCACAATATTCAGCCTCTTTTTGCTCACTCTCAGCCCATCACTGCAGACCATCCCCAAACCTACAATAAGGTCTCTGGATTCTGTGGCCTGCTGGAGCAGCAGGTGGAAAATTTCAAAGCCATTTCATTTAAACTAACCCCCCCCCCAAAAGGAGGTTTTTAAAATTAGTTCAGTAGAAAAATGCATAGCAACTGGGTGCAGGCTCTGCAGCCTGTGTGCTATTCCTTTTGATATTAAACCAGACTAATTTGATGCTGCCAGTGTATGGTAGGTCAAGGCAAGGGGCTCATTAGGATGGTGATGAGTGCAGGTTATTCAGAATCAACACCTAAATGCAGGCCTTTTGGAGGGCAGGGAGGTCCATTTAGCCCGGACTCAAGGAGACAAAGGCGCCTCAAATGTTGACATTTGTCTACCAAGTCATCTCCATTTGTTATACACCCTGCAGTTATAACGGAGACAACGAACAAAGCTATATATATCTGCAAAGAATTGATTTAAATCATTGTGGGACCTCGGGTCTTTGCCAATTTTTCGGTCACATCCGCGTTTTCAGCTGTGTGACTGGAGACAGGAGTCACTTCTGTAATTAGTGATTCTCCGTTATGAAATGCTGTTTAGAGTCTTTGCATAGTTTAGAGGTTTTGAAAGTCATAATTAATTCTGTTACTGTAAAGTGATTTTGTTTGGTCTCAGGGTGAATTTAACCTTTGCATTTGATGTTTATCTCTGCATAGGAGATTTTTGTATTCCTGCTTTAGCTTATGTATCTTCATATACAATAACCGTATCAGGCTCAGCTGTAAGCTACCTCTTTGTCCCATTTTAGATTCACCTTTAAAGGCTTTTTTGGTGATAATAAACTTTTAATTCTAGTTGTTTAATAAACTTTATATCTAATCTGGCAATCGCCCCAAGTTCATATTCATAATAACGCACCAGTTACACTGGTTTACAATTTTTTAGAAGTCGTCTGCTTCAGAGATAAAATGTGC
>JANRFK010000875.1:23637979-23651117 GCA_030068395.1 Apalone spinifera | reverse complement strand
ATGCCTACATTAGCCTCCCTAGTTCGAACTAGGGGGCGAGTGTAGACATACCCTGAGAGACTAGTTGACTATCTGATAAGCAGAAACTTATCAGATAGTCGACTAGTGACGTGACTAGTTGCTTTCCCCCACCCCTTGCTGCCTCTGTAAATTAATCTGTGCACAAAGTCAAAGCAGAGACTTGACAGCTATACAAATGGGGCTCCACCCTCCCACACATGCCCCACCAAGTTCACTGTACAGGAGCCTTTGATTGAGCTGCAATGCAGATACTGAATGGTTAACCAGGCTCATTCCATCCCCAGGATCCCTTGCCCCTTCCTCTTATTTATAAAAGCATGAGATCCCTTTGGCCCTGTTTCTCTATTTCTAATAAGCCAAACATGAGATGGGGAGCAATTACTTTACAAAGGAAATATGGCTAATGAATCAGATAGCACATTTTCTACTTCAGTGAGCATTTTAATTATTCCAAAGATAAGACAGTTTGAACAGGATGAAATCCTAATATAAGTGAGAGCCTTGCTTTGTCTTAATACCTGGTGACTAATTTCTCACTGAATTAAATGTGAAAATCATTTAGTTTAAGAATTCTCTCTCTGAAGTGCTAGCGAAGCCTCAATGGGCCTTGTTTGCATTTTAAAATATTTTTTCCTCATGCTGCTCAGCGCACTAACTCTGGCAGACAAATGATTTCTCCAGTGCACACCTCTGTTTTCTTGGAGGTTTTTCCTGATTTTTGCAAAGTTTAATAGGACCAGGCAAATGCAGGGTCTTTGTTAATGCTCTGTTTGAGCTCCACTGGGGAGGCTGTAATTAGCTCTATCTGGCTCTTTGCAAAGGGCTATTTCAGCTTCCACTCGCTTTCATCACATCAGTTTTCCATGCTGCACAAAATCCTTGCTTTCTGGGGATTTACTGGGAATAACGAACATGCAATGGATTCAGCATTTTTCAGATAAACAGAAAGAAAATCCAGCCTCCCACCAGTTCCCACCCTGCCACCTCCTTCAGTCCTTTGGTGGCCCTCTCCTAAATTTGTCTTCGTAGCAGACCAAGGAGGAGGAAAGCAAAGCTGAGCTAAGTGTCATATTTAATACGTTAACACCTATTGTTCCTCTGGAGTTCAATTAGTAGAATACAAATAGATTCCTTGAGATGCTGGTTTGTCCCAACTCAAAGGCAAAGACGCACAAAAATCTGGTAGTTTTTTTTTTTAACAGCTGCAGCAGGATATATATTAAAGTGAAGGAATAATATAGTTCACAGTCATTTAGACACTCTACATAGCCAGTTCCAAAGACACATTGCAAGGCAAAGGACAAACACTTTATTTTGCACTGCATTGGGTTAAAGAGAGCAAAGATTATTTTGCAGTATCAGTTATCTTGTATATTAGGCAGTCTGATCACTGGACAGGGGATGGGATGGAGAAGCAGGAGACTTGGGTTTATTCCCAGCTCCTCGTTGAAACACTATGTGATGTTTGGTGAATCATTCCACTTCTCTGTTTCTGTTGCCCATCCCACCCTTTGTCTAGTTTGACCATGAAGTCTATGTGGAAGCTATTGTATATTATTGTGGGTATATACAGTGGTTAGCACAATATCAGCTGGAGCTAGTGTAACATAAAATACAAATAGTTCAAAAGAGAAGTGGTCAGATTTCATAATTTTGCAGCCTATGTCATCTCATCAATAAGGTCTACATAATTTCCTTTAATTTTGCACAGGAAAGAAAAAATAAATCGGAAGCCTTCCATAGAAATATGACTCCTTTCATCTCAGCTCTGCCACTTGCTCAATTTGCCATCTGCTGCTGGCTAAGATTCATTGCTGCCTGGAGTGAAATACCTTTGGGAATGAAATTAAAAGTTGGCATGAAGTTTTAAATTCCCTAACAGGAGGGAGGAATGAGTGTTGTGCGTGTGGCTGTCTAGAGTAGGGTCTGGGAGTGAGCAGTTTGATAGAGAATGGCTAATCCATGGATAATGCTGGCTAAATGTGTTTGTTTTCTATTCCATAGCTGATCCACAGTGGAAGCCACCTGCTTCTGCTCCCAGCTAAGAATGGCCGTACTGGGTCAAGCCACAGGTCCATCTAATCTTTCGACAGTAGCTAATTCCAGGTTACCCAGAGTGAATGATCAGAATAGGCAGTTACTAAGTGATCTATCCTCTATGGCCCATTCCCAGCTTCTGAACACCTTCCTTGCTAATAGTCATTGATGGGCCCATCCTCCATGAATTCATCTAGTTCTTTCATGAACCCTGTTATAGTCTTGGCCTCCACAACATCCTCTGGCAAAGAGTTTCACAGGTTGATTATGCACTCTGTGAAGAAATACTTCCTTTTTGTTTGTTTTAAACTTGCTGTGTATTAATTTCATTTGGTAACCCCCAGTTATTGAGTTATGAGAAGGAGCAAACAGTATTCCTTATCTACATTCTTCACACCAGTCATGATTTTATAGACCTCAATCATATACCCCATTTCCCAAGCTGAGAAGTCCCAATCCTATTAATCTCTGCTAATACAGAAGCCGTTCCATGTCCCGAATCATTTTTGTTGCCCTTTTCTGAATTTTTATCAGTCCCAATATATCATTTTTGAGATGAAGTGACCATATTTGCACGCAGCATGCAAGATGTGAGTATACCATGGATTTATACAGAGGCAATAAAATATTTTCTGTTTTATTATCTATTCCTTTCTTAACGATTCCCAATATTCTTTGACTTCTGCTTCACACTGAGTGGATGTTTTCAGAGAACTATCCACAATGACTCCAAAATCTCTTTCTTTAATGGTAACAGCTAATTGAGACCACATCATTTTATACGTATTCTTGGGGTTATGTTTTCCAATGTGCATTATGTTGCATTTATCTAAACTATATGTTTAACTTAACGAAGTTAGTGGGATGTAAGCCCATGCTTAAGCACTTTGCTGAATAAGGACCGAGTTGTTTAGCTCATGTAGTGGATGGTTGTTCTTTGGAGCTACAGGCCTTCCCTTCAACTCCTACTGACAGCCTGGGGGTAGGGGCTTGTTGTTGCATGTGAAATACACAGAGTCTCAGAAGAGCCTTTAGAGAATCTATCAGCCCAGAGCAAATGCTGTGAAGGAAGAATCATGCTGAGCTACTCAAAGGGAGTAACTCATCAGCTAACATCCCTACCACTATCATCATATACCGATACTGCAGAAATAAATGTCACAAGAGAAATTTCTGCTGTCATTGGACTACCTGTGTCTTTAATTTCCAGCACAGCCATAAATGCCTAAGTTTCTCCTTGCCAAGAAACATTTAATTCAAACACGCAACAGGTCTTTGTGCTTTCCCTCAGACCTCTCCCTTCTTTCCTTAACATCATCACCCCTCTGATTTCACTTCTAGAACACATACTTTTTTCAGAGTCCACTACTAGGGGGCAGATTGTCAAGGGTGTTGAGCAGCCTTGGCCTCAGTTGCATTATAGCATTAGCCTGTCTGAGAATCAGGCCCTAATGTCATTGGCAAGTACTTTACATCCAGTGAGCAGCTTTGATTTGCAGCTGACCAATGGAAAGTTCAGGGGTTACTCAGCACCCTCTTCATACTAGGTGTAGCTATGCTCCAGCAACAATAAACGACAATAATCTCATCAGTGCTTGAAACAAATTGTTTGGGACACGATTATCCTTGGAGGCTGCTTTTCTAGTGGGCACCTCTTCTAGAGGCGTGTTTTCAATTTGCAGTACAGACAGGAACATAGAATGCAAGGTCTTCTACTGAGGGGGTGGGGGGAGAGAGAGGAGGACTAATAGCCCAGTCCTACAACAGTGCAATGAGAAGTGAGCAAAATTATGTGTGGAGCTGAAGAACCATTCCCAAGCAGTGGTGAAAGCAGGGGTGATGTTGGGGACCACATCCCCCTCCCAAACGGCATGGGTGGGAGGGACAAGAGGGTAGCCAGCAGTCAGCAGGGCCACAGCCTCTGGGTGGCCTGGGAGCTAGCAGAGGTTGGGGCTGGCACCCTCAGCAGGAGTGTTGCCCTCCCGCACTTAGTGGCAGCAGTGGGGAAAGTGAAGCAACACAGCCCCAGCTCACTCTGCTGGCCCAGCCTAATAGCCAGCCACTGGTGGGAAGCGGAGTGACACAGCCAGGGGAGCAGAGCAAGCTGGGACCACGTTGCTCCACTTCTCCTGCTGCTGAGTGTGTGGCCGAGTCACTCCTGAGCACCAGACTACCAGTCCCATTAGTCCCCCAGGCCGCATCGGTTGGGGGGAAGAGGCGAGGTGGGGCAGAGCAAAGGCGGAGAGGAGGAGGGGAGAGGATGGAGAAAGGGTGGGGAAGGGGCAGAGCAGGGGCAGGGTGAGATGGCTGTTCCAGCTGTTCTCCAGGCTGGGGAGAGAGTCACGTGGCCGATGGCTCCCAGTGCGCCCCCTCACCAGTTGCCCCAGGGTGGAAGGGACACATCTTTGTATCTGAATAGGAGACACAGGCAAAGTATGTACATAGCTGAAGAAGGATAAGAGAAAGAAAGGAGGCAAAGAAGATGAAGAAAACATCTCATGGAAGGAGACAGCTCGTAAAAAAGCGAAGTGGGAAGAAGCAGAAAGATATCAAAGATAACACAATTTACTTTAACACACCAAGCGGTACAAGGCCTTGAGTAAAATTAATCTCACAAAGGGCATGAAGAAATCAGAGGACACCATTTCAAATGAGTTTTGGGTAAGAGAGCTGGGCTTGAAGCAACTACAAGCATTCTTATGTTGCCATGTACAGTGAAAAAGGTTTGCTCTTCTGGTCTGTTTATCCTGCCTCTGGCAGTGCCTTTATTTGACTAATTAAAGAAAGATGCTCACCTCCCTCACCCTTATAAACATACCTAGTTGTTCAGTACAACCTCATAGACACAGATTCTCTTCCTGACCCCAGCTGTTGATCGGTTTATAATACCCTACAGCTTAAGGTGCGTGGACCCTTGTGAATTAATCACAGTGAGTGACATGCAGACGCTGGGCTTCAGAATGGTGAGGAAAGAATGTGCAGACAGAGGGGATGTGTAGGCAAAAGCTCAAATCAGCAAGCGCTCTGCAGTTTGATGAGAAGCCTCAAAGCTTTTGAGGTGCCCCTACTGAGGCTGTGTCTAGTAGGAATCAAATCCTGGTTAATTAGTTAACCAGTGAAATGTTAGGTTTGCCTAGCGTCTAATTGGTTAACTGACTAAAGCAGGATCCTGTGGGGGCTGAGGCTGCTACTGGCTCCGGGTTCCCTGTCCTCATCAGAGGAGCCCCTGCTCACGGCGAGCCTGGGTTCCCCGTGAACAGAGGTTGGTCTGGATGCTGAGGCAGCCCCTTTCCAAGGCAGGCTCCTAACAGGCAGGGAGCTGTTCCAGCCAGCCCCCTCTCCCCGGTTACTGGTTAACCGGAAGCGGTAACCATTACCCAGTTAGGGTGATGCTTACTGGTTAACCTTTCATATTCCTAATGTCTACACTACCAAAAGCTGCCTGTTGGCCACAAAACAGTGAGTGTACACACTACATTGTGAATTTTGCTGGGAAAAATGCCTAGTGTCATCAACAAAAAACTTCCACCCCTAGGAGAAACTTTTTTTCCTTTTCTCCTCCCTTTATTGTTGACAGAGACAGTGTAAACCCTGTGGTTTGTTTTATCCCCAAAACCGGCTTCCGCCAACATCCCACAATGCCTGCTCGCTCTGCTCAGTGTTTTGATCTCTGCTGCCCTGCTGGCATGTGCCCTTCCCTTTCACAGCTCTGGGAAGTATCCGACAGCTGAGTGTGCTGCTCTGTTTGGGAAATAAACAAAGAGCAAATCATTGGAGTGCTCCTGTTCTGCCCTGCACTAGGACTGCTGCTGCGGGATGAAGGGGACAAATTGTTGTGCTGCTTTGACATTTCTCAGCGGAGGAGGCTGCAGGAGAACTCTGAGGGAATCCCAAGATGTGCAGGAACCAGCTCAGCCTATCCACAGAGCATTGCTCACACCATGGAGGATGATGCCGCCAGCGTGATCCTGATCTGTGAACACCCTCGGGTAATTTTTGTTTTGTTGGCTTTTTTTTATGTGGACAAAATATAGCAGTGTAAATGTAGCCTTAGTTCAAAGGGCTACAGCAAACAACTAGGGATGTGATTTAGGGCAGCGTGGCCTTTCTTGCATTATTTGTTTTGATGAACTATGTCCAGTTAATAGCACTGGAAACTATTCCCACTGCTCCTTTGCCTACTTTACAGTCTCGCTGTCCTCTTCTCCCACCCCCAACTGCATCCATGTTGCTTCCTTATATGTACAATGACCTCTCATCCCTGAAGTCTTGTGGCACCTTAGGGCGTGTGTACACGAGGACATTAATTCAGAATAAATTCAAAATAACTATTAAGTAATAAGCTTATTCTCCAAAGAAAGCAGGAGTACAGATTTTGAAATAACCAGCTTGTTATTTCAAAATAACAGGCTTGGTAGTGTGGATGCTGCACTTAGTCTTTAGAAAAAGAGGGGCTATTTTGAAATAACTCCCTTGTGCAGACCAGGGCTTAGAGCAGGTCTACTCAATTTTGGAAGCCCTGGGGGCCACAATTATACTCATGGCACATGCGGAGGGCCACAAGTTAAGTGTGGTTGTATATGCAAACGTATATGTAAATAGCTTCTTTCACACTAACAGGCACGGATACAAAAATTAAGGCAAGACTACACAACACGCCCCATTAAAGTCAGTTCTGCTGATATTAATAAAATGCAATATTTACCCAATTTCCACCCATATGACAGCACTTTTAATGAGCAATGACAGTCCAGGAATTTAACTACTAAAACGCATCTCAACCATTATATTGACTATTTTTTTGTTTTGGCTCCCACCCATGGGCCGCGTGTTGAGCCCCATGTAAAACCAAACTGCACCATGGGCCGCAAACAAACAGGTTGTAGGCCATATATTGAGTATCCCTGGCTTAGAGACTAACAGATTTATTAGTCTCTAAGGTGTCACAGGACTCCTCATAATTTCTGCAGATAGAGACTAACTCGACTACCCGCCTCTCTCTTTTGGTGTCACAAGATCTGTCACAGGGCTATTCATATGCTTTATGGAGATATGCATATGAATATGAGTAGGCATAACTGGAAAATGCTTTATGCAAAATACTTTGTGTACAATATCATTTGAAAAGTTGTAATCTACTGACTATGATTTTCCCATTTGTGTGCATGTATCATTCCTGTATTTGAAGTTAGAAATATGACGCATAAACCCATTTTACTAATATAGACATGCTAAGTGAGGACCATTAAGGGTATTTCAAAAACTTGATGGCTCATGGATATAGAAAAAGATCTGGAAATGGGTTTTATTTTTCCTACAAATTAATCCCAAAGGAGGGATAGA
Organism: Apalone spinifera; assembly: GCA_030068395.1. Classification (NCBI taxonomy): domain Eukaryota; kingdom Metazoa; phylum Chordata; order Testudines; family Trionychidae; genus Apalone; species Apalone spinifera. The sequence goes on along the minus strand of JANRFK010000875.1, from coordinate 23,643,716 downwards.
GTCCTCACAAGGATATGTGTTTAGGTCACCTGATGTTGGGACCCATCATGGACATTGTACTTTTCCACTGGAAGTGAGAAAAAACTTAAACCGAACACAAAGGATATCTCACCTTTAGCAAAATCTACATGAAGGTGGAAGCCAAACAATAAAGGCTTCTGCTAGATGCCAGGACACCCCAGCTTGTCACCCAAGATGACTGCTGGAAACATCTAAGACTGAACTGGAGAAGGATCAAGCCCAGACTGGGAGACTTTTTAGTCTGTGAAAGAAGCTTATCAGAATAACTGAGGGTGAGAGATTCAATGGAATGTTTCTTAGCTCTTAAGCTTAGCTGCCATGTTCTGTTTTGTTTTGCTTAGCAACTTACTTTGCTCCCTGTGCTATTCCTTATAACCACTTAAACCCTACTTTTTATACTTAATAAAATCTCTCTTGTTTATTAATAAACCCGTATAAATAATTGTTACCAGGGAGAAGGGGGGGACACTACGGTGCGTCTCTTTCTTTATGTAAATAAGAGGGCGGACAATATGAGCCTGTGCTGTAAGACGGATTTATCTGGGGTTCAGGTCCCATTGGTGTTGTGCACTTGGGTGCAGTGGCAAGTTTCTGTAACTGAGTTTCCCCAGAGCTGACCTGATCTCAGCATGTGTGTTACACTGCTGTGGGCTGTGACCCCATCTCTGTACCTCTGCTGGAGGACTCAGCAGGACCGAGGGGTACCAATGAGGGCAGGAAGATGGGCTCAGTGCTATTTCAGAACATCAGGTGACAGATGCAAGGGAGTCTCTGTCACACTAACACTCTCTTAATACGCAGAACGCCTCAGCGTTGTCTCCCTGCCCTAATTGAAATATCAGGATTTCTCAATATCAGGATTTCTGAGGCTGCTGAGCCATTACGTATCTCTGCAGTGGAGCCTGATCCTGCACAGTGCTGAGCTCTTCCCGGGTGATCCTACGTCAATGGGAGTTCAACCCCTCTTAGGATCAGACCGCTGGTACTTTAAGGGCTTTACCTGTGTTTTGTGTTTGTCATCTGGACTGTAAGTTTCCTGGGGCAGGTGTAGAGCACCAATCACTGGCGATGGGCTGGGAATAAACTGATGGATAATAGTGAGCAGATACCCATTAGAAGAGTTTTGGGCTATAGCTTCCCCAGTCACATTTACACAGGGACTTCTATGTCGGGACATACTGAAGGGGATCATTTTAAATCATGAATCCATTTGTCACCCAGAATCTTCCCTGATGATGTTCAGAGATATTAGGCAGGGGGGTTTCAAAGGTACCTTGGCATGAAAGGGAATTGTGCTATTTACCTTCACAAAGAGAAGGCTCAGAGATGACTTGTGTGACGGCGCGTTGGGGTTTTCCCGCCTCCTGCACCCCCGTAATGGCATGGACAGACTCCACCAGCCAGTAGAATAGAGGGAGTTTATTGCTTCTCCAGGATACAGCACAGTATAGATGCAATCTGATTACAGGGGCCAGGCCCAGAGTGCCTCAGTCCCCCTTGAGATGGGGAGGCGGATTGGGCCCTTAAATCCCAGCCCCTTGCTTGGCTGCTTCCTCCATGATACCAGCCAGAAACTAAACTCCCTTCCAGCCCTGCCCCCCAGCCAGGGGTTGAGCTCTGCCTTCTGTTTGTCCCACTCCATGGGAGGCAACAGGTCAAACAGGTTTGGGGGTCGTTTGCATACTGACTCAGCAGCTGTCCTGCTGGGCCATGCTGCAGACAGCAGCCAGTGGAGGTCACTCGCAGCCCACTGCCCAGCATAGCAACCAGCAAGGTACCCACGCTACGTCACAACTTGGTCACAGTCTGTAAGTACCTATGTGAAGAACAAGTATTTAATAATAGGCTCGTCAATCTAGCCTAGAAAGCAATAACACAGTCCAATGGCTGGACGGTGAAGCTAGATAAATTCACACTAGATATAAGGCACACATTTTTAACAGCAAGGATAATTAACTCAAGAACTATTTACCAAAGGTCAGGATTCTCCAACACTGACCAATCTTAAATCAAGACTGTATGTTTTTCTAAAAGTTCTGCTCCAGGATTATTTTGGGGGGAAATTCTTAGGCCGATGTCATACAAGATAGCAAACTAAATGATCACAGTGGTTTCTTCCGTCCTTGGAACCTATGAACCCAAATCCTTGGGACAGTTTTTATGTTCAAACAAGAGGCTTTCATTTGTAATTGAGTTTTGTAATGTTATTGTGCTTTCCGTATAAGGCTCTCAAAACACTTTACAATCTGTAAGGCAAATAACCCAGGCCTGGGAGGCAGGCCTTTTTTTTTTTAATAGATGGAGACTACCCAGTGATGTAACTTGCCCAGAGCCACGCAAAGACAATTTCAGAGCTGGAGCTGAGAGCCCTCTCCTGACTCCCCTTGTGCTTTGGCCACCAGACCAAATATTATCAAATATCAGAACAGAACCAAGCACTAAGTTTAGAATGATCCTGTGGTGTCAGCACAAGCACAGTACAACTGTAATACCTCAATATTGGGACATCCTGGGATAACCAGGGCAGGAAGCAGAAATATTATGAGGGTAATAAAAAATGTTCTTCTCATGGCACCTTTGACCCAGCCAAAACCCAGCAGCTCCGGGACTCTTACAAGAGAGCTTGGCCATGGTGTGATTTCCAGACCAAATTGGTTTACATCCCCAAACCTCTGGACGCTTTTCTGTGTCTAGACAGAATGATCAAATCAAATGGTGACTATGGCACCATTTCCATGGTACAAGAATGCAAAGCGGGAAACCCAGGATTATAACTTTGCTACAGGATTAATGGATCTGGTGGGTTGTGAGGGAGAAGGCTCCTGTTCTAGCACAAACTCTGCAACTCCCCTATCTCTCATTCCACTGTTGAGGTGCAGAAAATGACAAGGAGGCTGTAAGGACAAATCTAATCCCATTAAAGTCAGCAAAACTCCCACTGAGTTCAGTGGGACCAAGCTTTGGCCCTTAGTGCCTGTTTCATTGCCAGTGATAAACTAATTGGAAAGATTTTTAGGAAGTACATATTGTTATTATTTGTATTACAGAAGAACCCAATTGAGATCAGGGCCCCATGTGATAGGTGCTGTATAAAGATACAGGAAGAGACATTCTTTTCACCAAAAAGCTTTCAATCTGACTAGTACAGCAGCTTTTAACCCTCTTCCACTATCATGCTCCTCTTTAAACAGACTAACAGCCTGTGAAATTGTAAGCATTCCTCACCCCACATGATCAGACCCAACCTGATTAATCTCTGATGCTGCTGCACCTACAACAAGCCCTAAGGGCAGAATAGTCCCAGCTGAGAAGCTGGAGAGTGGGATGGAATGGAAAATGTTATCCACCTGACTATGCTCAGCAGAAGCAAGACACGCAGAATCAGGGTGCTAACTCTGTTCGCAGGTAATCCAAGGTGAATTCAGAGCAACTTCACTGATATTACTGCTTCACACCAGCATAAGAGTGTGATCCATTACACCCAAGAAAAATTCTGATTTGAGGGAACCTTCCCTCTGCATTAACACCAAGTCCAGACGAGAGGCAGGAAATGTGCTAGGTGAGAGTAAAACTAGGAAGACAAATTGCAGGATGAAAACCAATCTCCTGTTTAGCCTGCAGACCAAGGTCTCTCCAATCACCAGCTTCTCATAACAACAGTAGGGCTGAGAGGCATGGCCCCTAATTAAGAAAAACGTAGCAGAGAGCTAGCACTGGCTGGGGAAGGATGGAGAGGGCACTAACAGGAGACAAGGGGCCATGGCCAATCACCCTGGCCAGGGGCTAAGAAGTGACTGCAAAAGATGAAGTGCCAGGAACCTCCGCAGAGACTGTACATCCTTGCCACTGCTGTCGGTGAGCTACACAGGCTGCTTGCTGACGACAGGCACACTCGTCCAGCTCCTGCTCACCAAGGCATTGAAAGGTTTTCACTAATGATCAGTTAGTGCTTTAAGCCGAAAGCCACCGTGCATGCTAATAGTTAATTATGATTATTACTACTGTGTCCCTCTTCAGCGTGTAGCCCTTTAATTGCCTGCAGCCCACCGGCGGGACCTGGGAGCCTCTTGCCAGTCAGCAGCTTTCTGTTCCCAAGGCAGTTTCCTGGCAGGCGGAATAGGGGGAACTTGGCAGCTGTCACACTCAGGAATCCCGCACAGCAAGGAAAGCCGTGAGGATGGCACTGGGTGGGGAAGCAGGACAGCTGTTCTGTGCAGACAATAGCTCCTATGCTGCCTCAGCAATGAGTAGGGGGCTGCGGGTGAATGGCAGAAGGTGCTGCCGGGTGTCATTCCTTTGCAATGGCAGAGCTGGTGGGTGATCCCAGGACTAGATCAGCTGGGGGTTCAGACCAGGACTGAGATACAGCGCAGAGTTGTACGCTGTCCCAGAACTGGAATAGCCATGGCTGGGGTGGGTGAGGATCTGAATGGCAAGCAGCAGGACAGCAGGGGATGCCACAGGTCAGAAGTGAGGTGCATTCATGGAGCTGCGTAGGGAGAGCCTAGGACTGGAAGAGCAAGGGGCACTCCCGGATCAGGAATAACGTGCATTGCCAGAGATGCTGCAGAAAGCCAGGGCAGCATCGGCCTATCCTTTCCCTGATGTACACCAGTGCTGTTAACCCCTCCCTGTACGCTAAAACAGAGTCACACCAAGCAGGAGTAATAGTGTAGTATGTCGTTCCCAGGTGTGACTGGAAAGCAACCACATGGACTGAGCAAGAAAACTCCAAAGTAAGGGGAGGAAGGATGGCCTAGTGGTTAGGCGCTAGCTAACCAGAGCTCAATTCCCTGTTCCACCCCAAGCTTCCTGACTGATCTTGGGCAAAGTCACTGAAATCTCCCAAATCCCTAGCAACAATATGGGCAGAATGCCACTGCCTCACCTCACAGCAGTGCCGTAAGGCTAGAGATTATGCGATGTTCAGACACTAGAGTAAGGGCAGAGGCATAGAATCCTAGAACTGGAAGGGATCTCAAGAGGTCATTGAGTCCAGGGCCCTGCCCTCACAGCAGGACCAAGCACTGTCTAGATCATCCCAGCAGGTGTCTGTCTAACCTGCTCTTAAATATCTCCAGTGATGGAGATTCCACAACCCTCCCTAGGCAATTTATCCCAGTGTTTATTCACCCTGACAAGAAGTTTTTCCTAATGTCCAACCTAAAGTACCTTAGACAGATGGGAATCCACTCTGTTGCCCTCCCCTGATATAAATTCTTGCCCACTAGAACCAGAACCTCAGGGTAACCTCAAATATCCCATTACACAGAGTTTCATCCTTCCCCTGTTCTGAGTGGGAGCACAGCTCCCAGGTCACTCCTCTAGGCTGGCCAAGGCATAGCGCCATTCAAGAAATGGGATTTAATGACTCAAGTGCGATTTTGAGGTAGGTTTTTTTTTTAACTTCTGGGACCATGGATCGACTATATAAGTCAAGGCCTCAAATGACAGGACCTAATTGCCCCTTAACCCGCGGTAGGTTCTTCAGGGAGCAGATGTGACCCACACACGTATGATCAGTTGCTTCCTCTCAGAATCACTGGCACAATTAACCTGGTTAATTAAGCTGGAGCCCAGGTGAATATCCAGCGGTTTAGTCACCCTCCTATCAGCTGCCTAGAACCACTGGCTAAAGCAGATGACACAGCTCCCACTGAAATCAGAGGGTATGTCTAGACTGCATCCCTCTGTCGGCAGAGGGATGCAGATTAGG
>JANRFK010000875.1:23595186-23605961 GCA_030068395.1 Apalone spinifera | reverse complement strand
AAGAGAAGATTGAGGGGGGACATGATAGCAGTTTTCAGGTATCTAAAAGGGTTTGATAAGGAGGAGGGAGAAATCTTGTTCTTCCTCACCTCTGAGGATAGAACAAGAAGCAATGGGCTTAAACTGCAGCAAGGGAGGTTTAGGTTGGACATTAGGAAAAACTTCCTAACTGTCAGGGTGATTAAACACTGGAATAAATTGCCTAGGGTGACTGTGGAATCTCCATCTCTGGAGATGTTTAAGAGTAGGTTAGATAAATGTCTATCACGGAAGGTTTGGAGAGTACTGGGTCCTGCCATGAGGGCAGAGGACTGGGCTTGATGACTTCTCGAGGTCCCTTCTAGTCTTAGTATTCTATGATTCTATTCTATGATTCTATGATTAATATATTGTGATGTTACTGTTAGATAAGGCTTTGCAGTAGATAGAAAGAAGTTTAATGTTGAAAGACTTTGTAACTTTGTTAAAGTGATTTAGAAGTACCCCTTTGTTCCATGCTGCAATTCTGTAAATATATAGTTTGTGTAAATGAGAGAGAGAATGTTTTAGGAGAGATAAGGGTGAAGGCCACTGCATGCTCAAATGGTCAGAGGAGGGGCTGGAGACTCAGAAGCACCAAATAATTATCAACTAAGTGAAAGCACACGGAAGATGCAGACTACCCGGGCAGACTGATGAACCGTGAAGTTAGTGGCAAGCACCCCTTGATAAGGAACCAATAACAACTTTCGCCGGAAGGACAATACCTCCAAGGAGTCATCAGCATATGGATATCAAATATTTCAAATGACAGCGAGAACAACTTCTTCCTGATAAACACATGTCGTAGGAAGATTGATTGTGATGCTGAATGGCTGATTAAGGCCTGACAAGGCAAAATGCATAGACTTGCATGGAAGGAAAATCCTATAAAAGATGCGGAGTCTTGTCTGGTTCTTCAGGTTCTGTCCTGCAAAGGCCAAGCAGAGCATCAGTCCAGACTGACACGAACTTGGCTCCTTCCTCGCACAAGGCCTATCTGGCCAATAGGTTGGGTTGAGCAACAGACTGGTAACTATTCCATCAGCAGGATGTGTGTGTGTGTGTGTGTGTGTGTAAATCCATATGCTACTTTGTTATATTATCAACAAATGCGGCGTGTTGCTTTATCCCCTTGAAAAAGATCCCGTGTGCCTCTGTTAAGCATAAGGCTTGTGTATAGTGGGGGAGGGTTGCATATATGTATATGATGTGGGAGTGGCTGCACATAAATGTGTGTGCACATGGTGTGGGAGGGGCTGCATGGCTGTGTGTGTGTGTGTGTGTGTGTGTGTGTGTGCGTGTGTGCGCGTGTGCGGGAGGGGGGGAGTGGCGACAGACTTGCTGGGCCCCTGGGCAAGGTACAGGGGCTGGCTTCGCAATCCTGGAAGGGATGGGGCCTCAGGTGGAAAGGGTGGGGCTTGGGGCAGCCAGCACAGCACTGGGGGTGACTTCCAGCATTCCAGTGGTGATTTAAAGGGCCCAGGACTTCAGCTGCTGCTACTCCTGCAGTAGCAGCAGCAGCAGCCAGGAGCCCTGGGCCCTTCTGAATCGCTGGACGCTGGGGCAGCTGCCCTTTTTGCTCCCCTCTGTCAGTGGCCCTGCGAGTGGGTAGGTATGGTGGAGGGGGTGTATACATGCTTGTGGACTGGGGGGGGGTGAGCTTCCCAGCCTGCCCAGCATCAGTGCTTTCTTGAACAAGATGTTTGTTATAGTAAAAGGGGACTGGCTGCATCTGGAGAGTGTCAGATAATCATCAAACCCTGCCTGTCCCTCATTCCCTGCTGCCACGGTGGTCAGGGAGGTGTTGGGTCCGTGTAACAGGCTTACTAGGGGATATTCTCAACCCATATTGTCATGGGCCTTTAAAGAGCTCCTTTTGCACTGCATCAGACGCAAGCAAAGGGAAAGTTTGTAGAGATTCAAGGCATTGTAGCAAGCCAATCCTTTTCCATATTCTTCTAACCATGGCTTCTAGAGGTGGCCTTGGCGTGCACCATTTCCATCTGGAGTTCAACCATCAGCCTCACCCAGGATAAGCAGGGCTGGGAGTTTGGTCAGCCCATTACACAAGGCCATATTCTTTACAAGCCATGGACCGAGGTTCTGAATTCAAATTCTCTAAGCCCTTGGGTCCAGGTGGGTGGTTCAGCCCATCCTAAAGGTGGGGCCCATTTGTAAAATCCACTGTTAGAAGCCGGTGCGGGTATCGATCCTGAACACATCTGGAAAATGGGCCTTGCTCACATCCAGAGCTTAGGCTGTAGCCTTTTCTGTTTCACACGTAGCTTCATTCAAATGTGAGGAACTCCCCTCCGAGTGAGGGGCGGGAATCCCCTACTCGAGTCCGCATACTCACCGGTGCTGGGTCACTGAGAGCCAAATGCATAAATAGCAGAGGAGCTGCAGTAGCAAGAGCAGTGGCAGCGGAAGCGTAGATTAGCTATGCCGAGTACAGGTGTAATCCAGGGGCACTGAGACCAGTGAGGGGGAGAGTGAAGTCTGCTCTACAGTCTCAGCTAAGAGCGCCTTGGCTTTTAACTCATGTGGTATAGACTCATGGCTTTAGCTGCTAAGCTCCCAGGTTCAATCCCACCTGCCGATGACCCAGGTCCATCGGCCTTACACAAGTCTGCTTGAAAGCAGCAGGTACATATTTGTAATGCCTCAGCTGGGCCTTCACAGTAGCTATTCACCCTTCCCCAGTGACACTGCTCTTCATACTCACACTCTCTCAGTGAGCTATAAGCGCATAAGGATGGGAATGTCACCACCACAAAACTCTCCCTTTCTCCCAGGGTGGCATGTCTCAGTGCTTGCAGGGCTCATGCTACTGGGCTAAAAACTATCTGTTTAGACATTCTTGCTTGGGCTGGAACTCAGGGTCTGAAACCTGGTGAAGAGGGAAGGGCTCAGATTTTGAGGTCCAGCCCAAGTGGGAACATCAACACTGCCGGAACTCATACCTCTGCTTCATAGTGCAGATGTGGCCTAAGAGCATCTCTTCCACCCAGGACAGCTTCTCCTCTTCAGTCCTGCAGTGTGGTCATAACTATGTGTGTGTGACATCACAGCTGGTTGCCAAGGAAATGAATGTGACATTAGCATTACACTGTACTGTGCAAGATTTGTGAGATCAGAGCTGTATGCAACACAAAGGAGAGACAATCTGTGCTTTGTGGTGATTACTTTCTAAGGGGAACTTTGAGAGCTCTCAACTGGCTTAAGCAGGAGATCTTCAATGATATTAATTATTATTAGTAGTAATTCCTACAAAAAGTGGAAACTAGGTAAAATTAAAAGGATGAACATAAACAAATAACACAAGACTGTAGGAACAGAATTAGAAAGGCCAAGGCACAAAACGAGATCAAAGTAACTAGAGGCAAAAAGGGCAACAAGAAAACTTTCTACAAATACATTAGAAACAAGAGGAAGACCATGGACAGGATATGCCAGTTACTCAATGAGGGAGAAAAATAACAGAAAATGTGGAAATGGTAGAGATGTTTAATGTCTTCTTTGTTTTGGTTTTCACAAAGAAGGTTGGCGGTGATTGGATGTCTCACATAGCAAATGCCAGTGAAAATGAGTTAGGATCAGAGGCTAAAATAAGGAAAGAACAAGTTAAACATTGCTTAGACAAATTAGACATCTTCAAGTCATAGGGCCTGATGAAATACATTCTAGAATACTCAAGGAGATGACTGAGGAGATATCTGAGCCATTAATGATTATCTTTGAAAAGTCATGGAAGACTGGAGAGATTACAGAAAACTGGAAAAGGGCAAATATAGTGCCCATCTATAAAATGGGAAATAAAGACAACCTGGGGAATTACAAATCAGTCAGCTTAATTTCTGTACCTGGAAAGATAATGGAGGAAATAATTAAGCAATCAATTTGCAAACATCTAGAAGATTATAAGGTGATAAGTAACAGTCAGTATGGATTTGTCAAGAACAAATCATGTCAAGCCAACCTAATAGTCTTCTTTGACAGAATAACAAATCTTTTGGATGGGGGTAAGCAGTAGACATGATATATCTTGACTGTAGTAAATCTTTTAATACTGTCTCAAATGACCTCATAAACAAATTAGGGAAATGCAACCTATGTGGATTACTATAAGGTCAGTGCAAAACTGTTTGGAAAACCATTACCCAGGAGCAGTTATAAATGGTTCATAATCACACTGGAAGGGCATAATATGTGGAGTTCTGCAGGGATCAGTTCTGTGACGAGTTCTGTTCAGTATCTTCAATGATTTAGACAATGGCATAGGGAGTATGCTTATAAAGTTTGTGGATGATACCAAGCTGGGAGGGGTTGCAAGCACTTTGGAGGATACAATTATAATACAAAATGACCTGGACAAACTGGAGAAATGTCTGAAATTAAGAACATGATGAAATTCAAGAAGGACAAATGTGAAGTACCCCACTTAAGAAGGAACAATCAGTAGCACACATACAAAATGGAAAGTGACTAGCTGGGAAGGGATCAGTGAGGTCATAATGGACTATAAGTTATGATTCAGCAATGTAACACTGTTGCAAAAAAACCAAACATAATTCTGGGATGTATTAATAGGAATGTCGCAAGCAAGACTCAAGAAGTAATTCTTCTACTCTACTCTGCACAGAGCAGACTTCAACTGGAGTATTGTGCCTAGCTAGTTCTGGGCACCACATTTCAGGAAAGATGTGGATAAAATAGAGCCGATTCAGAGAAGAGCAACAAAAAAGATTAATGGTCTAGAAAACATGATCTATGAGATAAGATTGAAAAAGAATGGGTTTGTTTACTCTAGAAAAAAGACTGAGAGGGGACATGACAGGAGTTTTCAAGTACATAAAAGGTTGCTACATGGAGGAGGGAGAAAAATTGGTCTTTTTAATACCTGAGGACAGGACAAAAACCAACGGGCTTAAATTGAAGCATGGGAGGTTTAGGTTGGACATTAGGAAAAACTTCCTGTCAGGACAGTTAAGAACTGGAATAAATTTCCAGAGGTTGTGAAATCTCCATCATTGGAGATTTTTAAGAGCCGGTTAGACAAACACTTGTCAGGAATGGTCTAGCTAATACTTAGTCTTGCCCTGCGTGCAGGGGACTGGTCTAGATGACCTCTTGAGGTCCCTTCTAGTCCCATGATTCTAACTCCCATTAGGCTCAAATGGAGATAAGGCTGTTCAGCCATTCTCTGGGCTGGGCCATTGGGATAAGGGTCAGACCTCATAGTTGAGTAGAAAACCATTTGTTCCTTGCTGGGTGTCAAACTGCCTGTTTGAGCAGGTTATTATTGAAGGCCTGGAGGAAGGGATTGGTCCTGCTTTGGCCAGGGGGCTGGACTCGATGACCTCCTGAGGTCTCTTCCAGTCCTCTATGATTCCACGAAAGTGTGCCTTCTGAGGAGGGAGCTGAATGAGGTGCAGCTAGTTGTTTGGTGCACCTGGCCTCACTCCTGGGGACCTGGCTGCCACCCCACACTGTGGGCTTTTATATTGAAGAGCCCACAGCGTGCAACAGCAGCTGGCTTCCTGAGGGCTGAGGGGGCACCCCTCACCATCCTTCCCTCCTTAGTCCCACCCAGCTGCAGACCCCCCAAAACTGCTTAACCGTGGAATGGCTGGGAATTTTAAGGGTTACCCAGTTACTGTTTTTAAACTTACTTATCATCCAAAACTGAATTGCTTAACAAGGACTCACTTTGTTCTTGCGGCCCAGATAGAGGACTGACCAGCACTTGGAGAGTTCTCTCTGTGCTCCCACAGGATAACGTTGTGCTGATTGGCTCACATTACAATGTGTTCTGTTCACGGTCATTCAGCAACAAACGATTTGCTGCCTCAGGCACTAAGTTTACTGAGGGAGAAAACTTCTGCTGGGAAGGAACTTAGTGAAACTTTCCCAATAAAGGCCAGGCAAACTAGCTGTGGACAAATTGGAGGAGAGTGGGGGCTAAAAGCCAGTGCATACTAGCAGGGATGCACTTTGCAGGTACACTGCTGGAACCTTGAGTTTGTTCTCCACCGCACGGCAGGGGCATTTGCTTTTGAGCCTGACCTCAGCATGATACATGCTTTTTGCCAGTAGGGACTAGCACTCAAGTCAAATAATTTCGGGGCGTTCCCTAACTCTAGAGTCTGCCACAAGCGTCTTACTACTTTACCATCTCTCTCTCTCATGCTCTCTCTCTCACTTCCCCGACCTCCCCATTTTCTCCCCGCTTCCCCCCATCTTCAGATGACTTAATCATCCTCTGGCAGTTTACAAGACCAGCTCCTGAGCCCAGATCCTCAACTGGTGTAAATCAGTACAGTGCCTTTGATTTCAGCAGAGCTACTCTGAGATGCACTAGCTCAGTGTTTCTCAACCTTTTTTTAATAAGTACCCCTTTTTCCAAAAAAAAAAAAAAAATTATAAGTACCTCTTTAAAAAAAAAAAAAAATTATAAGTACCCCCAGTACCTACAGTTTTCAGACACACAACATTTTTTTCTACTATTGCAACACATTTGTTTAAACAAAACATAATTGTCGCAGGGCAGGCGATGACATTTTTGGGTGCAAAAAGTACAAAAATAATAAAGCATTGTAAAACTTAAAACAAAAATTCAGTTTTCTCCAAATTTCAGTTGTGTTGATGTACCCCCCGACTTCTCTCAAGTACTCCTTAGGGTACTCATACCACTGGTTGAGAAACATTGCACTAGCTGATTTCTAGTCCTTGCACTATGCAGGGATTCCTGGAAGGCATGGGGCAGAAATCTGGTTTGATAATTTCTTGTAGTCAAACCCTCTCTAGTCATAATGCACCCCATTCCTCTAGAAACACAGCATGCCAGTTCAGCATATGCATGAAATTCCCCAGCATATGCATGAAGTTTCTGGCCCTACAGGATGCAGCTCCTGATATTTCTCCAAACCCATTGGTAGAACCCTGCATGGATACAAAATTCTGTATCCCCATCCACATCTGTATCTGCAAAAGTGAGCTGTAGATAGTAGGGAAGTTAGAGTATAACCAATTAACCGATAAGCTGATGCTTATCGGTTACACTCTGACAGCTCTTGGGGAGGCGACTTCGCTGCGACAGGGCAGGGAAGCCACCTTCCTGGGAGCTGGGCTGGCAGCCCTGTTTCGGGAGAGGCTTTGTTGTGGGCTCATGTAAGTGCTGAGATTTTCATTGGTTACACAGTTACCCTATTACATGATTTTTAACATCCCTAGCAGATACTTGCAGATATAAAGCCCATGTCTGCAGATTTGCAGGGTTCTACCCATTGGGGCACTTTAAATCTGTTTGTTCCCTGGTTACCCAAGAAGAGCCATCGTCTTCCCTGATGCTTATTAACTCACATGGCACGAGGTCTGTGCCCATGGCACCATTAGTAACACCTCACTTTATTTTTGTTATTTAACATAGAAACCAGGGCTCATCCACACAAAAAAAAACCCAAACAAAAAAACCCCTCATTCTGATTTGTTCTGCTTCCACGGTGCAGCCAGTGAAGCAAAGGGAATGTCAAAGCAATCCTGACAGATGTTTCAAAGTGCCTGCAGCTGTTAATTAATGAGGAGGAATGTTGGGATGGTTCACTTTAATGTTTAGCCTCTATTCTGACGGGGATCAAAGCAGCTCCAGCTATGCGCTTGCATCAAACGAACAGGGGAGAAAAGGACTGAGGTTTTATTATTATTTAACATTTTTAATAGAAAGGGTGTTGCACAAACAAATAACCGATGATGACTGCACCTGGCTAGCTGGATCTGATGCCAAGTGCTGCTGGGTTTCGTGGACGGGGGTTCAGGGAAAGTGCCAAAAGTTCAGGTCCTCAGCACCCACACGTGGGGCCAAATTCTCAGGAGAGCTCAGCACAAAGAGGTCCCACGTGTCACAGTGGGAACAGCCTGTGGGGAAGATGGGCAAATGGTTTGTGCCTAGGTACCACCAAATCCAAGCTCCTCCTGCCCCATGGGTGTGTTCGCACAGCAACTAGATACGTGAAGTTGGCCCTTTCCAGCTCTAGAACCCTGCGAGGTAGGAGGGTCTCAAAATTTGGGCTCCAGCCTGAGCCCAGAAATTGACAGCCATGAAACAGCACCTCAGCCTGAGCCCTGCAAGCCCAAGCTGGCTAACACAGACCAGCAGAGGCTTTTTCCTTTGCTGTGTAGATGTGCCCTCCCCATTGGATTGAAGACTACAGCTGTGACAGTTAAAATCCATTCCTATGGAGACCCTATTACCATCATTATCAACCATTTGTTCAGCTATGGCGCGTCGAGGGGCTGATCGAGGTCCCTTTGTATGAGGTGCTGCCCCAAAGAGCCTACAGCCTTGTGGCTGCAGAGACACACCCCAAGTGAATGAAACAAATAAGCGGGTGAGAGGTTGAGGAAGGGAGGACATGGAAACAGGAATACCAGCATGATTTCCCATGGAGAGGCTTGCCGACTGCAGGGGCAAAGAGGACAACTACCCCATGGCCTGGTGATTCAAAGGCATCTGGGGCTCCTGGGCACTGTGGCAACCAGAGCCTTGGCACCTTTAAATCACCGTGCTGGAGTGCCCTGGGCAGTACAGCACTAAAAGTTGGGAGGGGAGAGCACCGCGCTCCAGCCAGAGCTCTGAGGGCTGGCTGCCTTGGCACTGCCATTCCACCTGAGGCACCGCCCCTTCTGGGAGTGCGGCGCTTGGCCCCTCCTTCCCACACCTTACCCAGGAGCCTGCAGAGTCTGTTGTCTCACCTGCACATGGACCAACTGTGTGCAGAGTCTTTCCCAAATTTACCCTTTAGCCACACAATTAGACTGTAACTATGCTGCAAAAGCCTTATACTGAACTGTATTTCTCCAGCCACCCCCAAAATAATGCCTCTTCTCTTGACCTTGTAGTGCACCCTAGAATGCCTATCTTAGAATAACTTCTCTCATCCCATTTCCCTACACTCTCTTAAAAAGCCATTCTTCCCTATAGTTAGACAGGGATTTACTAAGTCCATCTTCTGGTAAAGGAGTTAACTTGGAAAACGTCCAATAGATAATGATGTTTTAAAACGTTCCACTCTCCAGGGTTTGTAGCTTATGCATACTCTGATGTTGAGATATGAACTTTACCCCTCCTATTTGATAAACTATTATGTTCATATTTGGGACACTGGTGCAGCATTTGCTTTCTCTGCAGGTGGCAGCAGCAACACACTATACTAGGGCTAGAGATTTTTGGTAACATGAGCCCCGCAGAGCAGCAGAGGGCGCTCGCACAGTGTGCTTTCAGTGAGTCCACACCAAAAAAAGGCAGCTAACCATTTCAAAGTCTTTGTAGCACAATAACAATTTCTTCATTGTGAAAGATATTTAGATTATGTCAATCCATAAAGAGATTGTGACAAAAGATACCTACATTTTAAGCATATACCCAAGTTGCCAGTGTCCTTTTAAATACTGATTTCTATCAGAGTTTAGAAGGATATCTCCAAGGAGATCTCTGTTGATGTAGAGATGAAATACGATTCCTGTAAGCAGTTATTTTGCCTGGCGAGCCATCTTGCCCCTTCAATTATTACACAGCCTTAATATTTTGTTTTTTCAGCAAATCCCCATTCCCAGGGCAACATATGCCATCAACTCGCAATCTCTGGAGATCCAGATGAGCACACAGCATTGTTAGAGGACGACTCACAAATGGATTGGAACCTTAGATTGGGAGCTGAGCTGACCAGTCAGTCCAGAATTCACTGGGACTACAATTACACTTCACAAGGTCCAGAGATGCAGCTCATCTCTGCTGTGATCCCTATTAAGATCTAAAGTCATGAAGACACAAAGGCAGGTTGTTGCTTGCACTGGCCAGTTGGATCACAGCCTTGGCCAGCAGCTGAAGCAGAATCACTCAGCAAAACTGCGAGAAAACACTCTAGGGTGGGAATTAAAGCAAAACCAAAACACCCCAATCTGAATAAAATTGCAAAAATAAATTCCTTGGAGATCTGTGTTAAAAATATTCAGATTAAACTGACATGCTGCAGTTAGCATCAGGAGCTAGTTACTCCCTTTGTCCTAAATACTCTTCCTGATTAGAATGCAAGCAATGGAGATGCTGCTCCTTTTCTGTCATCAGTTCTTATACATTTTAGGGCAAAGTTGTTTATGTTAAACAGTCCTCGGTGCGACTGGTACTAGATGCTAATCCTATAGAAATCTCCACCAGCCTCTGTTTATTTTACTAAGACAGTGAACACTCAAGGAGGATTAAGAATGAGCCAGCATTGTCGCAGTATTTTCCTATTTAAATCATAGCAATTCTTTCCCTGTCTTCTAATATTTACATACACTGTGTGTAAAAGCAACCCACAAGGGTCTCAAAAGACCACAAAATTGCCTTTCACCCTGCTAGCAATCTGTGTGTGCATTCTCTGCAAATCTATGGGCTCTGACTGCTGCTTTATTGTAAATCTATTTGCATTTTACAACACTATGGCTCCATTTTATTGTCCTGCCTTGGTTATTATTCATTCTTGTTATTTATTGAGCATCAGTGTGGAAGGTGCACACACATCTTAGCAGTCTTCAAAGACCAACGAATGTACAGTCTAATTTAGACAGGCACACTGCAAGAGATAATAAACTAACAAGAATGGGAAGTGGGTTGGGCCCATGAAAGCTCATGATACCACCTACATTTTTTGTTGAATAGTTAGAGAGGTAGCCGTGTTAGTCTGATCTTGCTAAAACAAAAGGAAAAACTATGT
>JANRFK010000875.1:23578647-23595086 GCA_030068395.1 Apalone spinifera | reverse complement strand
ATTAAACCATATTGTTAGTCTTTAAAGTGCTACATAGTTTTTCCTTTTGTTTTACTTACATTTTTTGTTAGTCTCTAAGGTGCTGCAAGGCTATTCGTTGTTGAAGTTTTCCTTTGGTATATATGGTTGTGACAATTTTCTTCCACTACTTGATCTGAGGAAGTGGGTCTGGCCCACGAAAGCTCATCACCTAATAAACCATCTTGTTAGTCTTTAAAGTGCTACATAGTCCTGTATTTTGTTTCAGCTACACCAGATTAACACGGCTACATTTCTATCACTACTTTCCAGTTACAGACTAACATGGCTACCCCTCTGAAACTATTGGAAAGGAGCCTAATATCAATGTAGTCTAGTGTCCGTCATCCACCATAAAAGAAATGAACCAGTGTCTGTCCTGTCTGATGTCCTGCTTTCTGATACACTAACAGAACAAAAGTTTGGTATTTTAGCCTCTGCCACACCTGAAAACCAATAGTCCAGTTAGTCCCCTATCTTGTTTTACTGTGCATCTAAAAGCTTCACGGGGTAGCCACAAGTCAAGTACACAACAGAGAGGTGTTGGAATTACTATTCATCCACAAGTTCAATTCTCATGCTAATGGCCTCAATCCAGATGAGGGATGGCTGGGACATTATCAACCTAACATTCAATGAAGGTGCAAATAGCTCTTTGTCTGTGTAGAGTCTCACTATTGCTATCCTTTGATCCTTATCTGCTTCTTTTTAACGATCCAATCTTCAGGTGTTTATAGATTGCAAGTTCTGCCTATTTCAGGCATGTCAAACTCGAAGCCTACTGAGAGTCGCACAAAGGAAAACTGATCGCTTTCAGGGCCACCAAAGAAAATGTACTGCTATCGGAAAGTCATAAGTATTTATTATTATAGATTATGTTTTAGGTATATTTTATAATTTTTCAGGTCTTGTTTTAATATAATACAATAATATGATGTGTAAAATTGTTATTTGTCCATATAAAATATTTTTTAATTTAAATATAAATTGAAGGTATTTTTAAATGTTTTATATGATACATAACTTGCTTTGTTGAAATAAAAACAAGTATAGACTGTGATAAATTAAATGGAACAGGCTTCTGTAAAAATTTCAGATACTTTGTAAGGTTGAGATTTTGCATAAACATAATATTCATGCAATTGCAAAAAATTGACATTTATTGATATAAAATTAATATACATTTTGTGATTTTATTTGGGAATAAATAAATACAAACCAAAATATTAACAAAATCTCCCTCCTCCCCCCCGAGCCAGGCACTCCCATAGCCCCATTCTAACCCAGTCCCCCTCCTGTCCGCCAGAGCCCCGCCTCTAACCCAATGCTTCATCCCTCCCCCAGAGCCAGGCACTCCCAGCCCCCCCAACCTAATGCCTGGGTCCCGGAGCTGTCGCTGCTGCCACACATTTCTTCCTCAAGCGTTGTGGCAACATGAGCACAGCAGCCAGCTGTGAGCAGGTGCTTAATGCCTGTGCAGAGTGGCCGGCCAGCTGTGAGCACATGCTGGAGTGCCCAGCGCAGAGCAGCCCGGCCGGCTGTGAGCAGGCGCTGGTGCGCTGAGTGGCCTGGCCAGCCATGAGCAATCACTGTTGTGCCATGCACAGAGTAGCCGGTCGGCTGGCTGTGATCTGCACTCGGCCACGTGCTCCAAGCAGCCAGTGGACCGCACTTTATTCTTTTATAAAAATGTAGTGGCAGACTGCAAAAAAAGTTTTTATTAGGCTGCATGCGGCCCCCCAGAGGCCTGTTTGATATGCCTGACCTACTTGTTTCTCCCTTTGATATTTTCATACCTTCTACTCCTTGTTTCCTGCCCCCCCTCCTCTTTTTTTCCCCTCCTTCCCCCATCTCCCTTATTTATTTTGGGTGTGCACATCCTAAACTCAAAACTCTGGTCATCTGAAGAAGTGGGCTGCGCCCACGAAAGCTCATGATACCATCAACATGTTTTGTTAGACTATAAAGTGCTACCAGACCATTTGTGTGTCTAAAGAGACCAGTGTCTTGCTTATCTAGGGGCTCAGACACTTTTGCACTGAAACTTGTCTATTGTTATATCTTCAACTGAAACCAATTCAACAGACTCAAGAGGAAGGTGCAGGCACCAAAATGCTAAATGTGTTATACCCTGAAGCCTGCCCTATCCATGGTTTGAATTCTGTGCCTCTGACATACAATGCAAACATGTTACTAATAGCCAGGGACCTGAATGGAAGATTTCCACATTGCAAACAAACATCCCTTCACTAATTACAGTGAAAAGCAGCTGCCATTTACTCCATGAGAGATAAGTGCACTCAGAAGACAAGTACACTTCCAGGTTTGAATAATATGTTTTTGTACCAAATTAATTCCAATGACATCCCATCCATTTAAAACAATACCGATCTCCAACATCAAATATGTAGTGCTCTTTCATGCCAATTCAGAAACAAAACAGGCCTGATTAAATTGCATTATCTCGTCCATTCCAGTGGGACTGCTCAGGATGTAGGTTAGGGCAGAAGTGTACTATATCGTAAATTTTGCTTCAGTATTACAGGTTGGACCTCCCTGGTCCGGCACCCTCCGGACCTTACCGTCCTGGATGAGGGATTTTGCCAGACCAAGAAAGGTAATTTCTGGACCCCCTGCCGCAAGCCCTCCTGCCCAGCCCGCTGTCCTCTCGGCTGGTTCTCACCTCTTGCCAGCCCTGCTGCCCTGCAAACCATGCTGAGCATGGTCCCGCTGGGCAGCCATGCTCTGGGGATCCTGCCAGGCAGACACACGCTGGGGATCCCAACTCTACTTTGCAGATCTGCTGCCACACGCGGGACAGCCCTGCCATCAACTCTGCTGTCCCCACAGAGATCCTTGCCCTGGCTCTCCACCAGGACTCTCTGGTCCTGCAGCATCCGTGCCACACCATGGATGTTGCTGGACTAGAAAATTCCGGTTAAGAGAGTTTGAACCTGTATAATGTAGCTTGCCCAGTGGTTAGAGCAGGGGTCAGGGAGCCAGGACAGTTGGGTTCTGTTTCCAGTTCTGCCTTGTTGTGTGTTACATTTCTACCTCAGTTTGTTCATTGGTAAAATGGAAATAATACCTACTCTCAATACCTCTCAAGTGTACCCATTTGGAAGGATGTCACTCATTGTAACTCTGATGTTACCTATATTCCATGCACATTTGGTGCTCTCAAATTTTAATTTGTGAAAACTCTGTATTAGAAACAAAGACTCACAAAGCCAAAGGCAGGAACCTCACAGCAATTCCAGGTTCCTTCACGAACAGTTTTTCAAAGTCCCTTACCCTGGATCTGTGTCAATAAGTGCATCCCAGTTATAAGATGAAGGCCTAAACATAACCCCATATAGCGCAGGCCTGGTCTCAGGCCTGAGGCCTAGCTAACAACGGACAAACCATGACTAACATAAAGCAAAGCTAAAATGTGAGTAAGAGGCAGGCCCCTGCTCTCAGAACTTGTCACAAACAGGGCTGAAAGTACAAAACACTAACTGATAATAGGCCAAGGTGTAGAACAGTAATTGCTACAGCCGCTCCCCGAGTTGCGAACGGTCGAGTTATGACCGTTCGCACTTACGACCAAAGCTCCCATGGAGCGGTCATAAAGGCGGTCTCCGAGTTACGAACGCAACCCGCGCTTACGAACAGCGCGGTCGCGTGTAACTCAATGGGGTCCGAGTTACGAACAGTTCGAGTTATGGACCAAGTGTTGGTCCGTAACTCGGAGAGCAGCTGTACTAGGTACCAACAGTAAAACAGTAATCGGTACTGGTCATAATTTGAAAGCACATGGCAACACCAGCTCATTAAAAAAGATCTTGGTACCAACACTCCCCACAAATACCAACCCAGGTTCAGGAAAGTGTTTAAAACGACAGCATGATGGATAGAGATGATCTAATCGAACCACGAGGTGCTGGGTGATATCTAAGTAGCGTCAGAGGGTGGTAACCTGACATGTCAGGAGTGATGTGTGACTTGTTTGTACCTGCATAATGTGGTGTCTTGGGGGGACAGTCTTTGTCTGACCTGGGGAGCCATGGGGATTCCCACTGATAAGAGTCAGTCCATTGTTACAGGGTACATATGCGTAGTGGATTGGAAGAGCCTACTGACAACTATTACTGTTTTTTGCTTAACAATAAAGCTGGCTGGGCATCTTCAATCCTTATCTGATTTGTGGTCTTTGGGGGCTCTCTCAGGGTCTGCTGTGGTGACTAAGAGCGTAAGTCAACACGGCACACATCACTGAGCACACACGCACGCAGCCTTCTGGTTATCATCATTGGCGGAACAGGAACCCATTGGGATGACCCCGCCTAACTAACAACATTGGTGACCCTGACCTCTGATCTGGTAAGCAAGTGAGCTGTCCTCTGTAGGAATCGTGATCTAACATGACAGAAAGCCACAAACTAGGGAACCTCCTTCTCCCCTCCCTAAAAGTCCTCTCAGAATGTAATAAGATATGGATATGCAGCGTTGCTAGGAAAAAAGGTCCATGTGAATTTAAAATATGTAGAGGAGCAGAAACATGTAATATAATTTGTAAGGCTAGTGCAGAGACTGTAGCCTTGAAATGCAGAATAGTGCAAAGTGTAATTATGGCTGTTAAATGGTTAAGACAACATGCCAGAAAACTGATGGGGTAAGTAATAGGAACAAAGAAAGAGTTAAAAGCAGCAAGAGACTTAACACAGCCCTGGAATGCTTCCTCTCCCTTTTCAGGGCAGCAAGCAATCCAGAGACAGCAATCACAGGAAAAGAATAAAATAGTGGAAACACCCGTAAGAAACCTACAAAATAGACATGTGCTGCCCCCGGTTATAAATATTGGTGGTCAAAAGCATGCTACCCTGTGCCTGAAGAATGGGGACAGAAATCAAAAAAGGTGGCCCTGGCAAAATTAAAAGATGAGACAGGGTCCACTGCATTGCAACCACAATCACATGATAAAAGCCAGGTTCTAAGACCTAGACTGGTGCCTGTCAGAACGGGACAAGTGTGTCCAGGAGAAAGTAGCAAACTGTACTGTCCCAGGATTAGTAAATCAAATGAAAGAAAAAATGGAATGTTTCACAGAGCATTAGGAGACAGGAGCTGTGACTCAATTGCAGGGGAGTGAATGAAAAAGCATTTGGAAGTGGAAAGCTGAGACTGAGTGGGTTAACACTTAAAATTGATGTATTAACACATGGAGTTGCCCCAAAACAGTTAACTGCAGCATGTCAGAGCACTCCTGCAAGACATTTGGCATGCAGACAAAAGCAACAGACTGTAGGATAACAAATTCAGTTTTTACAAGAGCAGGTAACTACCCCACTCTCCTCTCAGAGCAAGGATAAAAACCTGGAATGTGGATTCCCAACTGTTTTGACTCACCAAATTACACTCCATGCTTAGCTAAAATGTATCCTTCTTTCTCAAATATTTTTTTCCATTTGCTAAATTTACTGTGGCGGTTTGTTCCTTAAAACAACTTTGAAAGTTTATCTCTCTCAGCTTGAGTTTCACTTCATTCCTTAATTACTAATTACTCTTCACTCCCCCCTTCCCTCACTTCTTTTCTCTTTCTGTGTTAAGGGTTTAAAGTTATGGTTTTTACAGAAACCTCCGAAAGTTAAAGCAATTGAAAACAAAACAGATTAAGAAAAAGAAAAACGGTAAAAACTTTACTTGAAATAAATCTAGTAAATTAAATATTTTAACCCCACAGGAATGCAACAGCTGGAACTGCTCCTAACTTTCTTGAAGATATGGTTGCTAAGCAACAGGCATGCACCCTCTGCTTCTAATCCTAACCACTGACTAATATTTGAAACTTTTTTTCTTATTTCAATATAGCAGAGTTTTAAAATAAAGTTTAATATAAAGTACTGAAAAAGGCCTTAAGTTACTAAATTAATACAACAAATTTGGCAACTATTAGTATTGATGTTTATAATTTTTTATTAACAATTTTAAATAAGGTAATAATTTGCTCATTTAAATGTTTAACCTTTTTGTTCTCCTGTTTTTTATATTGTTTGCCTTATTTTGTATAGTTATATTAATAGAATTCTGGCACCACTTGGTTTTAGCTGTAAGTTCTGTGTCACGTGACTACTTTACTCTTTTATTTTGTTGCAACAAAAGTCAATTTTATAGCCTTTTAAAAAAAAAATTGTACCGCAGTATTTTATTATCATGCTTCGGGTATAATTATATTATTAACACTAATTTTTTTTTCAAAGTTCAAAAAGGTCTGAGTTACAAATATATGTACATATATTTTACCTCAAGAAATAATGCAACTGCAAACAAAAAGAATTTTCATATTAATCACAATTTTGTTTTTAGGAAGTAGTAGTTAGTGTTTGTGCTTCTAAAGAGTTCTCAAAAATGAAATAAGCATCACAAGCAAATTAACTCTATAAAACTTGGTAAAAATTATGTTACTAACTCTTGCTCAGACACTGCTCAGCAAGGGAAAGCAACACACCTTCACATGGAAGATTCTAAGTATATATCTTAGCAAAAGTATAACTTGTGTTATAAAAGGCTTGGTTCCTATTACATTATAAACAAACTAAATTAATCTGTGCATTAAATTTAGGTCACTAAAAATTTACATCCCACAGACCAAAGACACAAGAAGATATCACATCACAAGAATACTGGAAGATAAAAGTATACAGCAAAAAGTATACCCAAGCATCATGAAAAGAAAAGAAATGCTTATATATAATGAGACTAGTCAAATACACCTCAGTCTACCATATATTGGCAATTAAGTTGGCAATCAGCTAGAAATTACTGTTAAACTTGGCTACTGTGTAAAACCAACTGTATTATTGCTGTATCACTGTATCATTGCTGTATTGTATTATTGTTGTATACCATACCAAAATTGTATACCATAACTTTGCTAAACTGGTTAACTAATACACAAGTTAAAAAAAAAATCAAACAGATGGCAAGAAAGCAACATGAAAAAAAATGGGGGAAAAAACATTGGTTACAAAAATTTAAGTTACATAGTAACTACAAATTGGATAAACAAATTCTCTATAATTCTCAGTCATTATTTGGGACAATGACACTGCATCCTAACTGAGGTACATGCCATTCAAAACAATCTTATTGAGTGTCTGGATATCAATGCTAAATCCTGACACAGAAATATTTGATAAATTGATCACTGTCCACTCAGTAGGTTATCTGAAAGACAGAGTCCATAAGAAACAACTGGATCTATGTCAACTACTGGCATATATCCCAGAGCACTGCAACCAATGGAACAGAGAAGCTATCCGTTCCTGATTCCTGCCCAGCAAAACATATCCCAGAGGGTAAAAACCAGCAGTAAAGGGTAACCAATAACTTAAATGGACAGTACTGAGTAGTAATTAATTACAAGACAGTTATATATCAAGGCCTCATTTGTAAGGTCACTACTCCAAATTTGTTTTACTTCTTACATACAGAATCTTGTGGGACACACTGTAATAATTCCTATCCCAGTATTTCAAAATATTCAGCCCAGTTCCAATAATAATACAGGTAATAACTGCCTTAATAATTGCCTAATAATAATTGCCCTAATAGGAGTTTGTGCTACGTGCAGTACCACAAGGGCCAAATCACAATACCAAATTGGAAAATAAATTATTATAAGATTGTTCCACATGTACACATACATACTATATGCCTGTATTCATTACAAATATATACCTCATTTCCATTCATAGATAGTATTTGGAAGAGCTTCTAAGACTCAATCATAAAAATATATTCCTCAGTCAAAGCGACAAGGAGTCATGATCTTGGGCCTAGCATTCCTAGGCCCACCATAAGGGACTAAACACAACCTGAAAATGAAAACTGTCCATCAGTCGTACGAGGGAATGTGCAGACCAAGGGACAGACGGGGTATGAATGTGTGTACAGTAAAGCAAGATGTCCATATAACAGTGTTTAGCCCACTGGGTCACCTTCAGTCCGTGCATTATGCTTTTCCTGAACGATAGGTAAACATCCTCCCCAGAAAAAACAAAAAGTGGGGGAATGTAGTAAGATGAAGGCCTAAAACATAATTATCCCCATGTAGCACAGACCTGATCTGAGGCCTGAGGCCTAGCTAACAATGGACTAGATATGGCTAACATAAAGCAAAGCTAAGCTGTGAGCAAGATGCAGGCCCCTGCTCACAAAACTTGGCACAAACAGGGCTGAAAGTACAAAACACTAATTGGTAATAGGCCCAGGTGTAGAACAGTAATTGCTGCTAGGTGCCGAAAGTAAAACAGTAATTGGTACTGATCATAATTTGAAAGCACATGGCAACACCAGCTCATTAAAAAAGACATAGATACCCATACTCCCCACAGATACCGACCCAGGTTCAGGAAAGGGTCTAAACTGACAGCATGATGGATAGAGATGGTCTAATCAAACCATGAGGTGATGGGTGGTATCTAAGTAGCATCAGGGGATAGTAACCTGACAACGTCAGAGGGTGGCAACCTGATACATCAGTAGTGATGTGTAACTTGTTTGTACCTGTATATAAAGTGGTGTCTTGGAGGGACTGTCTTTGTCTGACCGGATGGGCCAGTGGGGGTATCCCAGTGATTGAGTCAGTCCTTTGCTACGAGTACATGTGCTTAGTGATTCCGTAGAGCCTATTGACAACTATTGCTGTACTTCACTTACCAATAAACCGGGGCCGGGCACCTTCAATCCTTATCTGATTTGTGATCTTTGGGGCTCTCTCTAGGGGTCTGCTGTGGTGACTAAGAGCATAAGTCAACACAGCACACATCACTGAGCACATACACAAGCAGCCTTCTGATTATCATCATCGACAGAGCAATTATTTACCTTCCCGGCCCCGCCTAACTGACAACACCAGTCTAGTCAAGGGGAGACTTGTGCCTACTGTCTAACAAAGGGCGGGGCCGGGAAGGTAAATAATTACTTGTAAAGCATATTCAGAGCCACAAATCTACTACAGTGCTAAGCCAGACAAGTACCTATCATGGCCATAATATATAAGGGCCACACAATCTTGAATCTGTTTATCCTCACAGCACCTCTGTGAGGTAGGTAGTGGTATCCCCATCTTGCAGATGAGGAATTGAGGCATAGATAGACAAAGTCCTGGGGCAACTGCTCCTCCCGCAACCTTGGAAGGCTGGAATTAGTGCCCCAACCACTGAACCATCCTTTTTTTTAATGAATGGAAAACACTCTTGTATGTCCTTGATCCTAAGCTCACCAAGGTCAGTAGAAAAACCGCCACTGCCTTCAGTGGGCTTTGGATCAGCTGTATTTAGAGCAAAGTATCATAACTGACAATACGTTTTTGGCGGGTGGCAACATGAGAAAGCAGAGCAAATGGGGTTGTGTTTTCCCTTCCACCACTGCAAGCTGCAGCAGTAACTAAAATAGATTAAATGTGTTCTGGAGAGAACACAAGCCCCTTCCTAATTACTGGCACAGAGATCTGCAATAAATACCAAATCCAGCTGCTTCTGTGGCACATTATCTCTCTATCCCTTACCTCTGTGATGCAGGGATGGGGTGGCCCTTGCATACACAGTACTTATATTTGCTTAGGAGTCACGTCCTGCATGACACATTGTAATTTCTGCTCTTCTGTTGGTAGCAAATGATACTCAGGTAAAAGGAAACACACACACAGAAACCTGGGCTGAAAACTGGCCCCACTAAGGTCAATGGGGTTTTGCTGCTCACTTGGATAGTGACAAAATTCAGTTACTACAGTTCGTCACACTCTGTTGTGCTTCACTACCACATCATATTGGACCAAATTCTGTAGTACTTTTCCAAGCTCAACTCCAAATAATTTCAATATGATTGGGGAGCGACAGCTTTGGCTTATCTTTGAGGTCAGTTAAATACTTGGTTTCAGCTAATCAGAACCTAACCTCTTTTTTTCCCCTCTAAATCTTTCTGTTATTATTATAAGAAATGAGGCTGTGCTTGGTTGAAATTGCCCCTTCTCTTATTTATAAGTAAATTCCAATGAGGGCGGCCAACAGACTTGCTGGGCCCCTAGGCAAAATGGCGGGGGGAGGTGGCTCTGCGCCACCAGAAGGGGCAGAAGGGGAGGGATGAGGAACTACCTCTCCCAGCCCTTCAGTGCTGTCCAGCGTTCTGGGGGCAATTTAAAGGGCCTGGGGTTCTGGCCACTGCCACCACTGCAGAAGCAGCAGTGGCCAGGAACCACAGGCCCTTTAAAATTGTGGGGCCCTGGAACAGCTGCTTGTTTTACCCCACCCCCACCGGCCAGCAAGACTGTTTGCAATAAACCGTCCCCTGCAGGATACCAGTTGACTGACAAGTAGCCACTGTGACACGCATCAGCAGGCATTGTTTTGGAGGATGCTCTACTTATATTAATTTTTGGCAGACTTCGTTGTATTCTTTAGGACAGTAATTACATTTTCCACGACAGGCTGTCCGCCAGAGCTCAATCTGGTGACCAACAGGCCCATTTTAATCACCTGTTAGGAATCCAGCCTAGTTAATAAAAGCCTGTTGGAATCATAGTGAGGAGCGTCCAGTTCCAGCTATAATAGCAACCATGCCCATCTTTCTAGTGCATGGTACATACTTAAAAGTTGGGGGAGGAGGGGCATCAGTAGCAACCCCCATGGCACAGGCTTGTAGGGCATAAACTGGCTCAGATTTTGAGAATGGCTTTTGCATTAGTGAAAACAAAAGCAGAAACTGGTTAATCTTTTAGCCTCATTTCAATTAGGCCTGGTCAGTCCCATTTGGATATAGTAAGAACCGATCCCCATTTGCACCAGAATTTGAATCAAATTTACTGCAAACCTGCAACCTGATGTCTGAACACGCTCTGGTTCACTTTTCCCCTTTATTTTTGTTTTAGTTTTGTTTTTGTTTTGTTTGTTTTAGGCTGCTACCCAAAATATACAAACCTGGTAATCCCGGATGGCCCATCATCTCAAGCATTGGCACACTCACCACAGGATTATCTGGCTATATCGACTCCCTCCTCAGACCCTATGCTACCAGCACTCCTAGCTACCTCCGCGACACCACTGACTTCCTGAGGAAACTTCAAAACATCAGTAATCTTCCTGAAAATACAATCTTGGCCACCATGGATGTAGAAGCCCTTAACACCAACATTCCACATGAAGATAGATTACAGGCCATCAGGAACACCATCCCCGATAACAACACTGCACACCTGATTACAAAGCTCTGCAACTTTGTCCTCACCCACAACTACTTCCAATTCGGAGACAATTTCTATCTCCAAGTCAGCGGCATGGCCATGGGCACTCGCAGGGCACCACAATATGCCAACATATTTATAGCTGACCTTGAACAATGTTTCCTCAGCTCTCGCCCCCTAACATCCCTACTTTACTTATGCTACATCGATGACATCTTCATCATATGGACCCACGGAAAAGAGACTCTTGAAGAATTTCACAAGGATTTCAACAACTTCCACCCCACCATCAACCTCAGTCTGGACCAGTCCACACGAGAAATCCACTTCCTGGACACTACAATACAGTTAAATAATGGACAAATTTCCACTACCCTATACCGGAAACCCACCGACCGCTACACTTACCTTCATGCCTCCAGCTTCCATCCCAGATACATTTCTCAGTCTATTGTATATAGCCAAGCCCTAAAATACAACTGGATTTGCTCCGATCCCACGGACAGAGACAATCACCTACAGGATCTTTACAGAGCATTCCTAAAACTGATATATGCACCCGGAGAAGTGAAAAAATAAATTGACAGAGCCAAAAAAGTACCCAGACATGAACTACTTCAAGACAGACCCAAAGGAGAAAATAACAGAACTCCTCTTGTTATTACCTATAGTCCACAACTCAGACCCCTCCAGCGCATTATACACAATCTACAACCCATCTTGGAAAATGATCCCTCACTCTCAGAGGCCTTGGTAGAAAAGCTTATTCTTGCTTACAGACAACCCCCCAACCTGAAACAAATTCTTTCCGGTAACCATGCCACACAACCACATCATAAGCATCCAGGAACCCAGCCCTGCAACCAAACACGATGCCAACTCTGCCCTCATATCTATACTAGTGAATTCATCACTGGAGCCAACGACATAAGCTACCAAATCAAAAGGTCATTTGACTGCACATGCACATTTATGCCATCAAATGCCAGCAATGCCCCACTGCTGTATATATTGGACAAACTGGACAGTCTCTGTGGGAAAGAATCAATGGACACAAATGAGATATACATAAAGGAAACATACAGAAACCTATTGGGGAACACTTTAATCTTCCTAATCACTGTTTAAAAGATCTTCAAGTGTCTTGTCACAAACCAATTCTACTAGCCAGATACACAGGGAAGCATTGGAATTAGAGTTCATTCGCAAATTCAATTCTCATGCTAATAGACTCAATCGTGATGAAGGATGGTTGGGACACTATCTGCCTAACAGTCAATGAAGGTGCAAATAGCTCTTTGTGTAGATTCCTGTCAGGAAGAATACTATCAATTGACTTTGATTCTTATCTGCTTCGTTTTAACTACCCAATCTTCAGATACTTACTGATTTCCTCTACCTTCCTGAATTTTCTATACCCTCTGCTCCCTGTCTCCCACCCCCCTCTTTTTTTTCCCCTTCCTTCTCTCCCCCCCCCCTCCTATTTATTTTTGGTCTGCACATCCTAAACTCAAAACTCCAGTCACCTGAAGAAGTGGGCTGTGCCCACAAAAGCTCACGATACCATCTACGTGTTTTTTTAGTCTATAAAGTGCTACCAGACCATTTGTTGTTTTTTTCAACTCAATTTTATCACTCATCTGCCAGGCTGCTGCTCTCCACAGCACAATGGGCTAACACCAGGCTGGGGCATTAGCTCATTTGACTCCATGAATGACAGCCGCTTCTGAATCACCAGAATAAGCCCCTGCAGCAGAGCCTGGATCAGGGTGATTAGTACTGGCTCATAGGGAAGAACACTTCCTAGTCCAGTGGTGGGCAGCCTGCAGTTCTATGTGTGGCCCACAAGACATTTTGTTTATTGTTGCCCATGTGCAAGGTGGTCAGATTCCACTGGTTTCCATATAGGTTTCGTTTCCTACCAGTATTACCAGTGACATGCACATAAAGCAATGGCACATGAAGTGAGGTGTGTGCTGATTGCATACAACATTGACGGTGGGAGCTGTGCACTCCCTCTGCAACCAATCAAAGTGCTGCTACAATTCAATCAGTGCACCCCACAAATTCTAGATATTCATGGGGGGGGGGGGGGGGGGAGGGAAGGGAAGCAGCCGTGTATAGTGGGACATGTCTTGCTTTTCTTTTCATTCCTCTGACTATCAGGGAGTGAGGGGAAAGTACTTGGATTCCATGATTTACTCATCTGCCCCCTCCTTTCACCTGCTAGGAGTGAAAGGCATGCACGGAATCCAAGCACTTTCCCTTCGCTCCCTGATAGCTGGGGAACAAGAAGAAAAGCAAGCCGCGTTCTGGTACGCACAGCTGCTGCACTCCCTGCTCTCCTGAAACGGCGCCCTTGGTACAAAAGCGCATTTAGCAAAACTACCCTATCCTGGGGGACCAGCTTGGTTACAACAATCTTGCAGCCCACTGAGATGAAGGAGGTCCACTGATGCAGCCCACTCACTAGCTCAATTTGCCCTAGTCAATTGCCAGAACCGTGTCCTACAAACTTTGGGCTTTCCTGACATGTTTCTCATTCAAATGCCCATCGAAGGCCCAGCTCTGCTTTGCAGAGTGGAGGAAATCTCTTCCTAAGGAGGTAAGATTGTGACATGCTAAAAGAAGGAAATTGTGCTTGTGCCATTGGCATGGCCATAAGAGGTCATGATGGGCAAAAAGTCATTGCTTACATAATTCCCTACTTTCAGCAAACATGCCAAGTGACACCTGGATTTTGGTGTGAGTAATTTGTCTTATTTTGAATCTCACAGTGATATAACACCTCCCCCCCTCCATTTTACAACCAGTGCAAACTGATACATCTCCCACTTCCTCCAAGGGGATGGAGTTGCCCCCTTTTACTGTTTCTCCAGATACTGATATTAGCCTGAGAATTCCACTTAGGTTCCAAGTGTTGGCTGTGTGAAGGCAGAATTGTTAAGATTGCTTGCTAGCTCATTAGCACATCTCCCTTCTCTGATAGAGGTTGCAACAGGCACTTCAGCAGCAGCTGCAAATAAAAAGTCCTCTATCCAGATTGAAATGACACCATTCTGACCTCGCTACAATTCACAGCACCAGAAGAGCTTCAGGACAAAAGGCCGAGTTGCAACCTGACCACAAACAAGGTGGCACCTTTTTATGTATAGAAATTACATTTATTTACTGCAGATATTAGAAATGAAAAAGACCAAAGGATTGGATGCAGTTCACCTGCAGCAGGTTAGAGGTAATACTCCTGCCCTGGCAGGAAGAGAGGTCTTCTACTTCTCTAACTTCTACCATGCTGCAGGATTCTCCTCGGAAGAAATGTTGATAGCTGTCTGATACAATTCCTGATGGAGAAACAGCCTGGTCAAATCCTGATGGAGACACAACCCTAGACAAATTACCTCTGGCATTGTGAGCTGGTGCCGGGTATCACAACACAACGCTAATTTGTAGCAATAAAAAGTTTCAATGTGTTAAAAGTTGTGGCTCATGCAACAAAATCACAGCCCATAGTTTTCTTACATCCTTACCTGTAAAATTATTCTACTTTATCTTCTCCAATAGGTATTTATTTTGGGACAGTTGCAGATTTCCCAAGTAAGTATTTGTTGCAGATCTATGAAGCAATTGCATTCCTCTGGTCCCTTGATAGTTTAATCTCTCCACAAGGTTTGTTAAGGCAACAAAGTCTAGAACCATGCTGGGAGGAGTGGAGACTTGTTTCTTTTCACTAACTTTTCTTGCTTGTGTTTCCCCTCTTGGTGTAACTGCAGCTCTAAAGCATGCTCATACCTAATTCACTTCCCCCTCAGTTTTTTTCATGATATATTTGCTTAGAGCAGTGAGGGGCACCTGGCATTTTATCTTATCAAAAGAAAACATCTCAACTATTTCTTTGAAAATTTCACCAAAGTCAACAAATTCTGATTAAACATTTAGATTTTGTCAAATTAGTATCCTGTGACAGAAAAGTGATCCAATGTTCAATCAGCACCAGCTAAACTGGGGGTGTCCAACATGCTAGCCTCTTGCCACATGTGGCTATTTGGCCGGTTGAGGGTGGCTAGTTGGCTCACAAAATTATTTACATTTTCAGAATAATGTGGCTAGTTCACTTTAACAGTGGACACTGTGCTCTGGTCTATACCAAGGAGTCATTTCAAAATAACCCCCCTTATTTCAAAATAAGTGGAACGTCCATACTACCAAGCCCGTTATTTTGAAACAACAGGCTGATTATTTCAAAATCTGTACACCTCCTGCTTTCCTCAGGAAATAACGCTTATTTAGGAATAATTATTTAGAAATATTAGTACTGTGGATGCTCCGCTGCTGCTCTTTCAAAATAACTACTCCCCAGAGTAATTTGAAGTAATTACTCCTCAGTGCTTCCTGGGGCTCTAAGTTGAGGTCGTGCATCCACAATACCAGTGCCTGCCTCGGACTGATTTTGAGACTCCCCGTAGGGGGGACAGGCTATTTCAATTTTGTTATTTCAGGAGTTATTTTGAATTTTGTTGTTTTGAAATAATTTCCTAGTGTAGACATGCCTTATACTGGCTACTGCTTCTGAATGGGGTTGGAAACCACAGAGCTAAACCATCGAGGAAAACATGCTGCTGTTGTGTGAATCTGCTGTTTTCCATCCAGTAGAGAAGTTGTTACCTACCAGCCCTGTGCTCTTGGGAGTCAGGGAGTGACATTCATGGAAAACCATCCTCCCCCCCTTCCCTTAAGCCTTTGCTAGAATCAGACAAAGCAGTGAAAAGGCCAGGGAAGACACACCTCAATTAATTAAGGAAATACCCCAGCCTCATCTGCATTGAAGATAGAACTCATTAGCATACAGAATGGAGACCAGCTCTTCCAATGCAGGAACTGCAGTGAACTATGGGATACCGAAAGCAGAGCACTGCCTGATGGGAAATCTCTATTCCAGATGCTAATGAACCCAGGCATGCTCACACCCAAATTAGTCATTATCAGACCAATTCTAGTAATGATCCTGTTGACATCCAAAATACTGAAACTGCCTAGTTGCATTGTGAGCTTGTTCAAGGAACATCACCCGTAACCACGGGTGATCAGTCTCTGTTGTCTCTCCTCTTTGTCCTATTCCTATAAAAACTCCTATCCTTGACCCCCAAAAAACTATTCTGATACCTGGATTTAAACTGCATCAGTTCCATTGAGACTTCTT
>JANRFK010000875.1:23522047-23573832 GCA_030068395.1 Apalone spinifera | reverse complement strand
AATTGCAAATGAAGCGCGGATTTGAATTTCCCACGCTTCATTTGCATAATTGCGGACCGCCGCTATTTCGAGATTTACCGGTTATTTCGGAAGAAGGGTTTTCTCCTGAAATAAACGCGTCTACACAGCATTTGTTATTTCAAAATAAGCTATTTAGAAATAGCAGCAGTCTGTGATTATGCAAATGAAGCGTGGGAAATTCAAATCTGCGCTTCATTTGCAATTTCGCTCAGTTGCATTTGCATCCCTCTCTCGAAAGAGGGTGCGCAAGTGTAGACATACTCTCTGATGACATCATCTTGTGATCATCCCTACTCTCGTACATCCACCCCAGAGAACATCCCCCTTCACAAGGCATTTCCTGGCTTTCCACTTTGTTCTTCCCCCAAATCTTGGGCAAGAGACTCAGATGCTGTTCTGTTTAACTCCGTGAGTTATTGGAGACCAGACATCTGCATCTGCTGACGACTGTACGTGGCAAAATGTTACATACTGAGTGTTAGATTCTGCAGCTGCTCCTGTGCAGGAAAGTGCCATTGACCTCAGTGGGAATGCCATCAGCAGAACTATTAATGTAACTTTAAGCAAACTTCCCATCTGCCTTGCCTCCCATTTATGCCAGGCACGTCAGGGCAGTATTTGACCTTCTGATTCTGCACTGTAATCGTGACTGTTTTAGGATGCAGACCACATGCGTGTGAGGGGAATTTCAGGTTGCGGATGTTCTGAATACGGTTTGCAGTTAGGACTGTGTGAGTTCTTAGAAGCGAGTTTATGAAGTGCTTTGACAGCCTTCAGGTGCTACTGTAAGGGCCACATAGTGCGCTTTACCCACTGCCCTGCATGGAGGGGAAGTGTGGAGCCCTCCAGCTGCCAGGGCAGCACTAGGGATGGAAAATCCTGTTTAAAAAGTTAACCGGTTAGCTGTTTCACCAGTAAACTGGGATCCCATGGTGGGGGGCTGCTCTGGCCAGGCTGGGCTGAGGCCACTGTGCCAAGGGTGGAGGGGCTGCTCCATCGGGCTGGGCCATCGGTAAACCATTCCCCCGATAAACGTGCCGGTAAGGCGAATGCTTACCAGGTAACCCTTTGCATTCCTAGGCCGCACCACAAGAGATTCTGCATTACCTATGCATACTCTATGCCATTTGGAAAATATAGATGGGTGTATCTTCTCCTCACCACCCCTTTAGTGGGATTAACTCCCACAGGAAGGGCAGGGTTGGGCAGTCTCTGCTTCGGGGTGTTTATGAGTTCAAACCACATGCTGACTACAGCATCTGGCTCCTCAGGCTCACAATGATGGATTCCTTGGAGGAAAAAATGTTTCCCTGACAAATAATTGGATTGTTTGTCAGGCCACAGCTCAACCCCAGTTCCTTTTTTCTTGGTAGTTCTGTTCCAGAGGCGAGCAATGAGGTAAAAATGGCAATCAACAAAGTCACAGCCCCTTCTGTATGTAGAATTGCCAGATGGTTTCAACAAAAATACCAGACACACTTGACATTACATCACAATCTACATTACATCTTATTTAGAAAATACTGGACATTTATATTTTTTCATTTATAGTTTCTCAATTTGTTTCCCGAACAGAAAGCTCAAATACTGGACTGTCCGGTTCAAAACTGGACACCTGCCAACCCTATCTGTATGCACCACAACTGGGCCATGCCAGCTGACTCAGGCTGTAAGGCTGTAAAATTACAGTGTAGGCGTCTGGGCTCTGTCTGAAACCCAAGCTCTGGGCACCTCATGGGGTGTAGTGGAGACATACCCTCAGTGAATGATACAAGATCACATATGCTCCTGAGAATGCAATTATGAATAGATAACCATCACAGGCTTAGGGGGCAGAGGGACCTGTGAGAAAACCACATATCTAAACATACATGCCCCTGTCATCCCAGGGATCTGTTGGCAATGTTGAGGGATGAGTGCCTACAGACTCTCAGTGCTGCCTTCAATACATGGGTCCAGGCAACAAGAGGAAAAAATGAAACTTATGCTAGGTTAGTATCAGAGGGGTAGCCGTGTTAGTCTGAATCTGCAAAAGCGGCGAGGAGTCCTGTGGCACCTTATAGACTAACCGAAGTGTTGGAGCATAAGCTTTCGTGGGCAAAGACCCACTTCCTCAGATGCATGTGACATGCATCTGAGGAAGTGGGTCTTTGCCCACGAAAGCTTTATGCTCCAACACTTCGGTTAGTCTATAAGGTGCCACAGGACTCCTCGCCGCTTATGCTAGTTCATTCCCACAAGAGAAATACAAGAGCATCTTAAAATGAAAGAAAGAAGGCAAGGTTAGAAATGAGCCTAAACCAGTCCTCTAGATCCAAGCACCCTTGGGGTTAATTTTCCATCAGATTCAAAATTTTGCAACTGGCCTTATTTCTCTAATAGGTTAATGCAAAACTGCAGGGCCAAATATACTCCCTCTACTCCCAGACTATGATCCAGATCTTGAGTTTTGTAGTTCAGGGAAGATGTGATTTGCCTGAGGAAAATTATTTGCATGCAGCAGGGTCACATATCACATTTGCTCTATATTAAAACTGTCACCCTTGCTAACAAGTGTTTCTCTCTCCACTGAGAGAGGTTCTCAAATGCGTCAACATAAGAAGCTTGAGCTATTTGAGCTATGGAAGATGTGTCACTCCAGCCCCAAATCACAGACCCTGTGATGTCACAGCCAAATCCAGCTCAACTCCAAGCTGAATTTGGTGCCTTTTTTGCATCAAAACATCAGTTAACCCTGAATATAAAGATCTAAACTGTTCATCATAAAGCAAATCTTGATCCTCATGATTTGCTATTGGTCTTTAGGCAGAGTGTTGCATTGCTGGTGTATAATCTGCAGGGAGAAGACGAAGGGAGACAGTAACATATCTGAATGAGATGCTGCAGCCCGGGAAAAATTGCCCTGCACAGACTCTTCTCTGCAAAATGGTCCTGTTTAATCTTCTCTGGCCAGGAATGCAAATTCCTTTCCTGTCTCCCTTTAGCCCTGCTAGTTAAGAAACAGCAGGGTGTTATGTTGTCATGAATTAAACAACACCACAGAACAGCAGAAGCTATCGGGCTGAGTGTGCTGCTTTGTACACCACCAGGCTGCAGTTCAACCTGAAAAGTCAGATGCTTACAATTTCCATAGTGAATAAGAAAGAGCCATTTAATGGTTAGAACAGAGGACTGGGCATGAGGTCTCCAGGATTCCATACTCAGCTCTTTTAATGGCTCTGATCTTGGACAATTCACTGAACTTTTCTATCCCTCAGTTTCCTCCTCTAGTGACATTGCTTGCTTTAGAGGAGCTACTATAAGATGTAGCTTTTATATAGCATGTTTCATCCACTGGTCTCAATGAAGATTAACTGTCATTATCCCTGATCGTCTGATGAAGTGGCTTTCGTCTCTAAGGTGCCACAGGAATTCCCCTTTTTTACCATTATCCTTATTTTTAAGATAAGGGCAACTTAGCTACACAATTTACTTGCCCAAGTTTGTGCAAGCAGGACAGGTGGCAGAAGTCAGGTCTTCTGACTCTCAGCTCAGCACTCTAGTGATTGGACTACATTACATTCCTTCTGTTTGAAAAGCAATTTTACATCCTTCAGCAAGATATTCAGGCACCAGAGAGGGGAACAAAACAGGCAGCATCTAAAAACTTTCCTCAGAAGTTAGAAAGAAGTTAGATGGGGGTATCTGTTCTCTCTGTTTCATAACACAAGAGCAAAGGGACCCAGTGAAATTAAAAGGAGGGCAAATCAGAACTGATAAAAAGAAAAGGCACGATTTGTGATTGGACTGTGGAACTCATTGCCACATGAAGTTGTCGGAACCCAAGAACTTAACAAGATTTTAAAAGGGATTGGACATATATATGGAAAGCAAGAATATCCAGAGTTATCACTGTTAATGACAACAAAAATTCCGGATATTAACCCTCATGTTTCCACACTGAAGGCTATTGGAGACCAAGATGAGACCTAGCATGCGGGCAGATTGTCACACATCTGCTCATACTGGGTTTTTTGCACCTTCCTCTGGAGAATCGGGAACTCATCGCTCTCAGAAAAAGGCCACTGGACACAGATCCAGCC
The DNA here is from genome assembly GCA_030068395.1 of Apalone spinifera. Taxonomy (NCBI): domain Eukaryota; kingdom Metazoa; phylum Chordata; order Testudines; family Trionychidae; genus Apalone; species Apalone spinifera. The sequence goes on along the minus strand of JANRFK010000875.1, from coordinate 23,569,729 downwards.
TGCCAATTCCTATGTTTGGGACATTTACAGAGTTTTGATTCAGGCCCATCTGTATATAAATGTGAAGCGTAACAATCACAGACTTCAGTGGGTACTCTTACACAGCCCGTGCCAGCAAGCCACCAAGCCTGGGTTGGCAGACTTAGGGTGCGGGCCTCCGCACTAAAAATAGCCGTGTGGTCATTGGGCTGGAGCTCACACTTAGAAGCCTAGGGAAAGGGAATGGGCTTCAGAGCCCAAGCTGCACCCTGAGTTGCAACTTCAAGCAGTGTCCACACAGCTGCTTTCAGTGTGATATCGGGAGCCCCACAAGCACCTGTGTCCTCCCTCAGGGACTGATAAGTCACCAAGGGATTAATTTTCAAGGGCAGGCAGACACTGTGTATTGCACTCCCAAAACCAAAACACGCAATCCCATGCCTAATGTGCACGCACGGCGACTATAATACCACCCCCACCGGCCATTTGCAGGCTTGGCCGCAGTAGAGGCACACGCCCGATCTGGAAAAGGGACCTGTAATGGCATAAAACCACCTCCTTCACTTTTAATACTTAAGCTGACTGCTGCAGGTTCACTCGGGCCATTTGTTTCTGTGTTAAAACACACAGCTTCCCAGTCTGTGTGAGAGGCTCAGTCATCTCTGGGCAATTGGTCACTGCAGCAGTTAATGTCCCGTTTGTCAGAGCACTGACTGCCCTTGGCTTTGTCATGGGCCATTAGCTGACTAACTCTTCATTAATTTGCTGGTAATAATTTCTAGAGGGCTGAATTTTTGCTTTCCTAAGGATCAGATCCTGCACGGTGCTGAGCCACGCGACTTGCAGAGACTTCGCTTGGAGCGGAGCACTCTAGCTCAGGACATTTTCAGCACCGCACAGGATAAGGCTAATTAAGTGCTAGTACGAGGGTGGGGACCATCTGTCAATGATAATTTCCGGGCATTTGACCCTGCACAGCACAGCGGCTGCTGTAACCTGACAGCAGACCATGCTGCAAGACAGTGCTTTGGAGTTTCACCTCTGCAATTGTGTCACCAAGAGACAGGCGCCAGAGGCCACATCGCTGCTCTTGTCAGCTGCGGCAGCTCTGTTCCCCCCAGACCTTCTCTGCAGATTTTTTATTCAGACACGCACAAGGAAGGAAATGCTGAGCGGAGCCTCCCCTTCTCCTGTGTCTCTCCCTTTCTTTCCCTCTTCTCCCACTGTCACGACCGAGGTGTCTCACTTTCACTCATCTCACTAAAACCCTTCAAGAACGGAGCCTGGTGCATGCTGATAATACCAGCGAGCACCAGGATTTCAAGCACAGGCTTACAGGCTGCTGTCTCATGTGTCAGCTGGTTGGGCTGCCAGGCTGCGGAGCACGTGTGGAGAGAGCAAGGCATCCAAAGATGCTCTGAGTAAGGGGAGTAAACAAAATTAAACTGCTCTCTAACCTGTAAATCCTTTGAACGCATCCCTAGCCTCCCTCCTTACTGGGGGAATGCATTTCTCTTTGGACCCTCAGTAGGAACAGTCACATTTCCTCTGCTAATTGATGGGTCCCTACTCAATATTCATATACATGTGGTAGTAGCAGGGCTGACACAGGCTTTGTAAACTGCAGCCACCAGAGGGCAAAGTAGACACACTCAGATTAGAGATGCCAGAACCGCTGCTCCCTAGCAGGAGGAATGTGGCTGATGACACACTGCCGCAAGACAGACAGGCACGTTGGTGGACACAGACACAACCAGCTGCACCTTTTCCATGCTTCACTAGAGGAAAGCAACCAAAATAAAAATAAAAGCTTGTTTCCTAGCTCCACCGGATTGGAGGATGCTGAGGCTCAGATAGGCACCAGGAAGACATCTGATGTTCAGGGGGGTTTAAGAGGCACTGAGGATATTTGCATAACTGCCTGCTTTTCCAAGTGCACAGCCAGGCTCCCCACGGTCTTTGGTGTTGACCCCATCATGCTCCCACGAGTAAAGGGATAGCATGGCAGAGTTGCCATAACAGGGCACTTGTGATGAAATCCTAGTCACGCCAGCATTGCCGCCTAGCTTTGAATCAGGACAAACCACTTGGGGAACATCCAGGCGAGCTGGGAGATGCATGAGGAAAATTTGGAAGCTGCTGGTACAAACTGGAAGGGGTAGCAAGTAGACATTTAATTGAGAACTAGGGATGTAAGCGACTAGTCAACTATCCAACTACTGTAGTTGCTTCCCTACACCTTGCTGCCTCTATCAGAGAGAGGCAGCAAGAGGGGGAGCAGGAGCTGGTGCTGAGGTGGAGCTAGCTTAACAGCAGGTTCCCTCCAGCACCGTCTGTGTGGGGGGCAAGGTAGGTAGAGGCACAGCAGGAAACAGCACGAGCAGGGACTGAAACAGTCTCCGCACATGCCGGTTCTGCTGCGATTCTGCTTTTGAAATGTGCAAGAGCGCCAGCAGGGCTCTTGTACATTTCAAAAGAAAATGCCCCATAGGGAGCACCGGCCAGCGTGGACTCCCCCATTGGCCCTGCACTCCCTGCAGCTCTTCAGCCTTCGAAATGTTCAAGAGCCCCAGCGGGGAGCTGTGGGGCCAGCACTCCCTATAGGGCTTCCTTTTGAAATGTACAAGAGCCCAAACAAGGCTCTTGTACATTTCAAAGGCTCAGGCACCGCAGTGAGCAGGGGCCAGTACCCCTCTGGCCCCTGCTCCCCTCTGGGCTTCTGCTTTTGAACTATAGCAAGAGCCTGACAGGGCTCTTGCTACAGTTCAAAGGTGGTGGAGCCCTTATCAACTAATCAAATAGTCAATGGAAAGCCCATCGACTATTCAATTAAATAATTAATCTAAATTTAACATCCCTATTGGGAACCAGTGATCTTTGTGGTCAGACACGGATGGCTTGTTTTCCCTCATGTTGGAGAATCCCACTGACAAGAAAGATAAAATTAACTTGTTCACAGATGGAAAAGCTTGAGTTATTTAGGATGCAACTGCAAATCCAAGAGTTACCAAGGACCGCTCTGTATTATGCTCACTGCCCTAGAAACAAGGAACGAGACTCATACTTCACCTGTTGCATCCTTGCGTAGTTTTTGGGATGGAGCGATGCTATTTTTGCAACTACCTCATTATTACATTTCTTACAACCCTGGCTAGATGCAATCAGCTCTCAAGCTAAGCAGTGTTGGACCCAGTCCATACTAGGGATGTTGAATATCGGTTAGTTGAATAGTCAATTAACCTCATGAATTCTTATCAGTTACTTGACTATTCTCTAGCTCCCTGGAGTGGAGCTGGCAGCCAGGACGCTCCAGCCCCACTCCCGAGGAGCTGCCTGCCACTCCTTGCTTCTGCCTCTATCTGAAGCAGCACCACAGGATGCCAGGTGGGAGCTGATCCGTGAAGGGAGCCAGTCTAATAACTAGCTCCTCTCGCAGATCAGCTGCCTATTGCCCCATTCTGCTGCCTCTGATACAGAGGCAGCAGCACAGGGTGGCAGTAGCCCCTGTCAGGGTGTGGACGGGGAGGAGCTGAGGTCCCAGACCCAGCACAAGCCAGAACTTAGCTGGGCTACCTGCCCACCTGGCTCCTAATATACTTTAAATGCAGAGCTGCAGCTGGGGTAGTTCCCGGACCCAGCATGAGCCAGGACTGAGCTAGGCTGCTGGCCAGCCTACTAAAATATTTATTGGCAAGGCGGGGGCGGGAGGGGGAGGAGATGGTTGTGTGATAACTTTTCTATAACATTCCATAGATCAGGAAGAGCAGGGAAAGCAATACCAATAGAATATATACAAAGGATGATACAGCACATCCAAGAACTCAGGAATCACCAAATGAAATTAATAGGTTTGAAACAAACAAAAGGAAGTTTTTCTTCATGCAGTACACAGTCAATCTGTGGAACTCCTTGCCAGAGGATGTTGTGAAGACCAGGACTTTAACAGGGTTCAAAAAAGAACTACATACATTCATGGTGGTTAGGTCCATCAATATGTATTAGCCAGCATGGGTAGGAATGGTGTCCCTAGCCTCTGTTTGTCAGAGGCTGCAAATGGATGACAGGAGAGAGATCACTTGAGGATTACCTTTTCTGTTCACTCCCTCTGGGGCATCTGGCATTGGCACTGTCAGAAGACTGGGTTAGATGCACCTTTGGTCTAACCCAGTATGGCCGTTCTCATGTTAAGAGATGGCATAGGTATGGAAAAGTGTCAGACTATTAAATCCTTTCCTCCAGTACTCACTTGTATTCTGCTCAGTGGAGAAATACAGCTGGAGAGGTCTCAAAGGGGTAGCCGTGTTAGTCTGTAACTTTAAAAAAACAAAGAGTCGTCCTGTAGCATCTTAGAGACAGACAGACAGACAGGTAGGTAGAATCATGAGCTTTCGTGGGCAAAACCCACTTCCTCAGATGAGCAGAGTAGAATGTCCTCACAGATTCAAGCAGCCACCCCGTCCCATTCTATCCATATCTTTACTTCTATGCTCAAAGTGGAATAAAGACAACGTAGGAGTAACAGACCAGTTAGCTTAATTTCAGTACTGGGAAAGAAAATGGACCAAATAATCAAATAATTTGTAAACACTTAGGCTGTGTCTAGACTGGCCCCCTTTTCCGCAAAAGGGATGCAGATGAGGCCAGTCGCAATTGCAAATGCAGCGGGGATTTACATTTTCTCCGCTCCATTTGCATGAACATGGCTGCCGCTTTTTTCCATCTCAGAGCTTTGACCCATCTCGGAGCTTTTAAAAGGAATAAGAGATCTTGCGGAAAAGGCTTTATTTTCCGCAAGAGCCCTGTCTAGACTGGCGCTTTTTTCCGTCAAAGCTCCGAGACGGAAAAAGCGGCCGCCATGTTCATGCAAATGGAGAAGGGAAAATGTAAATCCCCGCTGCATTTGCAATTCCGACTGGCCTCATCTGCATCCCTTTTGCGGAAAAGGGGGCCAGTCTAGACGTAGCCTTAGAAGAAATAAGGTGACATGGATTTGTTAAGAACAAATCAGATCAAACCAATCTAATATCCTTCTTTGACATGGCGATAAGCCTCGTGGGTAGGGGGCAAGAAGCAAAAATTCAACTTTTAATTAGGTTTTTGTTAATGTCTCACATGACTGTCTTCTAAACAAGCAAGGGAAATATAGGCTGGACAAATCTACCACTAGATGGGTGCACAACCAGTTGGAAAAGCACACCAGGAGAATAGGTCCTAGTGTTCACAATCGAGCTGGAAGAGCAAATCAAGTGAGGTTGTTCATAGATAGGGTCTAGGTCCAGTTCTGTAGAGTACCTTCATCAATGATTTGGATAATGGGCCAGAGAGCACACTTATAAAGTTTGTGGACAACATCAACCTGGGAGGTATTGCAAGAGCCTTGAGGGAGAGGATTAGAGTTCAAAATGATCCAGATGAAATGGTCTGAAATAAACAGGATGAAATTCAATAGGGACAAATGCAATAGGGACAAATTCTCCACTTAGGAAGGAACCGTCAATTGCATGATTACAAAAGTGGAAATGACAGGAAGGAGTATTGCAGACTCATAGTGGATCACAAACTATGAGTCAACAATGTAATACCATTGCAAAAAAGCAAATATTCTGGGATATATTAGCAAAAGGGTTGTAAACAAGATGCCAGAAGTAATTTTTCCACTCTCCTAAGCACTAGGAAAGCTTCAGCTGGATACTGTGTCCAGCTCTGGGCACCACACTTCAGGAAGTTGTGGACAAACTGGAGAAAATCGAGAGATGAGCAACAAAAACATGACCTACAAGAAAAGATTGAAAAAACAACAAAAAAAAACCCACATAGGTTTGTTTAGTCTGAAAACTAGAGGATTGTGGGAGTGGAGGGAAAAGTGATAATACTCATCAAGTACATAAAACATTGTTATAGGGTGATAAATTGTTCACATTATCCACCGAGGACAGGATAAGAAGTAATGGGATTAAATTGCAGCAGGGGAAATTTAACTTAAACGTTAGGAAATACTTCCTAAAGGTAAAAGGTAATTAAATACTCAGACAAAGGAGAGTGGGATCTCTGTCACTGGAGGTGTTTAAGAGGAGGTTAGATGGTCTACATAATAATTAGTCCAATGGCATGGACTATATTACCTATTGAGGTCAGGGGCGGCCCGTGACCATAGGCCGTCTTGGCCGTTGCCTAGGGCACCGCCTTCCACGGTGCCCAATGATGACGTCACGGGGCGTCCAATGATGACGTCACCCCATTGACGGCCCATTGACGGCCGTGCAGGCGGAGGTGCCAATCGCGCGTTCCGCCTGGGGCGCCAGCTGCCACAGCCCGCCTCGGGCCACTCCTGAGTGAGGTCCTTCCAGTCCTACGTGTCCATGTTTCTATGGTTGAAAGGTCAGCAGACAGCTTCCTTGCTTGCGTTTGGCTCTCCTATGCTTTCCTTATACTGCCATGGGCTTAGGCCATTTTGAACAGCTAAAAGAGGCCACCGTTAACAATTTTTATATTGCCATTTTCAAGTAATTAATTGTTATAGACAGTTATGTTAATTAGACTAAACGGAAATTTGGTTGACCCTTTAACACTGTAAAGGGCTGCAATCTCCTTCCAATAGTTCTCCATCTTAGTCAATTAAAAAAAACCAAACAACCCTACGAACAGACCTCAATGAAATGAATACTAGTGAGTTTTTAGAGCAATTGCATTTTGGTAAATTTCAAATAAATGCCATGCAATTTACTTTGCAAGGCTTTAGTCAGGAGTAATATGATCCTGCTGTGTTGTCTTCATCTGTCTTCTAATAAACTGATTAGAGACTAACCCATTAAAGCCCCATGCACCATTATCTATTATTCAGGGCCCTAAAAGATGTTAATTAACCCACATGTCCTGAGATGCTCTATTGTAAGACATACAATAGGTGGCCACATGGCACAGTCAAGGCACGTGTTGCTTATTCGGTTTGACTTAATTACATGGGCAAAGAGCCAAGGTAGCTCTGGAGGAAGAAAGCATTATTGCTCAGACGCTAGTCAGACAACGCACACGCTGGTTTGTGGTTCAGTGTTTCTCCAGATAATGGAAACCACAGACTCTGGCCACTTTTTTACACACAAAAACAAGTGCAAGGGCCAGCTGGTGTGAATTGGTACTGCTCCACTGTGTGTCTCCGTGCTGATTTACAGCAGCTGATGATCTTGTCCAAAATGATTCTGTGCCTCACAGTAGTTGCATTAATGCTATAAATAGTGCAAGCTGCTCTGCACTAGTGCTTCCACGCAAGTTAATAGTTCTGGGGAGCAAAACACTTTGTTTCCCCCCACCCCCAGTATAACACAACTTCTGTGTGGTGTAGTAGGGGGTGCAGATTTCAGAAATCAGAGCATAGATTTCCCTTTCTAACCCAGCATAGGCATCAGAGCTTCTAACACTTACACACTCTCTTTCCCTTGCCACCTGTTCCCAACAAATGTATCTCTTCCATTATGCACTCAGAATGAACATTTGGTCCCACTGAAGTCAATGATTAAACTCTCACGAGCCAGAATTTCACTCTCAGTGCCTACTGGCTTGGGGAAAAGATAGATTCTTTACTGTATGGTGGAAAAATAGTAATTAAAGCCTCATAATGTATACTCATAAGAGGCCTCAATGTTGCAAGAGCAGACACTAGGCATGGGAAACTTCAGCCAAAATAATGAAAGTTTGGCCAAGTTATAAGCAACTGAAAAGCAGCATTTTATAACGAGATGTGTCAAGCCACTTTAGCACTAGCATTACTCTCTGCTCTGCTTGTGAGGGCCCCAAAGTTGAACAAGGTTCACACCTTACCAGGCTGGCCATCCAAACTGGTTTTAAAGTTTCAGGGGGTAGCTGAATTAGTGTGTTCAGGATAAACTTAAAAAACAACAAATAGTCTGGTAGCACTTTAAAGACTAATAAAATATGTAGATGGTATCACAGCCCACTTATTCAGATTACTTATTCAGAGTGTTGGATGTCCAGAACTAAAATAAATAAAGGAGAAGGGGAGGTGGGGAGGAAGGGGAAGAAGGAAAAAAATGGGAAGGGGGGCGGGGGAAACAAGAAGAGGCAGTAGGTATAAAAATATCAAGGGGAAAGCCAAGCTGGAAAAGCAAATAGTCTATAAGCACCTAAAGACTGGATACTCAAAAGAGGCAGATAAGAGCCATTAGTAGGCAATTAGAGAGCAGGGTTGCCCCACGTGAACTGGTGTCTGTTTTGTTTCTGTATGTACGTCCATGGATTGTTAGGCAGTAACCCACTGGAGCATGCCACAGCCCATTTGTATATTGCAGGTGCCCCTATCCTGTTGGGACAACCAAATCTGGTCTTTATCTTTACTCCCAAAATACTGACTGCCCTTCTGATAACAGATCATCACTGTCTTGAAGCTTACAAGGGGGCTCTCTCAGCTCGCATCAGATGAAGAGTTACTCTATCCTGCAAGGACAGTGTAACAACATAGGTAAGAGAGAGAAGAGCAAATGATGAGCGGGGGAAGCATGATACAGCTGAGTGGGCAGAGGAACAAACTAGAATGTTATGTGCCAAGGAGACTATAGAGACCACTGAGGAGAGAAGGAAGTTAGTGCATAGATGCATCACCCCAGTGATTTTACATGGATGTTGGGAGTAGAGCCACACACACACAAGGGGCATTCGGATTGGTTAGAAAAAAAAAACCCCTCAAAGAAGAGCTTAGGACTCTCATGTAACATCTCTGTGGACATTTAAACCTATCACCAGTAAGTGGACTGTGGCATAATAACCTCACCACGGTTTAGGCCACTGAACTCCTGATTCATTCAGTCCACGTATAACCATCACCAGGTGGATTTGAATCTGGGACCTCTGGAGCTGAGTATAGGAGCCTCTGCCCTCTGAGCTAAAAGCCATCTGGCTCCCAACCCATGCTGTAGAGGTCTCTTGGTCTTAACTGTTGCTGTGGTCAAGGTGCCACTACATGGGATAGTGAACCACACTAGGTGTGTGGATTACACATGCACAGGAAACCAAACCAGGAAGCCCTTAATTCGGCAGAATTTCTGCTCACAGCAGCAGGAATTTTGTCCGAGTAAGGCTTCCAGGATCTCATCTCTGCTTTCTTCTGCCATGCACCCTAACTTCCTTTATTGGGGATACTGATGGCTCAGACTTGTTCAATTCATAAGTAGCATGCACCCTCCTGGAGCACAATGGTATGAATCCAGAGAAATGTTGCTGATTTTCACTGGTGGCATCAAGAGCACACTTTGACTCCTGTTTTTGTTTGATTTGTTTAAGGTTGCTTTGCTTTTATACCCTGCATGCTATCAGAAATAAATGGCAAGATGCATTCTGGGATTACTTTGATGACACCAGAGGTCCCTGGGCATTTGGACCAATTTCAAGGAAACACTTTCTTAGCAATACTGGGGCCAGTGTGAATCTGTGAAACTCCAGTAACTCAGAGCAACAGCAATTTATAACACTTGAAGATGGCTCACAGGTGTTCAGTACCATTCAGCACCAAGTTAGCAACAGCTTGAAATCACAGCCACTGTTCTAATGGCAGTTCTTGAAGAGGTAGCACGGTGCCCATGTATTTGATAATGCCAGAGGTGTCAGACACAGAGATCAGCTGCTCTTTAAAGCTAACAAAGAATAACAAGTGTGGTCCCATTCCATTCACTGCCCCTTCTGCACTGTAATGTCTACAGACAAAACCTTCTCTGGAACTACTGTTTCTCATGGGGTGATTAAAAAGAGCTCTAACGGACAAGCTGGTGTGTATAAAATTATATTGCATACACCTTTCTAATGCCTGCACTCCACAAGATTTGGGATCAGATCCTCATCAACAGCATAGGTACCAGAGTGGCATGGCTTGTAAGCAGTGACTGTGACCCATGTTTATAGAGATGTGTTCCTTTATTATGGTTTCATGAAAAAGATCTGCTATCCACCATTGACATTAATCAGTGCATCAGAGACTTGTTCATATGAGAACTTCACTCATCCAGTAGCTCTGCTAATAATCATCTTTCACTGCTTGATGCACAGGAATTTAATCCTCGAGCAAGTGTATCCATTTAGATATTTAGGAGTTGAACACAAATATAAGGGGATTTTTACCCAAAGTTGTACACAAACTAAGCCATCTTTTTATTTTCCTTCTCTTCATTTCCATCTGTTTCTCTTGTCTTCAATTAGCGTATTTATCAAGGTGTTCAAGTAAAAATATGCTGCCCATGAATAAGTAGCCCTGAGAATGAGTCCCCTCCCCCTAACCGGTAGATGAGTCACTCATATTTCAAATCCTTTCCCTTAATTTCTTTGCATGAAACTAGAGTTGTGGGCAATTCAGAATTTCCATCACGTGGAAAATTCTGACAGTTCAACATACATTTGTGTTCCAAACCGGGATGAAGAGTTGAAATATTGACATTTTTCCTGGAATGAGAATTCTAAAAAAGAGTCGGTTTGGAAAAGGCAGTGAAAATCATTTCAACTTTTTTGATCAAAATAACACATTTTGACGTTTCCCAAATCAAAATGTTTAACTTTTGACTTGTTGAAATGATCCAGAGCACTTCATTCCAAGTCATTTAAGCATTCAACTCCATTTTCCCACCCTGGCACAGTGTCTTATGGAGGTTACAGCATGATGCTCCCATTCCGCCCTATCGGTTAGGCTCGCTGGACTAAATCTCCCATGATGCATCACACAGGCACGATCAGAAGGAAATCTACACTGAATTATAGGAAATGCAGTCCTCCAGGGAGCTCCAGCCACAGGACAGAATGAGTGCCTGAAATAAAATTCCCATAAGGTCATGAACTGACATGGATATGCAGCTTTAATAGTTTATTGGCCTAATATGAAAAAAATGTTTTGGATCATTTTGACACAACTAGTTATTCCGATTCAGGCTGAATGGACCCCAAACCAAAATATTTTATTTTGATTTTCCTCCAAGAAAAATAATTCCTTCTCTTTTCCAAAACCAGCAGATTCCCTCCTCCCCCAAACACCCACACACAAAAATTTGATTTTGTGCAAATTACAAATTCCTGACCAGCTCTATGTGAAATGTTCAGACTCCCACATGAAGTGCCTTTGAAGCATCTTTAAAGCACATCAAATCCCACGGCTCTTGGCATGGCTAATGCTCTCTTATTAACTCTTAATACAGTCCCAAGGCCTCCATCTGCAGCCCATCTTCCTTGGAACACGTCTCAGAGTGGCAGAAGTTGGCAACGTTGGTGTCAAAATGGGGTGGAGAAAAGCAGTGATGATTGCAGCCTCCGAGTTTTCACTCTTGGGTGTTGCAGAAGACAGATTCCCCAGAGGTTGGGAAAAGGAGGGTTTGGTGGGACTGTGGGTTGCCTAAGGGGGGAGGATTCTACTCCATAGTATAAACCCCACTCATCACAGTTGATAGGCTGCATGGGCTAAAGCAGTGCTGGGACAAATACGGCCCGCAAGCCACATCCGGCCTGCCAATCGACCAGATCAGGCTCATGGTCACATTGGGGGGCCTCAGGCAGACCTGACCCCCATAAGCCACTGAGAAAAGTGGCTGCAACCTCTGTTTGAATAGCTAAGAGCCTGGGAGAGGGGAGAGACATTTCACATGCTGCCTCCGCCCGCAGCACAATCCCATTGGCTAGAAACTGGCCAACGGGCGCTGCCTATTATCAACAGGCAGCTTGCGAAGTACCATCCTCCCCAGGCTCATAGCTATTCAGACCACATGGCCCCTGCAGCCAGTGTGGGGGTAAGGCAGGCAGGGAAGGGAGTCTGCTTGAGAAGACTGCTGAATGTGAGTTAAGCAGGTAAGTCTCCCTGCCAGAGCCTGCCTCTGGAACCCCAACCCTCTGCTCCCCCATCCCACATAACCTATGAGGGAACATGACCTATGAGGGAAGACTGAAGGAATTGGGTTTGTTTAGTTTAGAGAAGAGAAGATTGAGGGGGGACATGATAGCAGTTTTTAGATATCTAAAAGGATGTCATAAGGAGGAGGGAGAGAACTTGTTCATTTTGGCCTCTGAGGATAGAACAAGAAGCAATGGGCTTAAACTGCAGCAAGGGAGGTTTAGGTTGGACATTAGGAAAAAGTTCCTAACTGTCAGGGTGGTCAGACACTGGAATAAATTGCCCAGGGAGGTTGTGGAATCTCCATCTCTGAAGATATTTAAGAGTAGGTTAGATAAATGTCTAACAGGGATGGTCTAGACAGTATTTGGTCCTGCCATGAGGGCAGGGGACCGGACTTGATGACCTCTCGAGGTCCCTTCCAGTCCTAGTATTCTATGATTCTATGATTCTAACCCAAACCCTCTGCCCCCTTCTTGCCCCCATACTCTCTCCCAGATCCTGCACCCTAAACCCCCGCCTCAGGTCACAACCCAACTGCATGTACCCCTTCCTGCATCCCAAACCCCTGCCCAAGGTTACAACCCAAACCCTGCACCCCCTCCTGCACCCTAGTCCCCCAAAATTTGATCACTTTCCAAATTCTTGGAGTGGCCTCCCCATCAAAAATTATTGCCCACCCCAGGTTAAGAGTTACTCCTTGTGAAAATGAGGTATTAAGCAGTGAATAGTACAAACTGCCTAGCAATGTTACTCTGACTTGGGGCCAAGCAAAACTTTACCAGTGATAAGCAAGTCATAGAAGGGTAAGAGGGTCAGGCAGAACTGACACCAATGATTGGAAGCTTTTCTGAACTTCTGTTATCTGCAAATCTCACCAGAACACAGGCTATGCTCTTAGGAATCTGGAATACCCTCAGCTGGGCTAGGGCAGAATAGGAACATAGGAATTAACATACCAATGGTCCATCTAGTCTGGTTCTGTGAACTAAAACTTAATGGATTGTATATGCTGATTGTGGCAGCAAATATTTAGTGGGAGAACATAGCACTCTTTTTGTAAAGCAGTGGGAAAGTGCATATGGCAACCCAAGCAGGTCCCGAGACAGCTTCAGAGCAGAATGATGGTTCTATAATCGCACCTGGATGGGAGCAGTTTGTTCCCCCTTTGCAAGATTCATGAAGACAAGGGCAGGAAGGATTTTGCTCTACATTTTCAGAGCCCTCATTTTGTTTCCACACCATTGCGGCAGCCTGCACGGAACTTGGAGGGGAAAGCACAGGCTGCAGAAGGGAAGAGTTTGAAGAAAGCACCAGGGAGTTAGTCTGTGTGAACACGGCTGGAATACTAGCTGCAGCATCTTTGTAAAGAGTATTTTAAAATAAGGAGACAGTTTAGCTTTAGAATCATTGAATCCTCTCATGTTATTACTCAGCACATGGTACATGACACCACCATAAACTACCCCCATAAATGTGCATTAATATAAATTTTTGGTAAGTAACTTTATCATCTTTGTTTCAAGTCTTCATCACGTGATACTATGGAAGTAACAGCCCCTTTTTTGGCTGCTGAAGCATAAAACACAATCAAATGGGGTTGTGACACAATTCTATCAGAATCCTCCAGCCAAACACAGCATTTCCGTGGCAGACTGCGCAAAGTATTAATAATCTGCTCCAAGGGCTGCTGCCGCAGTGGATAAATCCTGTACTTCAGCATCCTGGTATGTCTCTTATTCCTAGTGTTTTCATAAAAAACTTGTAATTTGCTCAACAGTAAGATTTACAAGCCAGAAATCCAACCCTACCCAACACTGAGAGTCACAATGCTTTTAGATTCAGAGGGACAGCAGTGTTAGTCTGTTTCAGCAAAAACAACGAGGAGCCCTGAGGCCCCTTAAAGACTAACATATTTCTTTGGGCATAAGTTTTCGTGGGCTGGAGCCCACTTCATTAGATGCACGATGTGGAAATTTCAGTTTGTCAGGGATATAAACACATGGGAGTGTTACAATACTGTGTGAAGGACCAGTGATAATGAGGACAATTCGATCAGAGTGGATGTGGCACACTCCCAACAGTTGATGAGAAGGTGTGAATACCAAAAGGCAGAAAAATGAGTTTTGGAGTGAGCTAGCCACTCCCAGTTTCTCTTCAGACCCAGTCTGATAGTGTCAAGTTTGCATATGAATTCCAGCTCTGCAGCGTCACGTTGCAGTCTGGTTTTGAAATTTGTTTGTTCAACTATGGCAATTTGCAAAGTTTGTTACTGAGGGTACGTGTACACTGCAGAGGGAAATCGAAGCTGCCGCCCTCGATCTTCCAGGGTTCTAATTAGCGGGTCTAGTTAAGACAGCTAATTCGAAGCGAGAGGGGCACTCCGGTCAATGCTGGTGATCCTGCTTTCACAAGGAGCAAGGGAAGTCAAAGGAAAAGTGTTCTCCCTTCGACTTCCTGCAGTGTGGACAGTGCCAAAAGCCAAGTTAAGATACTCCCACTTCAGCTACACAATTAACATAGCTGAAGTTGCGTATCTTAATTCGACTTTGTCCTGTACTGTAGACATACCCAGAGTGTCCAGGGAGGTGGAAGTGCTCTCCTACTGCTTTTTGAATGTTACTGTTCTTGATGGCTGATTTGTGACCATTTATTCTTTTGCATAGATACAGTCCGGTTTGGTCAATGAGCATGGCGGCGGGGCGGGGGGGTGGGGTGGGGAGGGGGAGGGGGAAGAAGGATTGTTGGCCCATGATGGCATAGTAGCAATAGTATAGTAATCTACACATCTACTAATGTGACATATACCATCATGGGCCAACAATGCCCATATATATTTGTTATTCTTAAGGTGCCAAAAGTCTCCTTGTTATTAAAGCTTTTAAAGATTACCTCATTCAGTAACTCCCTTTCCACACCCAAGTTTGAATCTCAAAGTCCCCAAAGTTCATAGATGTTCAGATCCTTCTCCTCTGTTTAGCTGAGTCAGACTCTAAAAAATGCAGAGATGCAAGGAAAGATAAAAATCCCTAACTTTGGCTGCAGTCTTAGCCTTGACAGGAAACATATTGTAATAGGAAAGCTATTCCAGCCATTACACCTAATTACAAAGAAGAGTAAATCACTAAAAATAATGGTTTAAGTGTCTGAAATATAATAAAGAAGACAAATTAACAATCCAACAAGGAGAGACCATCTTGAGAGCTGGGTAAGTCTGGGGCACCTGCTGGGATGTGCAGGCCAGTATCAATAAAATGGCCACCTCCACAGCAAAAGACATCAGGCCCATTTTCCAACTGGAGATAGCAACCGTACGAAGGGATCACTGAATATTACGGTGAAAATTCAACTTCAACATAATATACCTGGACAATGGGTTCTGCACCCACTAGCATCAATGACAACAGTGACTGGGGGTTGAGCCCATTGTCTGATTTAGGTAACAGCTCTCTGACTTAGAGAGAGGCTGTGATTTTACTGGGAATAGGGTTGCCAGATGGTTTAACCAAAAATACCGAACATCCCTCCCACTTCCCCCCCCCTCCCCCAAAATTCAACCAAATACCAGGGAAAAAATTCTGTTGAGGAAAAAAAAAGGGGGGAGACCAAAGTTGTTGAGCCAAAAAAAAAGGTCCCTGAGAGTTAAGCAAAAAAAATACAAAAAATAAAACAGCACTAAAGCAGCATGGCCCCTTTAAGAAAAGTCTTTAGGCTTTTTGCTGGTGGCCATTTTGTTTTCTTTATCGGAGCCAGAAGGCAGCTTCCCTGCAGAACCAGGCAAGCAGGGCGAGGGTCCACGTGCCCGGGAGAGGGAGAGGCGGGGGTTGGGCCTGGTTGTTAAGTGTGTTGTACGGTTGCCAGATGTCTGGTATTTTCGCCTCCTGGCAGGGAAAAAAAGGCAGAAAATACCGGACATTTTAGGTGGCCGGTATTTTCTGAATTTTTTTTACCGGACAGGAGGCGAAAATACTGGACTGTCCATATCAATCTCTCTCAATAAGCGAGGCCAGGACATAGGGACTCTCCTAACAAATTAGAAAGCCTCCATAAACCAAGACAGCCCTTCACCCTAACACTAGCAATAGAAAATTAATGCAGGGGGATGTAAAAACTACTTGGGTGAATCATATTAATTAATCTGACAAACCAGTTTGTTTCTGCCAGCAGTGAAATGCCTTTGGAACAGACAGGGAAAGCAGCTGCCGGATTATACAGCTTGTGATGAGGAAACTTCAAAGCTTGCTTGGTTCCCTTAAACACCCCAAAATTCAGACACATCTCAGATCCTGTTGGTGCAGCAAAGCTGAGATGAATCCAACAAAAATAATCCATTTCTGAGATGCTATGTGCCTCCGGGTCCGACTGTAATGGAGACATCACAAATACAGCCCCTCTCACAAAGGTAGGATTCTCCAGTGATTGGGACACTAGCTTCAAACTTGGGTTCAGGTCACTGTTCTGCCACAGATGCCTTGAATCACCTCAGACAAGTCAATTAGCCTCTCTGTGCCTTGGTTCCCCCATCACTAATATGAGATAATAGCAAGGGCCTCTCTCACAGGGGTGTTTTGAGTACACATTAAACACTGGGAAGCACTTAGATACAATAGTGATAGGGACTGTGTAACGTCTAGGATCTCTGGAGCTTAGTGCATGAGCCTCCACAGCTCGAGCTAAAAACCAGCTGGCTCTCAGCTAAGGCTGTAGAGCAAACTCATTTCCTTTCTCTCTGTAAGTGGGCTAAGTGCCATTACATCGGACAGTAAACCACAATCAGCAGGGTGTGTGGATTACATAAGTATGACAGATATACACCTTAGTGCTGTAATATGCCCATTTCCAGTCCTGACAAGACTCAGACCATCCGTTCATACACTGACGGGATGATAAAAGCTTCTGTGAAGTGTCATGGACCTTAGAAATGGGTTTCGGTTGTCTGTGCGACAATATTGTGCAACTTAGGCCTTCAGCCAACTGAATGGATTCTCCCCTGCCTCATTCAAACGTCACAGAATCAACCTTTTTTTCCTCAGATGATTTCACAGCAAGGACTGGGGAGTTAATCCAGCTTTGGAGCTGAGGACTTGTCCCTCCTCCTACTTTCCATACTCTCTTGATGGATCTAATTTATGCATGCAAAATGAAGAGAGACCTGCAAGAGAAGGAGTGATCACAAGCAGACCAACACAGCAAAACCACAACAGGAAAGAACTAAAACCCCTTAGCAATCTAGGGGAAGTGAATGGGAATTCAGACACCAAAGTGGAAGTTCTCTTCTGAGAGACTCTTTGTCGACACCTGACTGTTCAGGCTGAAATGCAAGACTCACTTTTATTTTTTACTAACATCTTTCCCCAGTTATGATTTTTTTATCCATTGCAAAAACAATGAAATTATGGGAAGGCAGAGAAAAGTGAGCAGCCTAGGGAATTCATTGATTTTAAGGCCAGAAGAGAAAATTGCAAGCATCTAGTCTGAGCTGAATAAGATATCTGGTCTATATTGAAATACTTTAAGTAAAGGAGAATCTGTCATATCCCTGGGGTAAGTTATTCAGGGGGTTAATTATCCTTACCATTAGTACTGTGCACCTTATTTCTATTCCGGATTTCTCCAGCTTCAGCATCAACAAATGCCTTTTTCTGCTAGACTAGAGAGCTACCTACTATCATATATTTTGGACAATGTAATTAACCATGTCTGGTACAGAGATACCAACGCAATAGGTGCCTTAAAATATGAGATTATAAAGTTAGGTCAGACAGACACATATACACCTTAAAGGCAGACGGCATTCTTCAGCCATACAAGAATCACTTCTCCCCCATAAACATTCTGGCTAAGCACACAAGTGCTGAAGGAAGTATGCCAGCAACCAACTTCAATATAAACAAAGTCCAAGCTCAATACAAATTCCTTTATGGGGCTTAATAGCACTTCATAAAGTCTGTTAAGTAACTGTAGAAACCTTTGTGCTTCGGCTTTAGAGTTCTTTTCCCAGTGGGATTTCCCCGGCAGTATTAGCTCTCTGCGTGTTGTGATGTAGACTCTTTGAAGCACGGCTAAGCAGCAGTCAATCATACATACACATAGGACTGAAAGAAACATTAAGACTGAAAGGGTCTATTGCACTGGGCTAGAGAAGGTAAAATGTGGTTCCGCCAGGCCACCCCGCTCCCCAGCTCCACCATTCCACAAATCCTCTGCTTCTGCCCCACCTCCACCCCCACACTTGCCTCACCTCCTCCCACTGAGCATATCCTGACCCCACTCCTTTCTAGGGTTGCCAGATGGTTTCAACAAAAATACCGGACATACTTGACATGACATCACAATCTACATTACATCTTATTTAGAAAATACTGGACATTTATATTTTCTCATTTCTATTTTCTCCATTTGTTTCCCAAACAGAAAGCTCAAATACTGGACTGTCCGGTTCAAAACCGGACACCTGGCAACCCTACTCCTTTCCCTCCCTCCTGGAGCTTGAACACTGGGAATCAGCTGTTTGCCATGCTCCAGAAGTGCTGGGAGGAAGGGGGAAGAGTTGGTAAGCACGGGGCCACTGGCACACAAGAGGTGCAGGGGGAGAGGCTGCAACTGGTGGGTGCTTTGCACCCATTCATTTTTCCCCATGATGCATCTCTCCCCTGGCTGTGCCTGCTGGAACTGCAGTGGCCATGGAGAAGTGCTTTTCATCTGGCCCCACGCTGCTGCAGGGACAGAGGGCTGGGGTAGTCTCTCCTGCGGCAGCCTGCTTCCTGAACCCCTCTGCACCATCACAATCCCAGAGCAAGAATTCAAATGAAGCATGGACATTTTCATTTTATTTTCTAAAAAACAAAAATGAATGAAGGACCCAAGCAGCGCCGGGTAAATCATCTCGTATAGTATAATCTATACTGGTTTGATTCATTTAGCTGGAAATTTAGAATTGATCTGTGTATGCTCCATGTTGGAAAAAAAAACATTTTAAAATCCTGACATTTCCTGTGACACAGATATTCAGGTTCCCCCGCCCACCTCTAGCTATGTCAGCTTTCATTCATGTTTTGTCAGTATTGCGAGTGTTTGTAAAGCTGGCTACCTGAAATGAAACAGGACACCTTTATTCTGAAATGAGAGCAAACACGCAGAGACATGCACATGAACAACAGAGTGAATTCCACACTGAATGAGCTTTTCAGCCAGTTTGTAGGTAGACTAACCCTAAATGAAACCAACTAAATTATTTCACCCACCCCCCACTCAATCTCCTCCCTCCCCCCGGTGGATCTGTCACTGATGGCAGAACTGAGAGTTGTACATGGTCATGCTCTGGATTTGGAAAGGATCATTTCCTTGAGGAGCAGACCCCTGAGGTGGATGTGAGCTGCTCTGTTTCTGGGCCCAGAGCATGGCTGCTCCATATTGGCAGAGATTCCTCACCACTTAATGGAACACCATGGTTCTTGCTGGCACATGATGTTGCCTTAGCCCAATCAACCATGGCTGGTCAATGTCAGGACCTAGTGATCGCGCATGGGACGGGACCAGAACGAGAGAATGCACAGAAAGAAAAGAACTCAAGTCTATAAACAAGATTCTGGCCCAAATTCTTAGAGCTGGGATACCTCTTGGCAAACCTGAGGCGGGAGCGAGGACACTGAGGGAACCAACTACCAAAGTTACAGAGAACTCAGTTGTTCACATCACATGTCTCCATCCTACAGGGAACAGGTGCTCGCTCAATTTTTCTTGGTACTGGCTTCCTCCCCTTATCCTCTGTCCTTTCCATTGACTGCCGCAATGCTCAGCTTTCACCTGAGAGGGTGGACCTGACAGCTCATGTCTTCAAAGAAATGTGGCTGCAGCTTAACACTGAGAGGGGCTACTGCTTCAACAGCTGATCAAAGCAAGATGTTTGGATATACAATCCCGCCCTTTCCCTCGCCCTCAGTCAGGAGACACAAGCAGCTTCACTCGATGGCACCCTCACTCCTTCTGGTCTTGAGGAGCAGAAGTGCCAAGCTCAGTTTTGTAGCTGAGGCCTCCCATGGGGGTTACACATTACCCCGTTAACTTTGCTATTCGACCCTGCCACTGATTTTTTTTCCCCCGGAATGCCTCTATTGCCCTGCAAATGTTGTGATGGCTCAACCAACATGTGGTTTGCTCAGATATTGTTAATATGAACTTATTTACTGAGCCACTGCCCAGCAAAAGCCCAGGCAGGATGAAGAATATCAGAAAGAGAAAAATAACCAAATAATGCAACTAAAAAGTAACGATTTTGCCACGGAGAAACCCGATGAGATTAGCGTGAGAGTATTATTCTGTAATGCCCAACATGCTTTCAACCAAACAATACCATTCGGGAATGGTGTAAATCCCATTTAGGAGCCATGCTAGACAGTATTCCTCTTTATAAATTGCACAGCACATGGAAGAAGCGGAGTCTGTAACCTCCAAAAATAGCCTTCTCAAAAAGGATGCCCTTTACACTGTTCGGATGGCATGTGAGCACCAGGCCTGTTAAGCTGATGCCAGCAGCCATATCAGGATTTATTTTGGCCCCGCCACCATACTGAAAAAACATTCAGTTCTAACCTAACAGTGAGTGCTCCCAGTAATGAATAATCCCTGTAACTGCATCCACCAGTGTGGTCTCTCTCCACTTGGTAGGGGACAAGGATGTGGGGGGGGGACACACTCCAAATGCAAGGCAAGAATAACCCTCAAATGCAAGGCAGATGCCGAACAACGCGGATTTGATTTCCTCAGCATGACACACATCTTTTGAAAGCTTCTGTTTTGTGTTTCAGATGTCAGCCTTTCCAGGAACAAAAGGGAGATTAGAGAGCAGGTCTGTGCGGATATGGAGATACACGTGGGTCGAAAAATTAAAGTTTGTAAGAAATGGAGAAGAGCAATGTTGTCACAGCAGGACGGTCTCCAGCTGTTATGCTATGATATGTGGCTAGTTTTCTAGCACATGTATATACAGTTCAGAAGCATGTGCAAATCTGGCTGGCCAGAGCTACAGGAGAGAAATGTTAAGACTCAAGCATCATTTCAGAAAAATTTGGGGAGGGGGGAGTTGCAAGGAAGTTGTGTCTGCACACAGAATGTTATATACAATTATATTATATCCTGCAAACTCTGCAGAGGGCAAAAAGTAAAATATATGGACCTATGAAAAGTTTTTGGGGAACAAAGCCAGGTCACAGGAAGGGGGCAACTGCCCCTCTTGTCCCAGAGCAAATGAAGCCCCTATTTAAGGACGGGCCAAAGTATTTATAACATATGGAGAGTGTGATCCTTTGATGACATACTTTTAAAATGGCTATTTTGGGGGTTCTAAAGGCTGGTCTGGGCTCAATTATTTTATAGATGGATCCAGTGATCCTGGAACTGGATCCTTTTCAGTGTCCAGACTAGAACCTCAGCAGTTACAATGTTCCCTCTAATTTTTTCCATCCATGTGCAGATTAACTGTAGTTATGTGCACTGAGGCATGTGTGTATGTGCACTACCACTAGAAACACATGCTGCCAGAGCTCTGCTACTCAGCTGGGTGGCATTTGAATTTCTCCTGGGGGCTGTCCAAGTGCTCAGCTTACAGGGAACACGGGTACCCATTCCCTTCTATTCAGCTGTGTGCGCGTTTAAATCTTGCTGGCACTTGGGCTGCCCTCATCCTGTACAAAGATCACCCTTAATCTTATTTCAGGGCAGAGTGCGTAGAGAGTCAGTTTGGTCCAATGGTCAGAGCATGGGACTAGCAGTCAAGAGGACTGGCTTCTATTCCGAGCTCTGCCACTGATTCCCTGTGTGACCTGGGTGAATAAATTCATCTCACCTTGCCTCAATTTACGCACTTACAAAACTGGAAATAGCTAGACTTCTAAAGAGTGCTAGTGGTTAAAGGGATGTGGAAGAATCTGGTAGAGGCAGTCGCTGTGTATCTGACTTACAGAGAAACAGGCAGGTACCACTGCAGGAAAGCAGGGAATTTAATTTTTCCCTCCCCATTTTTATCAGTGGATAATGGTCACCAATCCTGCAAGATGACAGGTCACAACAGATTCCTGCTGGTGTCAAAGAGAGATTTTCACCATGACTGCTGGGAGGCATGATAGGCACAGGTGAAAGTTAGAGAAGTTTGGTTTCCCCTTAATCCGGTCAAACTGAAGGGCGAGCCTAGTATCGCTCTAGGTATTTGGCATTTTTAAGCTAACAGAATAAACCACTTTAACTGCAGCCCTGGGCATTATCAATTTTCAAGTGTCAAGAAACCTTAATTCTTGAGAGCCCAACTGGGAAGATATCTTAGAGGCCAGATTTTCTAAGGGCAGGTTATGCAGTTCTTTCTGAAAATCATGCACCTTTCAAATACCTGAAGTTGGGGACCCAATATCTGAGGCATCCAGAATCACTGGTCATTTTTTAAAACCTGGGCCTCAATTCCTTACTATGGATAATTTTCCCTTTTTCTTTTACATAAAGGAGACCGAAAACTGCAAAGGTGACATTTAAAGAAAGTGCAGCACAAGCGGGAGGAGAGCAGGCGTGGGTGGGTGTATGCACCCATGCACACGCATGTAGAATTGTTGAGATGTAAAAAAATAAATAAATCATTCTCTAATGCTCCTGTAACTTGACCCAGCATTGCTAGCTTCGCACAGGAGCTGCACAGGGCAGATTTCCCCATCCTCTCTTTCTTCCACATCGTGGGCTGGCTGCATTTCTAATGATGTACTGGTTGCTGACAGGTCGGTTCAAATGTCACAGAACAATTGTAACAGCATGCTTGAAAAAGTCTGAAATTTCTCAGGGGACTCTGGCTATAAAGCACTAGAGTATGATACAGTTGGTGCGGTAACACTACCATGCAGCATTTGCGCTTCAGGTGCTTTCAAACCAGCTGTCTGTTAAACCCTCCTCACGTGAGATATGCTCACTTTCCATGACCTGCCTCATGGCTTTTCTTTCAGGTTTACTTACAAGCAACAGAGCAGCCTGTGAAAAAGTCAGTGTACCTCACACCTGTCTATGCAGCCCAAATGTCTACTGGCAACAGGCTAGGAGAAAACAACGCTCCTGATGCCATAGCATTGGCCATGGATAGCTTCACAGAGTTTAAGGCTAAAAGCATGGGCGATGGGTGAACGCCCAGCTGAGGGAGGCAAGCTCCAGCGCCGCCCCTTCCACTTTAGGCCCCGTCCCTTCTGCAACTAGCCTGCTCCCCATTGAGCCAACCAGTGGCCAGCCCTCACCCCTGGCTACTGCCCCCAGCCAGAGCATCCCAGATCTGCTTGCTTCCCCTCTCCCAGTGGGTGGTACAGTCCGACCCTTCCTGGCTGATTGGAGTGCTGGTCGGCAGGGCAGCTAAACGGTAGTCCCAGCATTCCCAGTTGGCTGGGCAGCTGCGCCACTGCCTCAGCCTTCCCATATGGTCAGAGCGTTAGCAGGTTTGGAAAGGCAATGCGGTCCCTTGCCTATGTTACCTGAAGGGACCATTAGATCATCAATCTGACCTCTCCCACAGCACAGGCCAATGTCTCCTACTCACTCCTCTGTTGAGCCCCAAAACTTATGCTTGTCTAAAGCTCATCTTTCAGAGAGGGTTTCAGCCTTGCTTTGAAGAAATGAAGAGGTAGAGAATCTACTTCTGCCATTGGTTGTTTGTCCCTCCAGGATAAACACCCACACACAATTAAGAGTTTATATCAATATGGTATACCTTGGTGAGGTGGAGCAACAGCAAATGTAACACATTCTGCATGAGAAACCAATTTCTGCTCAAAGGTCTTTTGGTTTCCAGTCCAGTTGCAGACCTTGTCCAGCACTCCGTCATTGCTTTAGCAAGGTCCTGTGAGAAGTCTGATGGGTAGAGAACTGAGCCCTGGTCTACATTAGGACTTTATTTCAAAATAACCCCACATTTGTAAGCAGAGCATCCACACTACCACTTAATTTGAAATCTGTATTCCTGCTTTCCATCAGGAGTAATGCTAATTCCGAAATAGTTATTTCAAAATAGCGGCAATGTGCACACTCCAGTGCCGCTATTTTGAAGTAACTACTCCCCAGAGTCATTCAAACTAATTACTCCCCAATGTTTCTTGGGGCTTTAAATCCAAAGTAGTGTGTCCACATTAACAGAGCCTGCATCAGACTGATTTCGAGGCTTCCCTGTAGTGTGAACATGCTAGTTCAATTTTATTAAATCAGGAGTTATTAAGTCAAATTTACTAGTTCCAAAATAATTTCCTAGTGTAGACATGGCCTGAGGCAGACACCTGCAACTTGCCCTGTGAATCATAATAAGCCTTCAGCAATTGGGAAAGGGGTCAGCGAACCTGACACTACCGTGCTGGGCAGGTTTTGGCACCTGGAAGTGGGATGAGGGTGAAAAAGTAGTTGCTAGGGAGGACTGCTTGTTGCTGGGACTTGGGTAGGGTTAAGACTCCATGTTTGTCTTTCTAGGAAAAAAACCATGACAGGCTAGGAAGGTTGTTGTTGAATGTAGATGAAAGAGACAATGATGATGTAAAGGACCCCAAAAGCATGACATAGGGCTGGTCCTACCCTTCTTAGGGAAGCCTGTTCTTTCATCCAGGCTTAACGGGATATTTATTTTCTCTCCTTTATTTTTATTATTAAGCATCTGAGGCTGCACCTCAGCACTTTTAATGGTCTCTCATAGAACCATTGGTGTTACGAGATGGAAATGAGCCATGCAGCCCTGGAGTCCATCTCCTACATTAGCAGGCTACAGCCATCGTGAGAAGATGACACAGTATTATGTCTTAGAAATGGAAATGGTGACTGTAGGCTAATCTCTGCTATTCCAGTAGACTGGAAAAATTCAGCAGCAATGAGTAATTGTTTTCTTCCAGCAACAAGCTACCCACTGGGAGAGTGACAATCCCATCACGTAAATATGTGCTCTCACTGCATTTGCTAAAATAACTGAGTGCTGAAATAACCCACTCTTCAAGATGAATCAAAGGCACGTCACTGCATGAACCGCTACAGAGCCTGCCCCGTGAAGCAACTGAGTAATACAGATACACTACCAGAAAGCTCTTTTTTAGGTCGCTTTCTTCTCTTTCTATTATTTGTATCCTGTTTGCTTGCTTTTTTATATACCGTGTGCTTTGAAGTTACTTTTTTGTGCTAGCAGCAACATGTAACTTTGAAGTGGAGGTGAAAAAACTCCTACCTACTTGGTGGGCTGCCCAAGCCCTTGTTAATGCCAGGCAGATTGTGCCCCATGGCATGGTGGGGACCCTTCTGGGGTTTATCATGTCCAAAGGGCAATGATAATGAAGAGACCCCCCCCCCCACATCAGTCGATTCTTTTGCATGAGGAAATATTCAAAAGTCATAGACGGTCCTAACTAATTTATTCCTCGTTCCAGTGGGTGAAGATTCCCTAGAGTATTTTCTATTCCTTTATCTAGTCTCCTTTTGTAAGTGTGACCCATGGGCCAAATGCAAGCTGGGAAGTTCCACACCATATTCTGCAACTGCTTTGGAAACTACACATCCCAGCATGCAATGTTCCAGTTTGATCCAAGCAGACCGGTCAGTTGGAAGGAGCAGCATAATTTGCTCAGCCCACAAGGAGCTCACATCCACACAGATGTATAATAATGGTGCAGTCAAAGGGAGCTTTGACTGGAAAGAGATGCAGGATCTAGCCCAGTGATAGCTTTTTTCACT
Organism: Apalone spinifera; assembly: GCA_030068395.1. NCBI lineage: Eukaryota > Metazoa > Chordata > Testudines > Trionychidae > Apalone > Apalone spinifera. Next base: position 23,544,165 of record JANRFK010000875.1, on the reverse strand, counting down.
TGCTTGACACCTTACACGGGATGATTCCAGAGTACTTTATAAATCTGAATGAATATAGAGCACCCCCAGGAAGCCGGTCAAAATAAAAAGCATCCCCATTTACAAATGGAGAAGGTGAGGCACAGACAAAGGAGCCAACAGCCATGCCAGGGCCCTGGCAAGATTGGAGGACAGCATCTCTGCACTCCCAGAAGGGGTGGGACTGGGGGCAGCCAGCCCTCAGGGCCACCCAAAGCACGCCCTGTCAGCCCCCTCCAGCCTTTAGAGCCACCTGGAGCGTGTCGCGTATCACTCCAGTGGCGATTTAAAGGGTTTGGGGCTCCAGCTGCCACCGTTCTCGCTGTAACAGCAGCAATGGCCGGGAGACCCGAGCCCTTTAGAATTTCCAGGTCCTGGGGCAATTGCCCCCTTTGCTTCTCCCTCACACCCAATCGGTGGGCCCGGAGCATGTAGTGATTTATTCAAGGTCACACAAGGAGTTAGTGACAGAGTCAAGAAGAGAGCCCAGGAGTGCTAGCTACCTGTCCCCAGCTTTAGCCCCCATTCCTTCTGTTCCTAAAGCACCATAGCAAGACCCATGCCAGCCCCCCATCCTTTGCTGTAAGGGAGGTGATCTCACAGTGTTATAGCCAGGGGACATCGCTTAACTTGTGCCAGGGCTGCATCACTAGGCTTGGCAATTCTAGTTCCTGCATCTTTGAACTTGGCACGTCAGTTATGAATGTAGAAAAACTGCTTGAGCCCCAGCATCGCTTTCATTACCAATTAAGCAACGAGCAAGTGAGTGTTCCAGTACGAAGGCATCTCACGTTGCCAAATCTGCTTTTTGTCACTGCAGGTGAATGTGTTCGGCCGTTCTCCAGGAAGCACTTTATTTTATGCAACTCTCTGCATGGGAAGGCATCAGATCTTAATCCTTGCAGTGCTGCAGCACTCCGCACACCTTGAATGAATGGCATTTTCAAAACTGATGCCGAACAACTGGAACGCCAGAGTGTCTGGTATCTCCAAGTGCATGCACGTCATGGATCTTCAGCATCAGATGCGTCTTTCAGGAGTTGTATTTCTCCAACACTCTGTCCGTTGCATTGCTATCTTGTTGTCCTTTGCATTGTTATCTTGTCGAACAGCACACTTAGGTTGGCCTGAGCTCTTATAACACCCCCAAAACTCAGCTGAATGCACCCAGACGTTAGCAAAGATCAGACAACTCAGCAGTTTTGGGACACAACTCGTCCCTTTCCCCACCTAGTTCTATTAAGTTCTTAGCTGACTAGCAACCGGGTTGGTGACCAGAAGTTTACACAGCTAACCTTCTTAAAAGGTAGAAAGAGGACATGGGATGATCCCAAGCTCAAAACCTTTTATTGATTTGTCTCTTGAATAAAGCAATAGCAGCAGTACAGAGCCCTGCCTTGTGCCTCAGTTATGATTTCCCAGTCATCAGGATTCCAGTGATGTCTGTCTAATGCGTTCTGATTTTTAAAGGCAGGTACTTACTTGACAGTTCACTAACCTAAACTGAAGTGAAGGCTCAACAGAGCACAAAATTTGAGGCTAGTTGCAGCCTTTGATCCAGACTGTTATGAGATTGTGGGTCAGTAAGTAGGAAAACAACGTGGGATAGAGAAATGTCAAGGGAACAATGTCAGAAAAAATGTCAGAAACAATACACTTTCATTCCTCTTGCAGATGACTCAGTCTGTGATGATACAAAATCAGAGATCTATAAAATCTTCTCAGAGAGGCTGCTGCAGAGATCTTGCTCTGGACCATAGCAATGAGCTTTGTCACTCTTGACTTCATGTTTCAAGAGTGACCAGCACATTCTACCAGTAGCATATATGGTTTTAGATATACATAGGCGATAGGGTGATGCAAGGCACTTCTTAGACTAGAGGATTTTTTTTCTTTTTAGCTTTTCAAAAATAAACCTAGGAAATTAATTGCAAAAAACCCCCTGCAATTGTAACATTACAGGCATGTTTTTGTTTTACAATCCAGAAATATAAAACAAAAAGAGTTTTCACCAATTACTACATTTGGCACCCAAAAGTGTTATGGATAAATGTATAATGTTGGCTTGTTTTGTAAACTCACTTTGCAATATAAGATGTGTACTACATCATAGGAGAGATTGTTTGGGGAGCATTCCAAAGACATTCAAGAGATCCACATTAGCCCATTTTGCAGATAAATATTTTCATTCAAGTCTGTGACAAAGGGATTCAATTAATTTAAGATGCAATTCCATTGCTTCAGTGGAGTTACACCATGAAAAACTTTGTCCCACACACTATAGATGGCATCTAGTGACTAGTATAAGCGAGCAGTGCCCAGTTACAAAGAGGTATTTAGACATCTAACTCCCATTGGTTTCAGGCCCCAAATCTGGCCTGACAGCTAAGGCCATGAGTTCTATTCCAAGTTCTACCACTCACTGCACAACCTTGGAAAAGTCATGGAAGTGCTCGATGCCTCTGTTTCCATTTATGTGAAGTGGTTATTATATCGACCTCAGAAGGGTAATGAACAGCTTCAGTCGTACTCAATGAGTTTTGAGGTCCTCAGAGAAAAGGTGTTTCATGCTGTACTAAGACAGGCCAGATTCTTCTTGCCATTATTCACTGAATAGTAACTTGTAGTAGTAGTCCATGAAGTTGAGGGGATCTTACTCCTGGAGTATGACACCATTCATCATATATTAAGGGTCGAGTCTGTGGCCAAAGAAGAGTACCCAAGTGCTTTTTCATTTGATATATTAAGTTGACAAAACAAAGAAAAAAAACTTTTTTTCCCTCCCTGAGGCAACCAAGTGGGATGGCATCTACTGAAACACATATAGAAATAATGACTGGTATGAAACCGGCAGGCATGTCCCAGGCAAAGCTTTTTTCCTATAAAAATGAATCTGTGATTGATCATTGAAAGACAGAATACAGGATCGCACAGGTGAACATTTTAAAGATGTGCCCTTAAAAAAGGTGGGAGAAGTAATTGAAGGGTGCACGTCAGCTGCTCTGAAAAGAGACTTTTTTTGTGGGGAAGCAGCGGAGGTTGAAGGACTGAGATGGCTCCATGGATTATGCAATACAGAGGTTTACAGCTGCTAATCAGGAATCGGGTCATTAAATCGCAAGTCATTATCATCTGACAGCTGTTAAGTGAACTATAATAAAATGAATTCGCAGGCCTCAGTCCTGTCCCCAGTGATTGGCTATCCACATGAGTAATTCCTCCTCCCCCTGAAATCAGCATCAATTGGCCTCACTTGATGGACTTCGCAGCTGCAAAGCCCAGAATCTGAATGGATATGAACAGTGAGTTCACCCCTAGAGGTGATCACCCCAGGTCTGGGATCAGGAAGATTGGCAGGTGGTAGGCATTGTGTGGGGTGATCATTTCTCTGTTGTCCCTGCTCTGAGGGCAGAGAAAAATCACTCTCCAGGGTTGTCAATCTGGCAGACCTCATAAGTACTAAAATCACTTTCAATATTTTTTTTAAACAATGGTTTTAAATTAACATCCATTCTCCTTTGGATATAAACCATCAGAGTGAGTAATCCCCGATTTAGCTCCCAGGGGATGCTAACCATAGGACCCTTTTGTCAATCACAATCTATTAAACTGTGGAACAGATTCCCACAGGGCCCCCCATCAAACGGGTCATTTAAAACTTGACTGGACAGAGCAATAGAAAGTATTCTATAGGGAATACTCTTGTGTTCAGCCCTGGGAGGACAGACTTGATAATGTTATATATGTTTCCTAGCTCTAATTTCTCTGATTCGATGGTGTAAAGAGGACAAAGATAAGAGAAAAAGCCAGAATTAAAACACCCACTTGCAGCACATATTGTGCTTGGCCAAGTTGGGTCAAGGTCTCCTGCTCTAAATCCAAGGAGAAGGCTGTGAAATAGGTTTAGTTGTTTTCAAGCAGGTCTGCTTCTACAGGAGAGTTTTCTTCGAAGTAGATGTGGCACTCTTTGAAGTAGGCACTGCTTACATCTGTTGCAGGGCCAAAACAACGAGGAGTCCTGTGGCACCTTAGGGCACATCTACACTGCAGTGTTATTTCTGGATACTTCTGGTATCCTGAAATAGCTAATCCACATCTTTCAGACAAGCCCATTATTTTGAAATATAACGGGCTCGCTATTCCGATGTCCCCGTAAACCTTGTTCCACGAGGATTAAGCAATGTTTCAGAATAGCGCTTTATTTCGAAATTTGGAGCTGTACAGACAGCACCAAATGATAAAATAAGTTATTTTGAAATAAGCTACTGAGCTAAAGGTGCAGTGTAGATACATTCTTAAAGACTAACCAATTTATTTGGGAGTCAGCGTTCATGGGCACACATCTGACAAAGAGGTTTTTATCCATGAAAGCTGAGGCCCAAATAAATCTATTGGTCTTTAAGCTGCCACAAGATTCCTCATTTTTGCAGATACAGACTAACTCAGCTACCCCTCTGACACTTGTTGCCACTGACCCAGGTCTTCTGAGACCCAGACCATCGCTCCGACGTCATTCAGATGCTTCCATGGGAAGCCTTCCATCCGACACGCACTACAGGTGCTGTGCGCAAAGGGACTGCTGCCTTCGCTGTTCCCCAGCATTTTCCTCTCATCACAAGTGAAGACTGACCATGTTTCTAGCTTTCAATTGCTGGTGCACAGCAGCCACAGAGTAATCAGCTCCAAGATTTCTCTGTCAGGTTACAAATACTGTTGGCCAAATAACATATGAGAAGATTCACCATTTTAATGGGACCTTTAAAGAACCATTAGGCTTTCAAATACATCACCCCCCCTTGCAATTACCTGATTGTCTTTGAATGTGTGATGCTGGCAGGCCAAATACCAGCTCTTGCCAAAACTGCAAGCATTAACTAAGAATTGACAAACTCATAGCTGGAGACCAGACCAGTTAACCTCTAAGGCTGTCCCTATGCATACGCAGCCAACGTGGCTGCTTAGGGCATTGAACATTTTGGACACCATTTGGACAGCAGGTAAGTACAGGTCCTACTCTTACCTGCTCTCCTGGCGGTGCCCCCAAATGATGGCAATATGACCATGCCCTGCACTTCCTAAAACACCTCTGGTGGGGAGGTGGTTGCCTAGCTACTGTCCCCACCAGTCTAGCAGCTCTAACTCCAAGCAAGCTGTGGAACCCAGAGGCTACCTTCACAATAGTCAGACACTTCACCCCCTGCTTGCTGGACTCTCCCAGGCAGCAGGTGTTGTGCTATACTGGTGCACAGGAATCCTCCCCCACCTCACCCTCCACAGCTCATCCAAAAGAAATATTAAAATCAATCTCTGACAGGTAGCCATGTTGATCTGTTACCTTAAAAATAACAAGTGGTCCTGTGGCACCTTAGAGACTAACCAAAATATATCAGAACACATCACGTGGGACACTGTTGCAAAAAAAGCAAACATGATCCGGGGATGCATTAACAGGCAAGACACGAAGTCATTCTTCCGCTCTACTCTGTGCTGATTAGGCCTCAACTGGAAGACTGTGTCCAGTTCTGGGCACCACGTTTCAGGAAAGATGTGGAAAAATTGGAGAGAGTCCAGAGAAGAGCAACAAAAATGATTAAAAGTCTAGAAAACATGAGCTATGAGGGAAGTCTGAAAGAACTGGGCTTGTTTAGTTTAGAAAAAAAGAAGACTGAGAAGGGACATGATAGTGGTTTTCAAAGATCTAAAAAGGTTGTTACAAGGTGGAGGGAGAAAAATTGTTCTCTGTGGCCTTTGATAGGACAAGAAGCAATGGGCTTCAATTGCAGCAAGGGAGGTTTAGGTTGGACATTAGGAAAAACTTCCTATCAGGGTGGTTAAACACTGGAATAAACTGCTAGTTTGTGAAATCTCCAGCACTGGAGATATTTAAGAGCACGTTGAACAGACATCTATCAGGGATGATCTGGACAGTGCTTGGTCCTGCTATGACTTGACTGGACTTGATGACCTCTCAAGGTCCTTCCAGATCTAGTGTTCCATAATTCTATGTGATCAAGTAGGTTTTACCCACAAAAGCTCATGATATTTCTGTTAGTCTCTAAGGTGCCACAAGACTACTAAAATCCAATGGGCCAGCAAGTAAGAGGTATACAAGGGCTCATCCATCTAAGGCTACAGATTCAATCTGTCCCCCAGCCCTTGGATTCCCTGCCTATGGAAGATGTCTATCAGTGGGTAACACTAACCATATTTTAGCCTTCCCTTTCCAGGAGATTGAAAAGCTTCCCACGGAGAACTGATTTCAACAATCTGTTCCCACCAGCCTGCAGAGAACAGTCCCTTCCTGAATTCCCACAATGGGAGTGTTGCTTTCAAGCACAGGCTGCGTACAAACTAACCAGTCTGGCCCTAGAAACTGAGTAGGAACAACATGAGCTTTCATCCATTTCAGGAGGACCAGACTTCGTGAAATATCCTCAAACATTTGTCTCAATGAACCTCGCAGCAACACACTGCACCCAATTAGTGAGATGGATTTTTTTCCTCCAGGAGACCAAATTAATGTGAAGTATTGAAGTAATCCACCTTGCATCAGTGTCTTTCGTTCCTTGGGCAGGAGATACTATCCTGGACACATTTTGAAGATGATAATAAAGTGGTACTGTATGTCATGGAGTATGCTATAGGCTTTATGAAAATATGCTTATGAATAGAACATAACTGGCATATGCTTTATGTTAAATGCCTCATGTAAGGTATCATTGGAAAGCTTGAAATTTACTGAATGTGATTATCCTGTTTTGAAGTTAGAAATATGGGAGTATTAACCTGCGTTACTAATGTCGTCACACTAAGTTGTGGCCATTAATGGCACTTCAGGATCTTGATGGGAAGGAAACAATGAACTGTAAATGGACTTGTTTTTCCCCTGTAAGCGTGGGAGGAGGAACTATGGTGGGTCCTACCAAGACATGTGACCATGTCACCTGATGCTGGGACCCATCTTGGGCACGGCACTTTTCCACTAAAAGTAAGAAAAAGTTTAAATTGAACATAAAGGGTGTTGTAAACAGGAGCATCGGGGCAGGGATCCGTCCATCAGTCAGGTAAGGTAACCTGGCCCCAAGCCTTCTCACATACTTTCTCCCCCTTCCATCCCACTCCCTCCAACCCCCTGCCCCTGAGCCCCTCCACATCCCAACCCTGACTCCTAAATACCCCCCACATCTCCAGTCCCCCGCCCTGAGACTCCTGCATCGCCTGTCCTATACCTCAACCCTGAGCCCTGGCACTCCACTCTACACTTACATTTCTTACAGGGACTGTCCTATCACATGTGTGGAGCCTGGAGGTGGGGGACTTAGAATACAACAGTACCTGTAAGAAATATAGGTTACCTTTCACCCAGGCTGACAGCTCAAATATTTTAAACTCTCTAGAGCCTGAATGAGAGGCTCTGGGCAGAGGGGAGGGAGTGCAAGGAGCCCTGGTTCCAGCTGCACTGCCATGGGCCTCCCTAGGAATGGAGTCAGCCAGGTCCTGCCACCACTTCAAGTGTGAGCTGCTACCTGCTCCCCTCAGTTACCCTGAAGGGCAAGAATTTGTGGAGGAAGAAGGGAGGAGGGGTGCAGCAACAGTAAGTTTGGGAACTTCTGCTACCCAGGAAAGAGGCAAGTAAGTGAAGCCACGACCGGGCTACAGACTGATGCCACAATTACCGGCTGTTAGCATGAAGCAAAATTCCAACCATATACACATTCCATCCATTCTTTTCTAAAATGGCCAGCAGAGACCATGCCACAAGGTAGAGTCAGGGATGAATGCTTTGTGAAGCTGAGAAAGGTAAGAACATGGAAGCCTCCAGAGACTTGGACCCTGCAACAATTCCAGGCAATCTGAACTGTTTGGAACAGAAACTTCATGGAAAGTGAATACATGTGGCTTGCTTTTGCTGTGGCTGGAGATATTTAACAGGAAGGATGGTCTCAGGATTAAGGCCCTGAACTGGAACTCAGGAGCTGTGGATTCAATTTTCAAGTCTGACACGGACTCCTTGTGGAACTTCATATCTCTCACTTGATCTACACTAGACCAGGAAGGTTGGCTTAAGGTATGCAACTCCAGATATGCAAAATACATAGCTGAATTTGGCTTACCCTAAACCGAGCCTTGGCAGCATCCACAAAGTGGGAGGCCAACAGGAGCAAACACTCCCATCGACTTCCCTTACTCCTCATGACTGCGAGGAGTACAGACACCAGCTGGAGCTGCCCTCAGCATTTGATTTACAGATCTATGCTAGACCTGCTAAATGGAAAGCCAGAAGATCGATCTCCAGAGAGTCGATTCACCAGTAAATATAGACGTGCCCAGAGCTTCTTGATTTCCCATTAATGAAATGGTGATAGTAATACCGCTCCCTTCCTGTGGCTATTTAGACGGTACAGTCTATGTGAAAAGGACTGTTTCTTGCTATGGATGTGTACAGCACCCAGCACAATGTGGCTCTAATCTCACTAGAGTAACACTCCCAAAATAAATAATGATCATAATGCTGACAACCTATATCATGGTACTTGGGTTGTTCCAAGCTCAACTGGACTGCAGATGTGCATAGGCAGCCACAAAAAATAAATAAGGGAGTTGGAGAAGGGAGCACAACATATTTTTTAAACAAACCTCCAAAAATGCAGGTTATCTTATCTAAACTAATTCAGCTGTATCTACTGATCTTGAGATCATGACAGCTGGGTTCAGAGCAATAATGGCCACTGTATTAGGGCTTCAATACTTCTAACTGCAGTATAAATATAATGTTAAGCCAAACTTGTGCCATAAAAATGGTGCTGAGTATATGTATAACAAATATGTGGGAAACTCCCAAGAATAATATCAATGATAAATAAATATATGGAGATATACTATGTCATAGAACTAGAAGGGACCTTGGAAGGTCATTGAGTCCAGTCTCCTTGCCCTTACATCAGGACCAAGTACCATCCCTGACAGATTTGTTCTAGCTCCCTCAAGGATTGAACTCACAACCCTGGGTTTAGCAGGCCAATGTGCAAGCCATTGAGCTATCTTTCCCCACGCACAAGACTGTTCATCTGTCTAGCTTGATGTGTGCAGTCCCCTGTGGCCAACGGTATGGTAGCTCTTTGGTTCCTTTGGAATGAAAAATGCTCCAGATATAGTCCTGAGTATCAATGCAGATTTCAGATGTTGCTTGCCTCGAAGAGTTTTCAAGATTACTTGGGATAGTGTATAGGCCATGACTTTGACAAGAAAATGTGTCTTCCCTGAACACCAGAATAAGCAGAAAATTCTGAGAACTGCCTGCTCTTCTTACAGAAGACAAGATATTGCCATATTTACAGATGACAAACACTGTCTTATCCCAAGAACAGTACCCACCTAAAATCAATTAAACTCTTACGGGTGGCAAAACATGGCCCTTAGGAACTTCCGCAATATCAATGGAAACATCAATGTGCACAGGAGTTCCATGGCAGCACAAGGCAGATAAGCAGCAATAATTCTCCAATACAGGCTAATTGTTTTTATTGAACCCGCAGTGTTCTGTAGGAGTTAGTATGTGAAATGAGAAAACAAAACACAATAGTTCCCCAATGGAACCCCAAGGCAACAGAGAAAACCAAAGACTGACCCCTGAAAAAGGACCCGAAAGGCTTGTTTTCTCCTACGTACGGCATATTGCGTGTGCATGTACAAAACACGCTCTGTGTGGCTGTGCGCTTTTGGACATACTTGTTCTTTTGTTCCCTTTTCTGACAGCTCCTTTTGACAGGTTTACCCAAGAGCACAACAAAGCAGCACCTACAGACGGCTTCAGCTCTAGGCCCCCTTTTCAAGTCTGCCGAGAGTGCGCGACTGGCTTTGCTTGCATATGTAGATGGGATGATTCAACTTGCAGGCATTACTGTGACAGCATCTCTTTAAAGCATAAAAAAACCTAGACCCACATACATCCGCAGAGGATGTGCACCCTACAGTGACAATCCCATGCTACAGGTAGGGATGTTAAACAGTTCAACAGTTAGCATACCAGTAACCCTTATGAAGTTTACCTATATGCTTACTGGTTAACCAGCCTATGCTGGTGAATTCTGGTGGCGGACAGCCACACCGGGCCAGAGGGGCTGCTGGGCCAGGCAGCAGGACCTCGGCAAGACAGTTGGCGGTACCCATGGCTATAGCAGGATCCCATGGTCGCAGCCAAGGCCGGCCCGAGCCATTCGTGTGCCCCGGGCCTCGGGAGTGTGGCCCCACCCCCGGGCGCCCAGCGCATGTGCGGCAACCCCGTGAGGCAGCCCCTACAATGGGGCACCCCTGGCGGTAGCCCAGTCAGCCCATAGCTTGGGCTGGCTCTGGTCGCAGCTGCAGCAGGGCCAGGTAGGAGGCCCTGAATTAAAACAGTTAACCAGTAAACCACTTTAACATCCCTAGCTACAGGTAAACACCTGGACACATCCGGTGTGCCAGATCTCCCGTCACTGAGAAACAAGCAACTCATCCATCCAAGCTCGAAGAAAGGAATCCACCTCTTGGAAATAAAGCTAACTGATTACTTCAGTAATAGAAAGTCTATGGGACAGGACTACTTGAGGTGCATTTTACCAGTGAAGAAATTCAGTCTCCCCTGCAGGGTCACATGTACAGGAACATCTCTCTCAAATGCTGCCATCTCTCAGTATGTCACTGATAATACCAGAGCTCCATCGTTGCGCTAATAAGGTATCTGCACGTAGCGAAATTCATCATTAAGGAGGCACAGCTCCTTTTTCATGCAAGGTGAAGGGGTCCCATCATCACACTGTCTTCTGCAGACGTCACTGTCCATTAAAGGCGCGTGTGCCACTCGGCTGATATTGACGTGCAGTCACAGACTGAAAGGCCACATTCAGAATGGATTCTGTAGGCACTGGCTGAATTGTTCAGCAGCACTGACACACCATGTTTACAGCATTAACTGGCAGCCAATGCCAGCACTGGAGACAGAAGGGGCAACTTTAAAGAGTAATGATGCAAAGAAAAAGAGAAGCATCCAGGACTGCAAAAAGCCATGTGCAAGGAGGAGCGGGAGTGGAGATGGGAAGACAACTGATGGAGTGGCAGATGAATAAGCAGAAATGCCCGGCCCTCCTTGACAGTTAGCAGGGCTGCTCTTTGAAATGTTCTTGTGCCCATGGCAATTCCACTCTTGCTGACAGTCTGCTTTGACTAATGTTGACTCTCTGGTTCTCCTGCATGAGCCAGATGTGCCAAAGCGCAAGGCCCAAACATGGCGGGGGGGGGGTCTTGTTTCTTTTAAAATATTTTTTTCCATTTCCATTTAAAACCAACAAGATGTTGGCAATGTGAGCCATGATTTTAGGGTTCTGTCAAGTTGTGCTAATTTACTGAACTTAAATTGGTGACCCAAATTGCACTGTTTCTCTAGTGCAATTACAGGTTTCCAAGTCTGTGATGTTCCAATGCAGCCTTGTTGGTAGGCAAAACACAACAGCATAAAGAACGACCAGTTCTGGCCCTCATGACTAGCCTCTACCAAAATGTCATTGCTGCAGTAGAGTTAGAGAGAGTAAGAGAGAGAGCACACACACCGGTGACAAAGGCGCCAGTCAATATTAATGTTTAAAGCAAGTACAGAACCATTTAGTTAGGGGTAGAGAATTCCAGTCCGTAGCCCCGGGAGAAGCCCAGCCTTTGGAACTACTGTACAAAGCTGTGCAATCGAAGTGAGTGGTCACCATTAAAAAGCTAACATTTGCCATAAGCCTCCAAAGGACTGTATATGAGCTACTGCAGTTATTTCCTGTAGTAAGTTCAGGGGGGCAGTGAGTCTCAGGGTATGTCTACACTTGCACCCTCTTTCGAGAGAGGAATGCAAATGTAGAGTTTGAAATTGTAAATGAAGCTAGGATTTAAATATCCCGTGCTTCATTTGCATATTCACGTTATGGCGCTATTTCAAAATAGTGCTATTTCAAAAAAAGAAATACTGTCTAGATGCAGTTATTTCAAAAGAAAACCCTTCTTCTGAAATAACCCTTATTCCTCCTACAACGAGGTTTACCAGTTATTTCCAAGGAGAGAAGAACAACAATACAAACACATGGGCCCAGATGCAGGAAAATCCCAGAGAGAAGTTCCACAGGGTCAGGTCCTCTTGCAGACGACACGTGCAAATGAGTCTATGGAAGTTTGATATATTGCTGCTATGGAATTACGACGATAGTGATATAAATAGATGATGATGAGCTGTCAGGGGTCTGTTATTCTTTGTCAGGTGCTGCATTAGCAGAGACGGCCAAGGACAGCGATCAGTCCCACAGCCAATGAAATCTATTCTACAGACTCCTCGGACAATTTTGTTACATTGTTGGTAACATTTCCACAGTGAACACTTGTTTTTCTTATATGAATATCATAGCTCTCCCAACTCCATCATCTGTTTCAACCAGGTGCCATCTCCACCCCACGCTAGGATACACAAAGTGTCACAGGGCCTCAACCGTGGCAAAAAACAATCCAGAGTAATTACACCATTTCAGGCAGCTAGATATGCTGAGATCTCATGCATGGCAGGTACACTCTAAACTGCTTAGTCTCTCTCATAGCAGGTATAGGACTCTAGCACTGTGTAGTGACCTACATCCTAAACAATATGACCACAAAGAGAAGCTATTTACAGCGAAATGAATGGCCTAAAAACGGGAAGATTTGGGGGGGATTACCAGATATCTGAGGCTGGATTTAGCTCCTAATCCTAAATATTTGTCTGATTTTCTGCACAAATCTCATTTTAGTGCATGCTAGAAGTTTGCACCCTCTGCACTTGTTTACAGTCAAATCGCATTTCTTCTTCCTCCCTCTCCTTCTCCAAAAAGTGCCCTCAATCAAAGCCCAGAGGATAACCCCCTCCTTCATTCTCTGCTTTCCTGACTACCCACTCTCAAAGTCATGGTCACATTTTCACCATCACAAATAAAGGGGGCTCCTTCCAAAAGGCAGAGGCCCAATCTTCCTTTAGGTAAATACCACTTACTCCTTTAATCAAATTACAGTGGAACTTCTAGTCTGAGTCCAATGCAAAGTAGTTAAGAGATGTAAACAGCCAGGTTTGCACCCACAATTCAGAAGTGGATAATTGTGACGGCAAGAGGGAAACCTCCATCCTTCTTAAAGGCCTGGCACTCAAAGATCTAGTGGTTTAACTGAAGAAGCCCTTTGGAAGAGATACCCTTAATGTGAGCTGCACACTAACACACTGACCACTTCTCTGTAAGAGATAAACATCATCGAATACATACAGAAAACGTGTCGCCTGTGTATTTTCCTGACCACATCAGGGAGAATGTCCTAAGTATAAGATCTCACAGTATGTCTACACTATAAAATTAGGTCAACCAGACTTATGTTGGCATATAGCCGCCGCAGCGATTTCATCACTTTGGCGTGTCTACACTTTGCTCCTGGTATCTGCAGCGTGCACCTTCCTCAAAAAACCACTTGTCTCAATTGCCCTGTCAGTGTGGTGCATTGCATGACGGTGTCTGAAAGCCTGTAACAGTTGATGTAAGCAATGCAATCTATCCTGACATTGCATCGACCTAACCACACGGACACTGACTCTATGCTCGTTGTGAAGATGGCAGTTACTAAATTGGCCTAGCGGGACAGTTACACTGACAGGAGCAACATTTTAGGTGTAGTCACGTACATCATTTGGTCAACGTAACCTGCCTTGCCTTAGGGTTGCCAACTTTCTACTCTAACATAACCGAACACCCTCATCCTGCTCCTCCTCCATGGCCCTGCCTATGCCCCACCCCTTCTCCCATATCCTATCCCCCACTCACATCCCCACCCCATCACCCACTCTCTTCACCCTCATTTGCTCATTTTCACTGGGCTGGCCCAGGGGGCTGGGCTGTGGGCCCCTCCTGGGGGTGTGGGCTCTGCGATGGGGCCAGGGATGAGAGTGCGGGAACCAGAAAGTAGCTCCCAGCTGGGGAAGGAGTCAAGGGGCTCAGAGCATGGGGAGGCTCCAGGCTGAGGCGGGGGAGGGTGGGATGTGGGAGGAGATATGTGCTCTGGGCTGGGGGTTCCAGGGTTGGGCCCCAAATGAGGGGTTCAGGGTGTGGAAGGGGGCTCTGGACTAGGACAGGGGGTTGCAGTGCAGGGTAGGGTGAAGGCTCTGAGGGTGCAGGAGTGTGCTCAGGAGGGCACTGAGTGGTTCAGAGGATGGGACAGGGGTCAGGTCTGGATCAGGGGTTTGGAGCTTGGAGAAGCGGGCCAAGGGTGCAGGGTCTGGATGGCACTTATCTCAAGCAGCTCCCATCCCAGGCCAAAGCTGATGGAGGTGGGGGGAGGTAGAAATGATCCAGCAAGCGACAGGGGAAGGAGGAGGGGAGAGGAGCAAGCAACCAGGACAGGACCTTGGGAGGGGAAAAGCAGAGGTGGATATGGGACAGGGCTTTGGGGGAAGAGGTGGATCATGAGGCAGGGTCTCAGGGGTCTAGTTACCAGCAGTTAGAAAGCTGGCAACGCTGTACACATGAGTGCTTATACCAGCCTAATCTGTATCACTTACATGAGGGAATTCATACTCCTAAGTGATGTAAAATATGCCAGCTCAAACTGCAGTGCAGACATAGGTAAAGGCTATGTGGTGGTATAGCCCATTAGCCCCTCCTTCTGTCCTATGACTGCAGAGATGGTAACAGGTCACTATACTTAGTCTCTTCCCTTACGATACATGTGCGAACTACTCATGCTGAATAACCGTGTCCACCTTGCATTTTGCTGTGAGTTCCCTTCCCAGACCTGAAGACGAGCTCTGTGTGCCTCAAAAGCCTGCCCCTTTCACTAACAGAAATTGGTTGAATAAAAGTTATTGCCTCACCCACCCTGTGCCTCTAACATTTTTCCACCTCCGCCTTCAACCGTGCCAATGTCTGGCCCAAGATACCCTTCCCATAAATAGCACAGGACAGGAGAATAGTACTTATCACACTAAAAGGGCAGCAGGAGGACAAGTCTGATTAGAGGAGTAATAGCCAGACGAATAGGATACCCTTATGCCTCTATATCCATGAGCAGTTCATCTGAGGAAGGGAGCTTTAATAGGTGCCTGAAAACATGACATTTGCACAGAAACTCGTTACCTTTTCTGATTAAGCTTGAACGTTTATCTCCAAGCATTCAGTTACCGACAGAACAGCATCCGAGTGGGGCGATTATTTAGATTAGAAGGTCAAGGAGACAACTATGGTTTAAAAAAATATAGCACGTACAGGGTGTAGTATACAGGTCTCAGAGGATCCACAGGCTTTCGAGGAGAGTGCTATTGAGCATGCTGGCATTTTTTGGAGAAGGCTGCTTTAAGTCAAGGGCTTGTCAACACTAGAAAGTTTTGCTGCTTTAACTATATTGGTGTCATTAAAGAGGCAATCCCTTCCAGGCCCCCATAATATGGATACAGCTATAGAAGTGTGAGGGTTTTTAGTGGGATAGCTTATTCTGGTTTGGTAAGCAAAATAAACTGTACAAGTATAACTTTGTCCATGCTAAGGCATTTACAACATTAACTATTATCGGGGGGAAGTTACACCTCCTAATAATATCCTTATACTGGAATTACTTGTCTAGTAGCCCCTCAGACACTGCAGTGAGGAGGGTGACAAAGCCTGGACAGAATGAAGTCCGCAATTTACATGAATTCACTGGTTTCTCTCCCTGGTGATACTTTACAGTGTGTTTCCTGTAGACCAGGGCTACTCAACATACAGCCCAGGTGTAGTTTGGGTTTAGATGGGGCTCAACATGTGGCCCGCGGGTGGGATCCTTTGAACGTGGCCTCCACTGAGAACACATTCAACAATGGTGAGGTGTCTCCCAGGCAAGGTGAGCAATGAAAGACACAGACAGACTGGCTGGCTGGAACAGATGGGTATAGGGTGTTGGCGTTTCTAGCCCCCAGGGAGGAGGTGCCTGGAGCGCTAGGGCATTGTGAGAAGTGCTTTGTATTCATGCTCATCAGTGTGAAATAATCCATTTGCATATATATGCAACCACACTTAAGTTGTGGCCCTCAGCTTGTGCTGTGAGTATCATTGTAGACCCTGGGGCTTCCAAAGTTGAGTAGCCCTGCTATAGACAATACTGTATGGTCGGCACTGCAGCCTCATTGCACTTTCTCCACACCCTCTGTGCTGTACCACCAGTGATTTAGCTCAATATAGAACATCTCTCTTCTGAAACAATATAAAACTTCTCCCTGTAGCAAGATGCATTTCCCCTGTGAACAGGATTTTACCCATTTTAATGCCCAAACTTGCTAACTTTACCGAATAGCCCTTTACCCTTTAACTTTAACAGGATGAGACACAGGTGCAAAACAATGACATGATCCCCTTCTCCCACAGGAAAGCATAATTTCCTGTAATAATAAATGGTGATAAAGAATAACAATGTTGAGTACTTACCTAGCAATTGAAAAATTGGGATTTTGCAATTAAACATTTTTTGTTGGAAGATGCCAATTGATCAAAACACACCTTTGGTAAGAAAGGGTCACTTACAACAAATGTCTTGACTCAAAACATTTTTAAGAAAAGTTTCAAAATTGTTTAAAAACAAACAACAAAAATCCAGTTCCCATTTCAAATGACGTTTTGTTTCAAAATATAAGCGAACCGGACCAATTTTTTTTAAATAGTCAAAACTGAACTGAAACTTTTTGAAAAATTTCAGATTTTCAATTCACAAAAATGTTCAGCATTTTGACTTTTTAATCTCAGTTTAGGATCAGAATTATTTTTGGCCTCTTGAGAATTTTCAACAGACAGGAAAACCATTTCCCACCCAGTTGTAATTGTTATCCCCATTGGGGAAACAGTCACATAGGGATGAAGTGAATGGGACACAGTGTGAGTCAATTGCAGAGTCAGGAAAACAACTCAAGTGGCCTTCTCATTGGACTTTGTGTTGATTCCTTTGCCCTGGAGCTCTGGACTGTCCAATTCAATATCCTGCTCAGGGCCCAAGCATTGGACAATCCCCCTTACCTTACATACACAGACACTTGCATCCAACCCTCCCTATTGCGCTCTCACACTGTAATAATCTGTCATATAATGGGCCGCTGCCCTAGGAGTAGTTCCCCAACTCCCCAGGGAGGCTGAGTGTTTGATGGCCATACTGCAGGTCAAAAGGCTTAAGCACCATCAATTCTGTAAATCCCCTTTCCAAACACACAGGCTGTAGCTGCTGCCATGGCAATGGCTAATCCACTCTTAATGCAGAAGAATCCAGTATTTTAGTAACCGATGTGGTTTCTGCGTGGGAGTTACTGAGCCTGGAATTCTGACAGGGCACCTTCTCCAGACGGGTCCAGGAAGTTTCTTCGCTCAGCCAAAACCTCAGACATATCTGCTTCGGAAGCCACAGATTAAACTTTATGTGCACTGGGATCCTGTGCTGCTTTTAGTCCCACCTCCTGAAATTTATGTGCAGCTAAAGTGGAATCAAAATATACCCCCCACGCTACGCACACAAACCTCCCCGGCAGCATGTAAATAAACCCTATCAGAGCTTTAACCCCCTTTTAATTTTCTTTTTGTTGCTTGAACTGCTCTGTAAATTATCAGTCTGGGATCCCAGCCGCCCACTCCACAAAATGAAGTAATTAAGCGCTTGGATGTGGAGCGCTGTCATTAGTCAGCAACCTAACAATGGAGGTCAGAAGATGTACAGCTAGCGTATTTTACTAGAGGGACTCGGTTCATGGCTGAGGGCCACACTTGGCCCAAACAGTGCACGAGGATGCTCTATGCATCTGGGGGAGTCAAAGGGCCTGCTACATCCTCACTTGTGCCCCTTATTCAGCTGCTGGGCATTACTGCCATCTCTGGCTCCTTCCCAGAGCTTTTCCTGGAGCAGTAAAGAGTCTCACTCCCTCGAGCCCTGGGACGTACCTGCACATTCTCCCCCGCACTGATACTTCTTCACCTAGTGATACCTTCAGAACACAGGGCCAGGTCTGACTGATAATTGGATGCAGGGAAGTGGAGCGCATCTTTTTTGTCCCTCCACTATCTAGCCTGTGGCCCAGTAAGATGAGAAAGGGAAGGGCCGTCACTAGGGGCTCCATCTTCAAAGTGACGTTCACAATGTTCTCTCCCCAGAAGGAGGCTCCAGTAGCATTGTCAGCGCTCGTGGAAGCTGCGTATTGGGGCAGCAGCTTCCTTAGCCTACCCTGTGAGGGCAGAGAAAGGGGCAAGGACCCATGCGCCCTGGATGGCGTTGAGGACTGGCTGCTCCAGCCCCGACCCTTCCAGAGGCACAGAACCGCCCCAGCCCCTTGCCCGGCCCTGACCGTCTTCATGTTCTCTGATTATATAAGGCCTAGAGCCACAGATTCTGCTCACTCACTCAGACTTCCAGTCTCTCCTACAACACAAACAAGCAGCAATAATTAAAGAGGGCTCAGTGTGGCAAATAGGGCCCTGCAGTTGGTCTTTCAGAAGTAAGCGCCTTTGTAACTGTATACACATTTGTATGTGTGGCTCTGTTAGGTTTGAGGATTTAGCGCTAGAGTCCTCCGCAAACCCATCACAGCGATGCATGCACAAAGGGGACTCATGAATAATGGATGCTTGATGAAAAATTCATTGTTCGCCTCCCTGTTATATTGCTGTTGCGGCAAATAGGTTTTCATTAGTTGGTAAATGCTGTGATAGCCCAATTATTCTAGGAGAAATCAGATTGCAGAACAAATTAATGTGGCCACAATGCCATCTACAGTCCCTTTCATTCCAAGGGGATTATTCTTTTCCCCACCGATCAATGAATAAGGAAAGGAGATGCTCATTATTCCTACTAATATTTCCCTTTCATCCAGCTCCCTCAAAGCACTCTACAACATTACTATTGTTTGTTACAGTAGCCTCATCTAAGATCACTGGATGACCTCTTCCATGAAGAGCTTACAATCTAGGACACACACAGGATGGCGTTAAGTGTCGGCTTCCTCTGGCCCCAGGGGAGTGCTCAACCCTTTCCACCCCCCTGATCTGGCCAGGCCCCGCCCTCACCCCAAGTCTCCACCTCCGCCCTTCCTCTTCTCGCCCCCTGCTCCTCCTCTCTCCCGGAGCCACTTGCACACAGTGAAACAGCTGATTGCAGCGGGGCTGTATGCAGGAGGAGGGAGGGGGAAGAGTTGATTGGCAGGGCTGCTGCTGAGCAGGAGGTACTAGGAGGGCACAGTAGAAGCTGGCTACAGGTGGCTCACTAATTTTTTTCCATCCATGCTCCAGCCCCAGAGCACCCAGCGAGTCAGCATCTATGCAGGAAACAGGAGTAAAGAGATTTCTGCGAAGTCACAAAGCAGCTGTCTGTGATAGGGCTGGGGATAGACTTCCGCTCAGCACAGCCCCAGTGCCCTGTCCATTGGACCACACTACAAACAATGCATGGCAGCTCATACCACCAGATAAGTACTATCCCCATTTTATAGATAGGAAAATAGAGGTGAAGAGAGCTTAAATGACTTTGTACAAGATCACAATGGACGTCAGAAGCTCAACAGAACATAGACATGCAACCAACTAAATAAATCATACTCCTTCTCAGATAGTCCTGTGATGCACCTTGTACAAACACCCAGAGAGACATGACTGCCCCAGGAAGTATCTAGCTATATACTGCCTGTGTCTTTTGTATTCTCTTTTGCTCTAGAAAACTCATCTTCTTTCCTACCAGTGCTGCTGGCGGATTATTATGAAGCTGGCCTGACAATGCGAGGGAGCTATTTATTTATTTATTTGCTCTTTCAAACTCTATTGATATCTGCCCCAGTGATATTGAGACAGCAGCCTCTTTGCCAGCTGTCCTGAAGAATTCATAAGTGAGGAGATGATGATAAACTTTATTAACTGAGTGGAGAAGGGAGCCAACACAATACAAACCTGAATAGGGCCTTGGATAGGCATATAAACTAAGATCGATCCAGAGCAAAACACACTGAAATAGCATTTTCAAATTCAGTCCACAGGGAAGGACCTTTAATATGATTCTAAATATCGATACTGTTGCATATCAATTTAGAAAACCATTTTATCAGATTGTGCAGCCCTATTTGCACTAGGACACCCATTCCATGATGAAGACAATAATCTCGCCTGTCTTTTCAAATCCAGACCACAAATTTCCCTTCTCTCCCTCACCTATGTCAGCGAGCAAGAAATTTAAAGTACCAGCACACCTCTTCTTTAATGAGATCTAGGATGTTTGCATGTCTCTATTAAATACTGTGTAAGAAATGCCTTTTCTCCCCAAACCTTCATACAGGATTGTTCACTTAACTTATTTAAATAACAAGGTGCTTTTTCAAGACTTAATCCCGAGAAGTAATAGGATTACTTTTCAAATCAGAAAGTAACAAGAATGACTTTGTTGCTTTTCCTGGTAGTTGAAACTGGTCAAAAAGGGTATTTCGACACAACAGGGTTAAAGTCGAATTAAGTTACGCAACTTCAGCTACGTCAATTGTGTACCTTAAGTAGAAATAGCTTAACTCGGGTTTAGGCGCTGACAACACAGCAGGAAATCGAAGGAAGACACTCTTCCTTCAACTTCCCTCACTCCTAGTAAAATGAGGGCTACAGGAGTCACAGTAAGACGCCCTCCAGCTCGACATTATTTCAAAATAGAGGCTTGCTGTGTAGACACACTCCTTGTTATTTCGGAATAACATCCGTTACTCTGAAATAATGCTGCTGTGTAGATGTACCCTATGTGAGCACATGCTACATAGAAGCATAGAATACTAGAACTGGAAGGGACCTCAAGAGGTCAAGTCCAGTCCCCTGCATTTACAGCAGAACTAACACCATCTACATCAGAGGGGTAGCTGTGTTAGTCTGGATTTGCAAAAGCGACAAGGAGTCCTGTGGCACCTTATAGACTAACAGAGGTATTGGAGCATAAGCTTTCATGGGCAAAGACCCACTTTGTCAGATGCATGTAGTGGAAATTTCCAGAGGCAGGTATAAATATGCAGGCCAGAATAAGGCTAGAGATAACGAGGTTAATTTAGTCAGAGAGGGTGAGGCCCACTTCTAGCAGCTGATGTGGAAGTGTGAACACCAAGAGAGGAGAAACTGCTTTTGTATTTGGCTAGCCATTCACAGTCTTTGTTTAATTCTAAACTGATGGTATCAAATTTGCAGACTTCAGGATCTCCTGCTTATTAACACTGACTCCAAAAATTTCTCCCTTTGTGGCCATATGTAAGTTACCTCTGTTTCACCCCCTGTCAGATGGAGTTACTACTCAGTCACCTACCTCACAGAAGAGGTGAGAGTTCTAGTACTAGCTGTTAAGCTTGGACAGCTTGTTTGGCCCAAGATGAGAAGCAAAAGGAGACATTGCCTGTGAAGTCATGGGCAGCAGACATTGCAATGAATGTGACAGTCAGAATCATTAGAGCAATACAGGGGGGTAGGTGAGGCTCTGAGGAGAAGGTTCACACTAACCCAAAACCTTGTCATTCTCCACAGAAGCATCAAGGGGACTGTGGGGGAGCAACTATTACTGATCCCAAGCTATGGGATAAACCCAGCAGTCTGGAAGGAATTTCCTCCCAGGTCAGATTGGCAGCGACTTAAGGGGTTTTCTCTCTTTTGTGCAGTTCGCAGGCGGTAGACAATTGCCAGCATTCTTGGGTGTAACTCACTTAATTGTTTCCCCTCAATTGCCAAGTCTCAGGCACAGGTGCATCTCCACCTCTCCTCTTCTCTGCCTGTAACAGAGGCCCCTGTGTGCTGTAATGCTTTGGTGTCACTTTGGTTGTTGGGTTGGGCAGGCCATGAGGGATGGTGTCGGTGGCCTGTGATTTACAGGAGGGCAGATCTGGTGAAGACTTTACTCTGTGTTAGTCTCTAAAATCTGGGCCTAGCCCATACACATCTACTAGGAGGTAGCCTCTGCACATCCTCTAGAGCAGTGTTTCTCAACCAGTGGTACGAGTACCCTTAGGGGTACTCGAGAGAAGTCGAGGGGTACATCAACACAACTGAAATTTGGAGAAAACTGAATTTTTGTTCTAAGTT
>JANRFK010000875.1:23501714-23515593 GCA_030068395.1 Apalone spinifera | reverse complement strand
CGATGACCTCTCGAGGTCCCTTCCAGTCCTAATATTCTATGATTCTATCCCAGAACGCCGCCTACTCGTTGAGCTAAGCTGCTAGAGAATGGAAGAGTGGAGGAGCAGGCCGGGTGTTTTACTTGTAAAAAGCTGCCTTTGGGGAGAAGGGAGCAGCTTGTAACTGCAGTGGCAGGTGTCTAATTGAGACGCAGTCAAGGAGAGAGGCATGGTTTCTGCTCAGAGATTTCTCTCCATGCCGGTGGTAGAAACTCAAAATTAGAATTGGAATTAAATATAGATGATGTTCATTTGTGATGGTAGTCAGGCTGCTGCATTCAAGCAAGCTTCATCCAGCGAGCAGTCAGTACAAGCCCTTTCTCGCTACAGAAATCCCCAGTTGGCATAGCATCAGGAAATTGGAGTTCAAGGCAGCTGACCATAAAGTGAAAAGGCAAATACTCGTCCCTTTTCCTTGCAGTGCTTTAGGCATCTTTTGCTGTAGTATATTTATTCCAAAAATTAAAGCTGTGGGAATCAAGTAAATATAATAGGAGAGGGAGGAGGAAAGGTGGTAACTGCTGTCAGATATCAGTCTTCAAATTATAGTTTCTTCCATCAGTTACTTATGATTACTCAGAGTGTAAGCTCTTCAGAGGCAACACTGGTTTTTTTTTGCTCTGTGAATATACAGCACCGAGCATACGGTGGTATCAGCCCATGACTTGGAATCCTAGGTGCTACTGCAATAGAAATAATAAGTAGCCTAATATTAATATAGGTTGAACCACTCTAACCTGGCACTCTCTGGTCCGGCAACATCCATGGTCCGGCATGATTTTAGTTAGTCGGATGTCCACTTATCATGGTTATAGTGTCCAAGTTTCCTGTGGTTCCATATAGTTTGTTTACAGTCACCAGGCCTGGCTCTCAGTGTTCTGTGCTGTTATTTAGCTCCAATTTACCCCTAAATGTCTTCCAAGAGCCCAATAAGCAGTGGAAGTGTTGGTCATGCTGCTAGACAATATTGACCTTCCGTGGTTCAGCAAATTCTCTGGTTCGGCACTGGTCAGGTCGTAAGAGTGCCGGACTAGTGAGGTTCAGCTTGTATAATAGTAGTATCTAAAGAATCCAACTGAGATCAGAGTACCACTGTGGTACATACTATTAACATTTTGACACTTAAGCACGTACTTAACATTTATCGTGCACATTAATACTTTCCTGAATTGAAGTCTATGGAGCTCATTTTCTAGGTTCTGGCATTCATATTAGTAGAGAACCACTGGCTCTTGCACTATTTTGGTATTTTTAGCTCTAACTTCAGCAAAAATCCAGGAACAACTATAATATTGGCACTTATCACCAACACTGGCCTCCCTGAAATATCTGTTTTCCCCACAAATGAAACTTCCTCAACATAAGAAACATCACCCTGAAAACTAGATGTGGTAGCACAATTACTTCTCCTTAGTCATGAAAACTCATGGTGTGACAAATGTTGATATGCTAATGGCAACCACTGCAAATAGCATTTTAGGGATACTATTGAGTAATACCCCAAGTGCCCTGGGAGGTCTTACAAATGGAGAAATTGAAGCTCAGAGAGATGAAATAATTTAACCATGGTGTCAGAGGGCGCTAGCGTCAGTGTGGGAATAGAATCCAGGCCATCCTTTCTTCCAGTCCTATACTCAGAACAGTAAATCACACTCATCTCTCAATGGAAGACCTGAGGAGTGAGAAAAAGCTAATTTTCACACCACAAAAATCCACTTTGGACAATCTTCCTTGGCGGTCAGCATCCCCACTCGGTTACAGGAGCACAAAGGAAACATCTGACAATGAAAAATTAAACAGATTCCATCAACCATCTCAGCTCTGTACAAAGAGCAAATGTTAAAACCTTAAACTGGTGTCAAATTATCTTTCTCACTGAGGTGACAGGTTTTGAATGGCTTGGTAATTAAAAATTCTAAAGATTGTTGGCATTGGCTCAGTGCACTTTATGTCCACAGACAAGCTTATTTCTTCCCTCAGCAGTGCCAGATATCAATTCAGGGAAGCAATATATAAAAGGCTACTCAACAGCCAAATTCAGAGAGGAGGAAAAAGCTAAAGCCAGCTGTACACAATCTCTGTAACAGCTGCAGGAACTCCTACATATAATGAATCTGCATGGACAATAAAGGAACAGGAATAAAAAATAGACAAATGCACAATTAGCATTGGCAGTTTGCAGGTAAGCAACATGGGTTCCATGTTTGCTTTCTGCAAACATTCTATCCCCTCAATCAGGGATGCCAACAGCCTTTGTGGCTCATTGGGTAAGGAGTGTAGTAGGGTGTAGCACCTGCTCCTGGACGGGGCGGGGCCTCAGGGAGGAAGGGGGGAGGCTGAAAGCAGTTGGCTCTTAGTAAGGATGTTAACTCTCTGTTAATTGACTGGTCGAGTAGCTGGGACTCTTGTACATTTCAAAGGAGGAATGCGGAACTCCACATGTGGCCCGGGGCAGCCGGAAGTCCTGCTGACTCAAGGCTGAACACGGGTGCCACTTGGAAAGTGGCACTGCAGCATGGAGCCCAGGGTCAGCAGGGGCCTCTGAATGAGGAACTCCGCTTTGAAATGCCACATGGAGCCAGGGTCAGCTGGGGAATGGCATTTCCACGGAACCCGGGATAAGCTGGGGACTCTCCAGCTGACCCTGGGCTCCACACATGCAGGGTCACACAGCTGATCCCAGGATCAGCTCTGCGGCGCTGCGACTTTCAAGTACTCCTTTTCCCCCCCACTTTGTTGCCTCTATCTGATAGAGGCAGCAAGGGGGGGGGGGGAGGAGAGAAATCGACTAGTCGACTGACTATATGATAAGCATTTGCTTATCGATTAGTCAACTAGTCGACTAGCCTTTAACATCCCTAGCCCTTAGTGTTGCCCTGAGCATACCACACCTTCTCAAGCCCTTAGAGCAGTGTTCCAGCAGCGATTTAAAGGGTCCAAGGCTCCAGCTGCTGCAGTAGCAGCAGCAGCAGGTGGGAGCCCCAGGCCTCTTTGAATTGCCAAGTGCTGGGGCAACTAGCCACTTTGTCCCCTTGTCGCCAGGCCTACTCTCAATATAGAGCTCGCTTACTAGGTTCCTTCCACTAGTTATCTCCTAGGGAGCTTTTCAAGAGTGAACCTTAGCAGAGCTGTCAATGTACGCTCTCATCCCCGCTGCACCGCAGACTTGGAACTGCTTGAGATAAGCCCCCCCTGCTCCAGTTCTGATCCATCTCCAAAGCTGAAGCTCTCATCCTCAGCTCCACCCCAGAGCCCACACTTAGTTATGTTGGGTTGTGGGCATCAACAATTTTCTTCAAATGGGTCATGAGAAAAATCACTGCACTAGGTGCTCAGGGTACCTATGTATTCAGCTGTGTGTTTATCCTACACTAATGTAATTCAGGTGCATGGTGAGATACTTGCCAATTATGGAAAAGCAATTACAGTAGACTTCCAATAATCTGGAACCTATGGGACTTAGGTGGTGCCGGATTATCAAATATGCCGGACTATCAGGAGGTACTATAAGCAGGTGATATATATACTGTATACATTATATACTGTATCTAAAGTGTTCTTAACCCTTTTTATTGTACATAGTATATACAGTATTCTGTAATGTTTTAGTTTTTTTAAGCCTTTTTTACCCTTTTTGCTCAGTTCAGCTGCTGCCACTGTTATCTTGTGACTCATTTTTGCCAAAGCTCACTCACTAGGCTCTTGCCATTTTGATACTATCAGGACTATAAGGAGTGCTGGACTATTGGATGCCGGACTATTAGAGTTTTACTGTATTTGGTTTGGAATTTGCACTTTGCCTTATCTATATGGAAAGCCCCTTCCCATAAGGAGGTGACAGGTAGAAAGGGGAAGAACCTACAGGCATATAAGGATGAAAGCAAAAGCATAATAATCATGGTTTATCCTACAAACAGAGACATGAAAGATGACCTCAGAAATTCTGAACGTCTTTCCTGGCAGCTGGAGAACAAGGTGCCGTATAAAAAGGTGAAACTTGGTCTCCAGGGGAAGAAGATATGAGAAAGAGAGGTGGTACTGCCAAGAAACAAAAAACAATGAAGTCAGGCTATCAGGAGCAGACTATCTCCAAACTCTCTCTCTCTTTTATGCACAAGAGCAGGTGGGATTTGCATTCAACAACCTCTCAGTGTTGGCTTAACTCTCCTCCTAGCAGGAGAGTCAGAGCTAAGCCAAGTGCTTTTGAAAATCACATCAAGTATATAGCCAGCAGACCTATATACTCAAATATCCCACAGACATCCTACACACACATTCAATATCCTTGAGAGAACAAATTCTTCCCTTTCACCAAAATTATTTTTCCATATGCAAAACTTCACAGAGCACCCCCTATATTGATGGGAGTGATTCTTTCACCAAAAGCATTTAAAATGAGAAATGTCCATTTCTGAAAGTGGCTCCTGCAGAGGTTTAAGTCACACACCTCCCATTGACTTTAATGAGTACCTCAGAGAGACAACTGTGAGCAGAGCTTTCTAGAATGTGGTGGGCTGTGGTAATTTTTACTTTAATGAGCTGAGTATGGCAAGGAGAAACAATCCAAAACCCTAGTGAGTGACAATATGGCTGTGTGGGAGAGGCATGTATGTTTTCCTGAATGATTTCAGGGATTAGAAATGCCTATTAGAGTTAGTTACTTTATTGTAGATGTGACGCCACAGATGTTCTAACAACTAACTTATAGCAACCTTTGTTTACAAGATGAGGGAACTGCTCCTTTATACACAGGGGAGGGGGTTATGGGTTGGCAGGGAATGACACGTGTAGGTAAGAACTGGTGATGGGGGAAATTGGAGGATGATAGACAAAGAGGGACACTTCAGGTTATATTATTGCCAGGGCTGGCTGGGAACCAGAATTCATGTTCCACAGGTAACTCCAAAATTTCAAATAAGTTTTTGTTCCCAAATGGAATGTAAAATCAAAATTTTGGAATTTCTTGTGGAATGAAAATTCATAAATTGCATTTGAAAAGAAAAAAAACCAGCAAAGCAGCCTTTTGTTTCCACCTTCTCAAAATGTTTCCAATACTCCACAATCTGCCTAGAACAGCGTTTCTCAAAGGGGTCTGCAAAACCACTTTGAGAGAGCTGCTAACTGGCTGTGCCGATGTGTTTATTTACCCATGCCATGGCCACAGAGCCTCGCGGTTCCCTTTGGCTCTGTTTCACCATTTGCAGCCAATGGGAGCCGCAAGGCTCCATGGCCATGGCGCCAGTAAATAAACACAATGGTACAGCCAGTTAGCAGCTCTCTCAAAGTGGTTTTGCAGACCCCTTTGAGAAACACTGGCCTAAAGCCCTGGCAAGCGGGCAAGTGGAGAGCAAGGAAGTTCTGGGAGGCTGAGAGGTGGGAGCCCTGAAAGGCTGTTCCAAAGCCAAGCAGGCTAAACTTCCCACAACCTGTCCTGTGCAGGAACTGTCAAGCTGGGAATGATTTTCCAATGGAAAAATCAATATTTCCCAGGACAATTGAAAATTTTCCATGAAAAATGTCATTTGGACAGAAAATCAGTTTCCATCCGAGAACCATCCTGATGAAAAGTTCCCAGCCAAGTCCAATCATTACCTGAAACTAACAATCACTCTCCCAATTCCCTTGTTTATCTAGGAGAGAGGGGGGAACAAACTGTATCAGGATCACACTCACGCTGCTAGGCTTACTGGGAGGTAGAGCCTCCATTCCCTCTTGCCCACATTGGGTATGAAGGAATAGCAGCTCTGCCAAGACCATGTCCTCCCCATGCTACAACTCCATGATCTGACTTTATGTCTAGCTTAAAAAATTAAAATGTGGACCATGCACATTTATAACTCTGATGACTTCTCAGGAGATGTCACATCCCTTCTCCCCACCCTTTTCTCATCCTTGTCTTTCTAGATTAAACACCCTTGAGAGCAGGAACCGTCTTCTGCATTTTCAACATGCTTAGTGAGCACACTGTGTGTGCTGTAGCAATCTCAGTAAATAACAATAGTCTTGCATATCATATCACATAAGCTTCCTGTTTCCAAGTGGCTTCCTGTAATTACTTCTTTTAATAAAGCTCTCTCTGTTCATTTAATTATTATTTTTAAAACACTTCATAAGTCACCAGATGAGGCTGTAAGCTTCAGCGCCTGCAACATAATGTGTGGAATTTGCTTTGTTATTTTTCCAAGAGATGCGTTTAATGTAAACTCCAGTTTTGCTCCCCTCTCTTCTATTCCTCTGCTATTCCTTATCTTTATTTTAGGCAATTTGTATGATGACACTAGATCGTTGCTTTATTTTTAAAACAATTATCCTGCTGTTCCCAACATCACATTGATGGTGTTTATATAACGTTGCAAAGCCCCAAGAAAACATTAATTAAGCCTCTTAACATGCCTGTGAGACAGGTAAGTAAATATCATCCCATTTTATGGATGATTAAAAATAAAACACAAGTTCATATGCTGAGGGCCTATTTTCAGGCGTGCACATGAAAACATGAGCATGCACTTTTGTTTGGGCAGAAAAGCAAGAAGGTGATGCACATGAAGTGCATTCATAAACCCAGGCTAGGTCCTGAGCTTCACTGAGGTCTCAAGGATACACAGAAATTGGGCTGGCAGAGCCAAGAAGAGAATCTTAATTCACAGTTCCTGTCCTATGTTCAAGCCCACTAGACCATATAGCGACACTGCAGTTCACTGTTAATATTTGAAGACACTGATTGTTGCTTGAGCAGAGAATACTGATTACACAAAACAGACAGTTGATGAGTGAGTCGAAAATAAAGAGCAGGAACAGAGCTGTTAAAAAAAACCCAATTGGTAAAATGGGTTCTCTCTGTCAATATGTTACATCTATGCTCTGTGACTCTCCAGGTGAACTGCAAAATGTGGATGCTGATCTATAAAGTCCTAAAAAGCTAGGATCTGACTACTGGGAGATGCCCTCTCCCACCTCAGATACGGTCACAAATGAGATCAGCTCAAACAGCAGACTCTCCAATATGAAGGAGTCTGGGCAGAGCATCCTCCACCCCTCTATTTTGAAAGATGACCCCCCATTGGGCAGAAATCAGCCAAGCAATGCCTTCGTCCAACGTTCTCAGTGCAGAGGCTGGTGGAGATGGGCGTTGTTGCTTGAGACACATGGTTTATGAGAGTACCTTATTCACTCTTAAGTTTCCTTTTGCTGTAATGTCTCGTCAGTTTTTTCTGTATGGGGTGAAGGTTGTGGCTGGGGTAGTTTCCATATCTGTTTTGTGCTTTAATATACTTGTCAGGAGCACCTAGAGTTTGGTCTAGAACCATGTTTTTGTCTTGCTCTTAAATCTAAATAGAAACAAACAACACAGGCACCTGTGAAAATATTAATTGCTAAAATGTGAGAATATGAAAGGAACTTAAAAAATTACAAGTCTTCAAAAATGTCATGTCCAACCCCATTAAAAACAGGAGGATAAAGTGCATTGGAATCTGCACAGTTTAATTCCCATGACCCAGAAATCTTATGTGTCGTCTATATTGAACTGTGAAATGGATTTGATCTTGGGCCAAGTCATGTGTCCTAAACTGATGCATCATTATGCAGTATGACAATGCATTATCACTCAAGGAGACTGATGTCATCCACGGGAAGGAAATACAGGCTAACAGCAGGTGAGGAGGAGTCAAAACCTAAATATTTTCAGTATGAACAGGACCTAAACATACTCAGATCCTCAGTGGTGAAAATCAGCTTTGTGCCATGGAATTTCATGGAATAATGCTGATTTATTCCAGATGAGATGTAACCCCTCATCTTGATTCACTGTATAAACTATGTAGGATATATTTAATTATACACATGGACACGCCTTTTCTGAGCAGTATTACCTAGTGATCAGAGCAAGGATCCTACTCGTGTAGAGGTGTCATAGATTTGCTGAGTCACTTAAGGCTTATATTTTCAAAAGGGCTCAAAGGCCATTCAGTCAACTACATGTAGGTGCCCAACATGCAGTGCTCAGTTTATCTGTTTGTCAAATGAGGAGGCACCTATGTCACAGAGATATAGCCAGCTGAGTTTAACTAATGTTGGTAAAGTGCTTCAAGACCTATAGCTAGGAGGAGCCTGTGTGTGTCGCAGAAAGTTTTGCCCAATACCTATTCAACCAAAGGCCAAGCTCTGCTCTTGGTGACTCTCAGCAAAGTGACTCCTGATTTACACCAGCATATCTGCAAAGCAGAAGCTAGCCACAGGATTTTATTCAGTCTCCCAGCCGATGCTAAAGCTCCTTGTTCTGACCAAGCTGGATTTTGGAATTTGAAATCCAGAAGCAATGCAGACATGCCTGCCGACATCCAAAACCCAGAGCTTCCTCCCAGATATTTCAAAGTGAGGCTGCAAGCTCTGAGTTCTCCCAGGAACCAGCTGCATGGCTGGGGGAGTCCTTGCAAAGGCACCCAAGGCTTGAAATTGAAAATGTATTATGTATTTACTTACAGTGTGCTTTTAAAATTCACTGAATTTTCTCCGCAGTAATTGCTTCCTCACCCCACCCCACCCCATCTTTATCTTCACTGCAGCCCATAAAGAAATGAATCACTCCCATTCCACAAGCGTCTGTTCTTATTCACTTGACTCCATTATTTCAGCTCTTTCTGGCAGGCTGTGTGGGAATGAGTGCCTAGCAGCTGAGTGTAAAATATGTCATCAGATGTATATTTTATTTTTGTGTTATGCACATGGTTTGCCTCTCTCACTGAACAGGCCAGAGAGACTCTCAGGCTATGCAAATGAAGCACGGATTAGCATTTTCTCGCATTTCATCTGCATACTCTCTTTCGTTCTGTTTTCGCGCAAAAACAAGCAGTGTGGACGTTTCCTTTTTGCGCAAAACCCCCCTTTTTCCACAAGATCCTTTTTGCGCAAAAACAAGCAGTGTGGACATTTTCTTTTTGCACAAAAACGAAACGTCCATACTGCTTGTTTTCACACAAAAACCCCTAGCGAAAAAAAATGAACAAAAGAAAGCATGCAAATGAAGCATGAGAAAATGCTAATCTGTGCTTCATTTGCATAGGCTCTTGCGGCAAAAGTCATAGTGTAGCCGTAGCCTGAGCTGCTTGGGAGGTAGCCCAGCTCACAAGGGTCCATTGCCAGTCTATTCTGCCCACATATTAGAAACAGTGTAATTTCATATTTAGGCTTTTATACAAAAAAGATTTATTTTGCTAATCCTGTTTCAGCCAGAGGGATATAAATATTCTCCTTCCCTGGGCATCCCAGAACAAGTCAAAAGAAATAGAACCTGTCTTAGTTTGTTGTTTGATTGTGAGGGAATGCAATGTTTATCACAGATTTTAGGCCTTTCAATTCCATTAAACATCACCAGGCTTACAGTATTTCTGGCTCATTGGCCTCACTGTTCTGCCTTATCTCTTCTGTTCTTACCCTCCAAAGTACCTGGCACTGGCCATTGTTGGAAGACAGAATACCTGGCGAGGTGTTTCTTTGGTTTGACCTGGTATGGCCAGCCTTATGTTTTTCTGCCTTTGGACACATGACTATCAAAATGAGAATAATGGGCTGCAGCTTGTGGGTCTCCAAAACAAAACAAAAAACTTGTAAGAGGGTTAATTCCACCTCAGAGGCAAGTTCTCAAAGATGGGCTTTTGAATGTTAACTAAGGTCTGGTCTAAACTCTGGTTTTGTGGTTATATCATTGGGACACAGCTTCTTTCCAAAATAAGATACAAGTTTGGATGCAGTTGTAGTGGTGTAAAGATGCCTTATACCACAATAGCTTATTCCCCTTCCTGCACACGCATCTATACTACATCCACACTAAACGAGCGTAGTGCTTTCCCTATACTGCCATACTTAAAGTGATACAACTTAGGTGTGTAGACAAGGTCCGTCATACCAAGGCACTGTAGAAAATATTTAAGATAGTCAGAGGCCTCTCATTATGTATTTGCTTTCAGTGTCATCTCAGGAGAGGAGATGCATTAAATACAAATCACAGAATATTAGGATTGGAAGAGACCTCAGGAGGTCATCTAGTCCAACCGTTTTGCTCAAAGCAGGACAAACCCCACCTAAATAATCCCAGCCAGGGCTTCGTCAAACCAGGACTTAAAAACCACTAGGGATGAAGATTTTACGACCGCCCTAAGATATTTGAAGGCTGCTATCAAATCCTCTTTTATTCTTCTCTTTTGTAGACTAAATAAGTCCAAATCCCTCAGCTTCTCCTTATAAGTCTTGTGCTCCAGTTGCCTAATCATTTCTATTGCCAGACTCTCCCCATTTTTTCAACATCCTTTCTGTAGTCAGGGGAGGGGGGAAGAGAGCCCAAACTGGACACAATACTCTAGCTGTGGTCTCACCAGTGCCGAATAGAGAGGAATAATCCGTTTCCCTCCATCTGCTGACAATGCTCCTGCTAATGCAGCCCAATATGACATTAGCATTCTTGGCAACCAGGGCGCACAGCTGACTCGTATCCAACTTTGTCCACTGTAATCCTCAGGTCCATTTTTGCAGAACTGCTGCTTAGCCAGTCGGTCCCCAACCTGCACTTACCCTTGTTGAACCGCATCAGATTTGTCCCAATCTTCCAATTTGTCTAGGTCACTCTGGACCCTATCCCTACCCTCCAAGTTATCTATCACTCCTCCCCACTTATTGTCATCCACAAACTTGCTAAGGGTTCAATTCACCCCATTTAAAAAGATGTCGACAAAACCAGCCCCAGAACCAACCCTTGGTGCACTCCACTTGATACCTACCGATCACCAACCAGATATCGAGCCATTTACTCTACCCATCGAGCCTCATGATCTAGCCAGTTTTCTATCCACCTTATAGTTGATAGTGCAAAAGAGCATTGCACCGATAAAGTCACATATAGTTAAGGGAGTGTGTGTTACGTGAGGGTTAGTACAGAGGCTGTGAGTTGGTAGACGTGAGTTCTGCCCCTAAGTTGAATGCTGGGTGTTAGGGATGCTTCTCCAACTTCTTATCCTTGCAACAGCTGGTTTTACACTTAATGGAAATGAGCATTTATGCCAGATCTTTAGTCCCTTCCAGAGACATCCTGGAAGAGGGTATTTTGGGGCTTTGCATGCAGCTGGCAGGGAACTACTCCACTCCCCACATATCTTTTAACCAGAACTAGTAACCATTACCAGTTTAGGGTAATGCTTACCGGTTAACTAGGTAACCGGTTAAACTGTATTCAATAGGGATGTGAAAGGTTAAGTCAGAGGTTCTCAACCAGGGATACATTTAGCCCCAAACTCTTCAAACTCATCTAAATATTTGTCTAGTTTTACAACAAGCTACATAAAAAGCACTTATGAAATTAGTACAAACTAAAATCTCATACAGACAATGACTTGTTTATGCTGCTCTGCATGCTACACACTGAAACATCAGGACAATATTTATATTGCAATTGACTGTCTCATAATTATATGGTAAAATGAGACAGGGAGCAAGTTTTCAGTAAGTGTGTGCTGTGATGCTCATTTTTCTGTCTCCTTTTGTAAGCAAGTAGTTTTTAAGTAAGATGAAACTTGGGCATACACAAAACAAATCAGACTCCTGAAAGGAATACGGTAGTCTGGAAAGGTTGAGAGCCATTGGTTTAAGTGACTCTGTTTGGAAAGGAATGCTAAATAATACCCAGAGGAAAAACAAAGGGGCTC
Organism: Apalone spinifera; assembly: GCA_030068395.1. Lineage (NCBI taxonomy): Eukaryota > Metazoa > Chordata > Testudines > Trionychidae > Apalone > Apalone spinifera. The sequence goes on along the minus strand of JANRFK010000875.1, from coordinate 23,503,861 downwards.
TGGCATGACAGGTCTCCAGGTGAAATCTGAAAAGTGTAAATGACTGCAATGCAATAGGGTCAGCCACAGCCACTGCAGGTCTATGTATTAGCTGGAAGGTAGATGCCAATGTGGAGCTCTGCAGCCATAATCTGGATTAGTTTTGCTTGGACTGGTCACTGCTGCAGCCTTTGGTTAAACAGAGAGGTGGGCAAGACACAGAAAGACAGCAGGAAACTGTTCCAGGCAACAAAGGCTACAAAGGAGAAGGCTCCCGTGCCAGCTGAGTTACAGGGTGTTTTATCAGGATGGGAACAAACATGGAAGCTCCCTCCTCAAAGTGACAGTGCATGACTGAGCCTAATAGAGCACCCAGGCAGCTGACCCTGCAGAGGTAACCAACAGAAAGGAGGGAGGCTTTTGCTGAAATTAAATAGACAGTGGATTAGTAAAGGATTTTCATCCTTGACCTGGCTTTCTACATTGCAGGCAGCTTACACACAAATATACTGGTACACAGAAACCAATAGAGCAATGATGCAGCTTTGTTTGGGTGCTGTGTCGGGGAGGGAGGGGGACAAAAAATGGGGATCAATTTGTGTTTTACTGTACGGAAGTAAAACTTGTTTCCTTCACCAGCGGGAAGTTCCCATGCATTGATACAAGGGCTGAATTCTTTATGAGATTATTGGCACTCCCCCAAAGGGAATAAACAATAGTAATAAAAAAACCTCTTCTTATTTATAAGTCAATGGAGCATCAAAATAAAGCCTTACACTTGAAAACAAATGTTGTAATGATTAATAAGTCGACATGGCTAAGCACAATAGCACAAAGGGGGTGCTCTCTTCCTGTGGCCTTTGGAAATGCTAGAATAAATCACCAAAGCTGACTAGAATTTTGTTCCACTCCTCCCCATCTTTAAGAAGTCAACTTCCTTCTGCAAAATAACAGTCCCATTGACTGCTGCCTGCCAGGCCTGATGTAAGAGGCTCTAGGCCAACATCTGCTTTCAAATCTAGAGGTAAATAAACAGAGCCAGCAGGTTTTCATTGGGGCGATGGAGACTGGCACTCTGGCCCAATATTTATAAGTCCTCTCTGCTAAGTAACTGTTATGGGGTTTCTGTAATCACCAGCGCATTGGCAGCCAGACCTAGGGGACGGAGCCAGAGTCAGAAACCAGGGAGCACAGCTGGAGTGGATTAGGCCAGGAAAGGAACAAGGAAGGAGCGGAATAGGAGCAGGATGGGAACAAGACAGGAACAAGACTTGCCATAGAAACCAGCTGGGGAGTCAACTGGTTGCACAGACACCTTCCTAGTAGGGATGTAAATGGTTGTCCAGTTAACCGGTAGGGGCTGAAGCAGATCCCACCCACCCTGTCTGTGGTGGGTTCACCCGGCTCCCCCGCCGCAGGTTACACAGTGGCTCCCTGGTAACGGGGCTGGCAGGGGCTGCCGGCCCTGCTCCTGTGGAGCCAGCTGTAGAGCCGGCAGTGCAGCCTCCCTGTGGCCCAGCTCTGCAGTACAAAGCTCATTTGAGCTTTCTATTGTAGAGCCTGCAGCATGTGTAACAGTGCAACAGCTAGGATTTTTAGCAGTTACACGGTTGCATTTTTCAATGACTTTTTCTCTCTCTACTTCCTGGTGTTCCCTCCAGGCTTAAGTATCTCACGGGAGCCAGTCAAGGACCCCACGAGTACTGCCCGTCAGGCCCTCCGTGAGCAGCACCTCTTGGGATGCTCAGGCCACCAGCCGCTGCTTTGCTGAAGCTGTCAGATGGTGGCAGGGATGTAGCAGCTGCTCAAGTTCAGCTGGGCAGGCAAGGGAGATAGCAAAGAAGCCTGATCCCAAAACCTGCTTTGTGACTTTGCGCACTTCCCTCCACCCCCCAGGCTCTGATTGGCCTCGGTGTGGGGAAAGTGCAAAGTCTCTCACTCCCTGCCCTCTGGCATGCGGTACTTTGAGTCAATCACCAGGGTTGACTCTAAGCACCGTGTGCTCCCCCATCCCTAGGCCCCAACTGGCTGGGGGATGGGGGAGCAGCAGGACCTCCATGGGATGGATCAACCCGCTTGGTGGGCCAGATCCAACCCGCAAAGGCACTTTTGTAGGGCTACCAGATGGTTTAAAATAATACCGGACACACTTGATCTCAAATTGGGGG
>JANRFK010000875.1:23464451-23479167 GCA_030068395.1 Apalone spinifera | reverse complement strand
AGAACAAACCTACAGTCCCTAACTTGTACGTAACCCGGGGACTTCCTGTATTAGGAGCCAGGCGGGCAGGCAGCTCCTGCTCGTGCCCAGTCCGGGAACTCAAATCCTTCCCCACGGACGGGGGCTGCCCGGGGACTAAAGAATATTTGACTAACTGATAAGAATTCATGAGGTTAATCAGCTATTCAATTAACTGATATTTAACACCCCTAACTCCAGCCCCCACTGTTAGTTCCCCACCCACTGTGGATAGGGGCTGCTCCGAGCAGCTGGCACATTGCAGGCAGGGACTACTCCAGCCAGGTTAACCAATTAAATGGGATTTTACACTTCAAGTTCCTGCACTGAGTTTCAAGTTTGCGTAACTGAAACACCTGGTGTTTAAGCTTCCTTTATATTTGCTCAGATCCTGGGCCAGGCAGCGACCAATGGAGTCCTCGACATAAGTTACAGTAATCCTGCCCCTAATGCTTGCCTAACAAGCAGGGGGGCTGACAGAATTGCTAATACCCTGCCCCTTGCAGACCACGGAGCTGGGCCTCTGGACAAGGTGGGCGGGGCTGGCTCTGTGCTCCCCAAAAGGGGCGGGGCCTCAGAAGGAAGGGGCAGAGTTGAGGGTTAGCCTCCCGCTGCCAGTCCTGCAGTGCTGCCCGGAACTCTGGTGGGGATTTACCGGGCCCTGGGATCCAGCTGCCGCTGCTGCAGTGGTGGTCAGGAGCCCCAGGCCCTTATGACTTGCCAGGCCCCTGGGCAGTTGACTCCTTTGCTTTCCACTCATCGGTGGGCCCGCTGACAAGCCCCCTCTTGTTCTGGCTTATTCCCGTCATCGGGGGCTTTGGACTCTTTCACTGGAGGCGATCTTGGCCAGCATGTTCCAGTGCCTTTCTGGCTACAGTACACCACTGTGGCAACACTGCAGAGGCAGGACTGTGCTCTGGATGTTCATCTCCTACCTGTGCTTTTGTGAAATGAGTCCAGGGGTCTGAGTACAAGTGCCAGGATAAAGGCAAAGGGATGAATTATAGGACACAGCAAAAACATGCATGTTGATCAGCCCTGCACGACACCATTATGGGAGAATATAGTATTCTCTATGGCATCTGGTTGAGGAACAACAACATGCTGTGCAGACTCAGACTATAAGGCCAGAAGGGACCATCCTGATCATCTAATCTGACCTTCTGCACATTACAGGTCACAGGACCTCTACCACCCACTCCTATAATAGACCCCTAATCTCTGGCTGCAGGGGCAATGAATGAGTGGAGGGGGGGGGGAACATGCCCCAAAAACCATAGGTTAAAAGGGCTGGGCAGCAGGTGGCAGGGGAATGATCACGGGACCACAGGAGGTGAGAGGGGCTGGCAACTACAGGAGGGATCCACCCCTCCATGCTCACCAGCAGTGGCTGGGAAAACAGAGCAAGGCTTTGTTCTCCTGGCCATTGCACTCTGGGGGACAGGAGCAAAGCAATGAAGCCAAGAGAGTAAACCAGCTGGGGCTGCCTTGCTCCATGCCCTGCCACTGAGTGTTGAGTGTGGGTGGACCTCCTACTACCGGCTGGCCCAGCTAGTCCCGGGGCTGCCTCATTTGGGGGAAGAGGTAGAAAGAGTAGAGAGGGAAGAGGAGAAGGGAGCAGGGAGAGGCATGGCCTAGGGCAGAGGGGGGGTTATTCTGGCCCTTCCCTGGGCTGTGGGGGAGTCACATAGCCAGTGGCAGCCGCCTCGGTCTGGCTGAGTTACTGAAGTCCTCAAATCATGATTTAAAGACTTCATGCTACAGAGAACCCACCACTTGCTCTAGTTGAATCCTGCAAGTGACCCAGACCCCATACTGCAGAGGAAGATGGAAACCTTAAAATTGTAGCTGGATCAGTCCCAAACTAGGTGAGAGACCAGGAGGGTGAAGTAACATCTTCCAAGCCACACAGAGCTCTTCTTCGGATTGGGGAGAGGAATGTCTATTGTCACAGCAAAGGGCAGGGTGGAAGAGATGGTTTGGCATAAGAAGCAGGGACATGGTTCCTTACAATATGTGTTAACTGCTCATGCACAACAACGCGTTCTGCATTGCATTTTGCTCTGATGCTCGAAGATCCTTTTCCAGACCAGAGGAAGCGCTCTGTGTGCTTGAAAGCTTGCATTTCTCACCAACGGTGGTCCAATAAAAGATATTGCCTCACCCACTTTGTCTCTCTGATGACTAACAGAGCATTCAGCACCAAGTTCACTTGAAATCTGAGCCCCTCTGTTTAATTGTCTCTCTGAACCTTACCACTGTGGTTTTGGGTGGTGTTGTTATGTCCTTAGTGTGCCTGCCAATTAAGCAGGGAGCAGCTCCCTCCATGGAGATGGAACATCTCATGAGACTCTTCTTACTGTTAACTAATTTAAATACAGCATAAAAATCAACATACATAGATGCAAAGGGAGTCTGTACTACAGCCCTGTTAAAAAAAACAAGACACACGCACACACACACACGCACACACACACAAAGCAACTGAAAAACTGCTCAAGGACTCAAAAATAACATGCAAACAACTCCCAGCGCTTCTTCCCCACCAAACACACAATGATTTGTGGCTGTCCGGACGCACATTTCATTTATTCAGCTCATGACACAGAAGGCTATTAGAGGGATACGAGAACTGGAGCAATTGGTGTAAAATAATGGAGCCCACAGCAGTTATGACTTTATACATGTTTTTTAATTGAATAAGTACATCCATTTAACAACCTCCATTCTCAATTCTCCTGCCTGCAGTGTGTCAGGTTATTTCTGTTAATTGGCTATTGCTGGCTCTCTAAAGCGGGCTATATGCTTGTTTATGTTTCCATTTCATTTTCCAGGATATTACTAGCTGCATCATGCTGTAAATGGGAGCGTGTAACCCATCCAGCCCCACTCAAGTACAACAAATGAGATCAACATGGATTTCTCCAAAGCACAATAATTTATTTTGAAACGCTGCAGGTTCTCAGTGCATCAGTGGCCCACGCCTGTGCAGTGAAATCCCTATGGAGCCCTGCAATTTAGTCTCATCTTAGTCACTATGGGGGTGGGGAAAGAAAAATGAACCTGATGTGAAGCCACCTTTTAATAATGAAAAGACGTCATTGCGTTCAAGCTGGGGGTGGCGCTTCTTTTCCTTTGGCATTAATACCTTTCCCCTTCTTAATATACGCCCCATAGAGAGGGCGTACAGAAAGAAAAGGTTCTCTCCAATCACCAGCCAGAAAAGGAGTTTACTGTAGTGCTAGCAAATATGATTACAGAATGCTGCCGAATCCTTACGGCTAAAAACATTACATACCTTTCAAACGGTACACACTCCCAGGGAATTGAATACCTGAGCCCAGAGTGTGTGTCAACGTGAGTGACAGAGTTGGGATAAGCAAATCAATTATATGTTTATGGCTCATAACATGTAGGATGCTTACCAGCTATTCCAAAGGGATGGTCCCTGCAGTAATGCAGTTGAGGGCAAACATCTCATTCAAAGAATCTGGAGTTGATCCACTTCTCATTTAAGGGATAAAGCATTGATTCATTCCCACTCTCCTGAGCGTATGAACATCACAACTGCCATGCATGTTAGTAACACTCACCCCAAAGTGCATTTGAACTTCCAGCCCCTGATGTCAATGTACCCTAAACCCAATTCATAATAATGTCATCCTCAATGTCTACCATGACACTGGCCTGGTACACCAGGAAGGTGAGTTTACCCACTTCCTTTTTTTTATTGATATGTCACTGAATCTCTACCTATACTGTCTGAGACCCAACCAGATAGGGTGTGCCTAGACTACAGGGATTTTTCGAAAAAAGTGGCCTTTTTTCGAAAAATCTTTACCTGAATCTAGACTGCAGCCGCGTTCTCTCGAAAGTAAATTGAAAGAACGCAGCAGTTTTTTTGACCGCGGAAAACCTCATTTTATGAGGAATAACACCTTTTTTCGAAGTGCTCTTTCAAAAAAAGGTGCTATGTAATACAAACTGCACTTTTTCGAAAAAGAGCATCCAGACTGCCTGGGTGCTCTCTTTCAAAAAAGCGGCTTGCTTTTTCGAAAGTACTGGCTGTAGTCTAGATGCTCTTTTTCAGAAGAGGCTTTTTCAAAAGATACTTTCGAAAAAGCCTCTTTTGAAAGAGGCTTGCAGTCTAGACGTAGCCATAGAGATCAAGGAGAGGAAACACGGAGCATGTAGACAAACCAACTAGAGTCACTGTAAGATGGCATGACAGAAGTGGATTTTCAGTAGGGTTGCCAGGTGTCCGGTTTTGAACCGGACAGTCCAGTATTTGAGCTTTCTGTTCGGGAAACAAATTGAGAAAATATAAATGTCCAGTATTTTCTAAATAAGATGTAATATAGATTGTGATGTAATGTCAAGTGTGTCTGGTATTTTTGTTGAAACCATCTGGCAACCCTAATTTTCAGAGACACTTATAAGGACAAGGCAGAGGCCTTGTGGATATGCCCAGGGAAGTGGGATCAAGCATAACAGGGCACAAGAGAGAAGACAGTGATGTGATTGTGGGGGATATTGACAGGTGTGGGATGGACTGGGGGTGGGGAGAACACTGGCAGGATGGAAGGGGCTGAAAGCAACTGGAAGATTCAACATGGGAGGGGCAGTGGAGGGGCAGTGGTACATAGAGTTTTCAAGGAGTCAGGAAGCTTGAATTCAATGCAGGGACATAGCCATGGGTGGACCTGTGTGGGCTATGGCCCATCCAATTGGCATTCAGGCCCACCCAAAATGTGCCCTGGCCCCCGGCAGGAGGACAGGGCAAGCTCCCATGCCCTGACTCCTTTTCCCTGGCAGGAGCACTGATTGGGAGGGGGAGGGGCTGCAGGTGGAAGGGGTGGGGACCAACCACTCATTTGTCCTGGACTAGGCCTCCACAAACCCATACTCCCCTCTGTGGGTGAAATTAGAAATTAATAGAGATTGCGTATCTCCTAGAACTGGAAGGGACCTTGAAGGTCATCAAGTCCAGTCCCCTGCCTTCACAGCAGGACCAAGTACCACCCCTGACAAATTTTTGCCCCAAATCCCTAAATGGCCTCCACAAGGACTGAACTCACAACCCTGGGTTTAGCAGGCCAATGCTCAAACCACTGAGCTATCCCTCCCCATATCCCTCTCATCATTGTCCGCTCACCGAAAAGCCAGGGCCCACCCAGTTTTCCTCTTCTAGTTGTGCACTGATTCAAGGCGACAGGAAGGGCTGCTAGCAGAGGGATTCAAAGGGGAAGGGATACAATCAACCATCATTCGAAAGGCCTTTTTTTTTTTTTTTTTGGCAGTGTAGATCCTAAACTTAATGGAGGAAATTGAAGGAAAAAAAATCAGAAACATGAACAAACATAATTTCTCACCTGGTCTTCTTTAAAACTAATCACCAGCACCAAATTATTGGCGTTCTCATGGAAATCTGAGTGAATTTACTTGCAGAGGGTAAAAACACAAACGCGCGCGCACGCGCATGCACACACACACACGAACAAAAGTTGGAAAAACAGGTCTGCAGAATTTGGCAGCAGTTCCCACATGTGTTCAGGGGACCCACCCATGTTCAGTTTTGACAAGAAACCAGCTTTTGGGTAATGTATTACATAAGCAGACATGGGGAAACAATTTCCCATAGAGCTCTTGGGCAGATTTTCAAGTGTTCAGCTCCCATTTAGGCACATAAATAAGAGCCAGAATTTTCAGAAGTACTCTGTGCACCCAGTAGCATATACTTCAAAATTTATGGCTGGAGTTTCAAGGACCTCAAATGGTGAGCTCATTTAATAAATCTGGCCCTTATATGAGTGCTCAGCTTTCATAATCTCTTTACATTTAAGTTCTAATTTTCCATCCAAAGGTCACTGAAATTTTTTAACCAGCCCTAACATAATGAATAGACAAGATGCATGGTCCTGAAGGTCACAATAATGGTTTAGCTTGCTAAATGGACCTCTAAACGAAAAAAAAAACCCATGTCAGTGTTTTGGGTTGTAATACCAAGCAGTGGTAGCCAGATCACAAAATCTCGTGTCCTTCTATATTCAGCATCCTATGCTTCAAACTGGTTATTAACCCATAGTTACTGATCTTCAGGTTTAATACCTGTCAATAAAGAAAATACTTCTGCTTCTGCAAGGCACAATGGTTGCTGTCATTTTGACTGACACTAAGTAATTTGAGTGTGTTTTAAATTGACATTTATCACTGAAGACTTCAGGATTCACACTACTGTATATCAGTCTGCCCTGCATTGCAGCTAAGAAGATTTGTACTGGTGCTTAAAGCAAACAAGAGCCTGCAAGAGGTGAGTACCAGCACTTCTTCGGATTTTTTTTTAAGAGTCACACCTTTAAGCGGAAAAGAAAATTAAAAGATGCAATAACGGCAGGAATTCAAGTGAATAATGGAAATAATGAGTCTGACCCTACCAGGGCATTTCCGGCCCTGCTGCTGGGGCTCCTGGCCCCCGCCACTGGCATTCCAGCCATCCTGCTGCCAGCTCAGCTGGGCTCCCGGCCACTGGCCTTCCTGAAGCCAGCCTGGCTGGGTTAACAGCCCCTGCAGGGCTCCTGCCTCTGGCCTTCTACAAGGTGTCTCTAGTCCAGCAACATCCGTGGTCCAGTAGCCAGACCAGGGAATCCCAGTTGAGAAAGGTTCAACCTATATCTGTTGATACAGAAAATTAATCACCAGAAAGCATGCTTCATCTCTGAAAGTAGCTCCTTTCATCTCTATTTATGCCACGTCAGACACTAACTATACAAAGGGCATTTACTTGCTTCAAAAGGCAACAATTACTTGGGTGAAATGGGGCAGCTTTTGATGGCAACTTTATGCAACAGTTAAGAGTGAGGAATGAAGGAAAATACCCTAATCCACTGAGCATGTAAAAGGAATTGAGGGAGATGGTTTATTTTACTTTCAGATGGCAAAATGCCATCATCACAAATTAACGTCCAAACTGACAGATGTTGAATGACCACAAAACATTCCTCCACTGTTTATCATTTTAAAAAGGATCTTACAGAAATGTTTTCCCCAACTGCACTATATGCCTCATACGGCATCCAGTCCTAGTAACAAAATCTCCATTGGCTTCAGGAGTGAAAATCAGAGCCAGGGGCAGCTAAATGGTGGGAAAACAGAAATCCTCATAATAAAAGTTGTTAGCAGGGGTAGGGGGAGAGAATCTCACTATTTAGAAGTTTAACAATTATTTTACAGATATAATTTACAATTTAGAAAAAAATGGGTATCATGAGGGAAGCTTCCTATCCAAAATGTTTTTTTTTTCCCAATGACTGCAGAGAAATATACAGGTGAAGTAGGTAAATTGCTTTGGATCTGCTCTCTAGCTTGGGATCTTTTGGGATGAAATCAGATTGGTTTTAGAGAGATAAAGCAGTATGATGTTGGGTTAAATAAAAGCAAATAAACACTGAATTAAATGCTTTTCACAACTTCAATGATCTAACAGGGTTTTTTGGGGGGAGGGCTAATCTCCTTGGCTCTTTTCCCTCTGGTCATGACCTTTGAGCTAAATCAATTTTTAGCCGATGAAATGGAAGAATTAGTTTCCCCATCATTGGTAGGAACCCATATCAAAAGACTACAGAGCCTTGTCTATATTAAGGTAAAACTGTCTTTTAAGAATCTTTGTGTAGAGGAGTTCTCTCTGATTTGATATCCCTCCAGTTACCACAAAATTTCTCCCCCTCATTTTCCTAAGGCTGGTTACTACAGCAACACAGTCAGTTTGTGACTGGTAGCAACATATTGCTTGCATCATAATTCCAAAGCACTGCTCCTGTCCCCTAGATATTTGAAATACAGGTTGATACACCAGTCAGGTCCTGAGAGTCCCAGAGAGAGGTGAAAGTAAGTGGGTGCGTCCTGGTGCACAGGTCCAGCAAGAGCTGGCTGAGCTGCTGCAAAAGCCAGCAGGGAGCTATTTAAAGAGCTGGCAGGGACCCAGGGTTGCCATAGGAAGTACCTGTAAGAAATGTTAAGTTACTTTCACCCCTGGTGCTGGACCAGAGAGGTTCAACCTTCACAACATGGCAGGAGCCCCATACTAATGAGATATCCTTACTAGATGTTTGCCCCTTCCTCTTTGCAATTATGAAATCCAAAGAATTCCCTCCTCTGACTCAGCAAGGTGCATATACATGTGCCCAGCTTTAACCGCACGAATTCATATTTCGATGGAAGCACACACATGCTCAAAGTTAGGCATATGTTTATGAGCCTTGCAAAGTCAGTGCCTTGGTTGCTCTCCCCAATGACGTGCCAGATTTTTCAAAAGTTAAGGGGGGGTGAATTGTGCATGCATAAAATTGCACTCCAGCCTTTAATGGAACCCATGTGGCCATGACCTACTGAAGTCCCATGATGATGGACACAGGCACAAGGATCTGCCACATGGACCCAACTGCTAGATCAGGGATCTAACAGTTTTCACAACTGTACATGCAGCTGTGGTAAGGTTAGTTAATCAAACATACTTCACATATCATATGTGTAAATAACATGTCTAAATTTCATGGCACCAGTACACTAAGTTTGCAACATGCAGTTTAGATCCAATGGGACTCTTTAAGGACGGTGTGTGCAGTTCAGCATATGCATAAGTCTTCACAAGTTTGGGGCCTACTCAAAATGGTCTAAATTTATCCTTCTCTCTACCACTTTCAGTAGAGTTACACCAGGAATGGATGGCCCATCAACTTCAATATAGATATCAGTATGCAGTAACAAATTTTCAGCCCTGAAGCGCACACAGTTAAAATCCCAATTTGTTTATCTTCTTTTAATTCTATTAGGTTTCACAATACTTTCCAAATCCATGCCCCACTTCCCGCCATCCCACCTCATATTATGGTGGAGTTTCCTACCACAAATGTTTCCTAAATTCCAGTTTCCCACTCAGCGGCATTGGACACCTTCTACAGATACTTGCTAGAAAGTCTTACCTGCGTACAGTATGGACTGAAAAGAAACAGACACAATACACTGGACAATTCCAACTAGTTTACTGCATGAACATGCTTGAAGGAATGCTTCTTATCCTTGCTGGTCTAGTCAAAAGTGAGCATATATTAACTAATGCCTAGGAGTCAGATAATGCCTTGACTAACTCGATCCTAGGCCAGATACGATATGCATACTATTGAAGCGAGCCCTTCAATATTACAAAATGTTACATAGTTTGGCCAAGAAATGGTAATTTCTTTGCCGCTGTCTAATGTGACAAGATGCCGACTATTGCTATCATTATTAATTAGTTTCTCTCCTCAAGCAGCAATATGTGTTTGCTTCCCTCCCCATTTAAAATTATAGAAGTTATCCCAGAAACCTATTATTCTGGAACCACACAACACAGCCCCTACAGATTGAACACTATTATACGAGAGGAGGCTGGTACACAATACTGCACAAAACTGACAAGACACAGGTAATAACTGAGGATGTATAACAGTGGAAAAATGACACTAAACTAGCTTTGTTGAGCACAGATGCTCCTTTTTGCCAAGGTCACTGAAAATTGTAACATTTGACATCACTGAAAGAGGGTCAAGTAAATTCAAATCTGACCAAATAATTCACAATCAGTATTTTATCTGAAGAATTTAACCTTCCTTCCTGCTTATGACAAATATTAAGCAGCTACAGATTTATTTAGTATTCATATTTATTCAGAGAATGATGTTCACTGTTTTACTCTATGACTTGAGCACAATCTGAAGAAAGTATTGAATAAACTGTATTTTTTTTAAATTAAGTTGTGATGCCTAGGAGGGGTGGGTCAGAAATTACTCATTGATACTGCTCCTTCCTGATTGGATGAGTGGACACACACTTCTGACATGTTTTGAAAGGCTGGGAATGAGTTTTCATGGGCACTCATGCCAGTTTAACAAAAACACACTGTTTGCAAAAACTGAATCAAAACTGTTGAGAAGCAAATTTATGAGGAAGTTCAAACAATTGCTGAGTAGAATTTTGGGGAGACTGAGGGGCAAGATTTTCCCAGCATCGATTATTTAAAAGTTATATTAATGCGAAAAGTTTAATATCTCAAACAAAATTCCTGATGGCACCACTTCCTTACCACTATGAAAATGCAGAATCTAGAGGCTTTCAGACGAAAACTTCATTCAAAAAATTCTCTGAAGGATGGTCACTGAAGGTTTCTCCCCAGTCGTGATCACAGAGCCCCGTCATATCTATCTTGCCAACATATCTACTCCATTGACTTAAGCAAATAGCTAATTTTTCAAGAACTTTGTTGATGATCAATAACTCCAAAGTCACTGTAAGAGTAAATTCAAACTCATGGTTTATGGCATTGACAGAGTTGTTCCAGATAATTCAGTTTTGTAGTTACCTTGAAGCCATTTTTATCCTTATTTTACACACAGGATGATATATTTCCAGTTTTCTTCATACAGTGTAACCCTCAAAAAATTAAAGCAAATTATTTAGAGCATAAAATTCCAGCATGCAGAGCTAACTGCTGAAATAATGATTTTATGACTACTTAAGGAATATATGGGCTGTGCTGTGCACATTCTAGATAGAATCTCATGTAGAAGCAAGAGGCATAAATGTAGGAGAGGCCTACAATAGCTACACACAATGGCCAGCCTATCCAACAGGTCTCTCCTCAGTTTGACTAAGTGTGATATCATAGGACAATTTCAGATAGGGTAACAGAAGCTGAGCAGGGTTACAGGAGTGGCTATTCCAGCCAGGAATATATTTGTTATATTTAGTAACTCAACCAGAGATGACATAGCAAGAATGGTTTGTTGATGGGATTGTTTTTCAGCTTCCAGTCAAAGTAGGTCAGGGGGTGAAGTCAATGTAGCCATTAAATACCATGCGGAGGGACACAAAAAGAATACATGCAGAACCGGCCTTAAGGCAAGTAGAGCAAGGCAGTTGCTTTGGTCCCCACACCTTCAGGGCCCTGTACTGCCTGGCTACCCACAATTGCTTGTTGCCTGGCCTCTGGCTGGGAGCCACCCGGCCGCGCAGCGCAGCCAACCTCAGCATGCGACCTTGGGCCCTGCAAACTCTTTGGACGGGCCTGAATACATACAGGCAGCAAATTAGATAAGCACATGCCTTGGGGCTTTGCTGAACTGGGGCCAGCAGAAGTGATGGCTAGTTAATGATAAGTCCTATAGATATGGAGCAGTTATAGACAACTGATGGAAGCAGCATCCAGAGACCTTCAGACAACAATTTCACTCAAAAAGTTCCCTGAAGCATATGTTCTCCTCACAGAAACCCATGAGCACTTTACTGTGAGGCCAGGATATATCAGTTGATAACCAAAACCTGGCATTATACTTTAACCCCATCATGCAGCACTATGCCACTAACCCTAAACATGCCTGAGATACAGCAAATAATTTTGCAGCATGACCACTGCTATTGGGAGTTAAATGCTTGACTCCCCCCTCAATGACAATAGTCTTACCAGCTTTGCAACCCTGTTTTCCCCTATAAGTAACATTTTTGGGGGCTTTCCACAAGATGCTGAGTAAAAGCATCTTCTCTATAGAGAGAACTTTCTTTGTATGTGAGGAGAGTGCTCAGAAAAACTTTGCTAAAAAATTATTAGAAAACTTGTTAGGAACCATGTACCTTGCAAGATACTGTAATCATTAGGCATACCAACTAACACTCTCTGGGGGCAGCTAGGGTACACTGGATAAGAAGGTGGTTAATTGCTCTCTGGTAAACAGCTTGGATGTTGTGCAGCTAAAACACAACCACAAGTGACCAATATCATTACAGTTTAAGAGACACAGGAAATTGCTATGAAAAAAGATACCAAAGGAACATCTTTTGAATTACTCACTGCCTCATTATGGCTGTCCACCCAAAGGATGACATCAGCAGCTCTTTCAACTATGAATGAAGATCTCCTGCATTTCTCTGCCATGGTATTTTAAGTGGAAGGAGGACAGGGAGGGAACAATGATTATCACTGGCAAAGAGATGTTTCTTGTCATGGTTAGTTCTTGGTAGATCAAAGCCAAGGTACCATCACAGACATAGAAGCACAGCGAAGAACCCCAAATTCATTATTTCTGTTGATGCCAAATAAACCAGACATGAGAATCATCTGCGATAGCAAGAACACCTCAATGACATTCAACAAACTTCAAAGTCTTACCTATATACAGGGAGGAATCTTTTCGTCTCACGTGGTCATCGATGTAGGAAACTCCTAGTGGCTGTACAGGGGTAGCACCAATGCCTAGGAGCACCTGCGCTCCAATGAGAAGCAAGTACATCATGTTGGTGGTAGTCCTATTCCTGCAGATAAGTTCTGGGTCTGGTCCCTCGTCGCTGGTGGACCCGTTGGCAGCACATACATCCCTCCCTTCAGCCCCCCAGCGTATTTCCCCAGATTCGTATTCGTATTGGTGAGTCAGAAATTCAGGCAATGCAGAAAGGAGGGCGCCCAGAGCCATGACTATTCCTCCGCATCCTATCAAACGTGGCCGATGCCCCCGGGCTCCAAAGTAGCTCACAAAGAGAATGAGGGCCAGGTTCCCAATCTCAAAGCTGCTGGCTATCACCCCCACGTCAGCACTCTGCAGATTGAATCGCCGTTCCAAGGTAGTTAAAATACTCACCTACGAAGAAAGAGAAATCGAGAGACAATTACTTAAAAAGCACATCACCTACATGAGAATGCCCAGACTGGGTCAGGACAAAAGTCCATCTAGCCCAGTATCCTGTCCTCTGAGAGTAGCCAATGCCAGGTGCCCTAGAAGGAATAAACAGAAAAGGGAATCACCAAGTGATCCACCCTCTGTCGCTCATTCCCAGCTTCTGGCAAACAGAGGCTACAGACACCATTCTTGCCCATCCTGCCTAAAAACTTGTGTACAGCCTACGGCCCCTGGTCGTCAGCAGGTGGAACTGAACTTGCGACCTTAACAGCTGCGACCATGTGTCTCTAATGTATGAGCTAAAGCCAATAGCCACTCAGCTAATGCAGTAGAGCAGACTTCACTCTCCCTTGCAATGAGCTCAGTGCCTCTGGGTTACACTTATATTTTGTTTACTCCCTTTGCAGAGCCTCCCACGATGACTCCTCGCTGGTAGTACATTAGTGCCTGATTCAGAGCCCAGGGAAGTCAAGAAGAGTCTTTCCATTGATTTCAGTGGACTTTGGATAAGGCCATGACACTGCAAGTAGTCCCTTGGAACAACCAGCTGCTTGTGAATCAAGGTGCTATGAGACATGATCAAGAGAGGCAATATCAGATGCTGTGGTTGCCTTGTCTAGCACTGCTAATAAAATGCCTTCTAGACCTTGGAGTAAGACCAAGGGCAGCATTTTCAAAAATGCCTGCATGACTTAGGCACCTAAGTCCCATTCACATTCAAAGGGACTTGGAGTCCTAAAAGACAAAGGAGTCTAATTCCCCTAGGCACTTTACAAATGTGGACCCTATAGCTTGAATCTGATTGGATATCAGGAACACATCCCTAACATTGGGCAGCACAAGTGGTGAACCCCTCAAACTCACCCCATGTTCCTCAGTGCTCGTTTAAGTTCCCATCACGAGTAGATACATTTTGGGGGAGTTGGTGTGTGCACAAAGCTCCTAAACTTACTACTGTGCGCTCTGCAAAGTTGAATTGCCTATTGTCAAGAACTGGTTGAAGTTTTCACCCCCTTCTTTTTTGGGACTGTGGTTTTAACAATGAAACCCAGCACTCCCATGGAGCAGTTGAAGGCACACATCAGACAAGCTAGGCATCCGATCCCTTTCTGTCTGAACCCATGGCCTTGCTGACACACTGACACTTGGCTCGCACCTCTGCCTTGTGTCACATAACTGATTCGAGAAGCAGACACAGAGGTAACAAGCTGTGCCCTGATAAAAAGTTTATTTGCAAAATAAACAAAAATTAAGTTAAACATGCATTTTAAAAGGGCATCTTACAGATAAATTAATGGCTGGGCTCTTCACTTATTGACATGGCAATTTCAAAGAGATTAAGATTCACATAATGCAATGAAATACACTTGTGGGTTTTATGCAACAGTGACAACATCCGTTAAAGCCAAGACGATGCAGCTCTGGGCGCTACAGCTGCTCTCTGTCCCACTCATGGAAGAAATCCAACTTACTTTATTTGGTAATGACTCCTTAATAAAAGGCAACACAATTCCATCTTGAAAATAGAGCATCTCGTTTTTCAGATTGCAAGAGATGGTGATGATATTTTTAAGGTCATCCTAAGACATGTAGTTAGGATTTTAAACCCCCCCCCACCAAAAAAGTGATAGAGAACTCATAATAAAAGACAGCCCCCGGACAGCATAAAAATAGTCTCCCACTGGAAGCAATCAGAATCTTTACTGATCTATCTCAAAAAGCAGGAGATGTTCTGTCCAACTTTAAAGTATTCTGACAGCAGCTTTACTCGCAGGGCTGTTAGACCCTATTAGAATACACCAGCCTGCTGTTATGACAAAGAAATGTCTCTTGGCAATAAAATGGATGAACAGAATAGCCTACTTCTGTTACAAAGTCTCAGAAGGGTAGCAGTGTTAGTCTGTAACTTTAAAAACAAGTAGTCCTGTGGCATCTAAGGATACGTCTAGACTACATGCCTCTGCCAACCGAGGCATGTAAATTAGACATACCAACAT
>JANRFK010000875.1:23400022-23414702 GCA_030068395.1 Apalone spinifera | reverse complement strand
GGGGGCAAGGTCCAGGAGGGGTTATGGGTGCAGGAGAGGATTCTGGCTTGAGGTAGGAGTGCAAGAGGGTGTGCAGGGTCTGGGAGGGAGTTATGACCTGGAGGAAGTGGGGAGAGGTTATACAGAGGGTTTGGGTGATGATCTGGGGCAGGAGGGACTGGTGATCTGGGGCAGGTAGTTGGGGAAGGGGAGGAGAAGGGGTGGAGTGCCAGAGGCAGGCTCAGTCTGGAAGGCGCTTACCTAGGCAGCTCCCAGCCAGCAACTATGCAGGAACCGGAGACAGGCTCCATGCTTGTGTGCTGGGCAGGCTGCTCCATGTGGTTCTGCTTCAGCACAGGGATGGGAAAAGGAGGGAGGAAGGAGGTTCACTCTACCCCTGTCTCCAGCAAAATTTCTCATCTCCTATTGTCCAGAAACTGGCCAATGGGAGCTGAAGGATTTTGCTGGTGGAGGGGCCAGCACCCGAATTCTCCCATCCTTCCCCAGCTTACAGAGCAATTAGCAGCCAGCTGTTTAAAACAGCCTTAACTGCTCTGTAGTAAGAGTGCCAGCATGGAGGCCACGGGCCAGATTCAGTGGCTTGGAGGGCCGGACACGGCCCACTACCTTCCTCTTGGCTATTAGTAGCTGGAACAATGCATCTACTCACCAAACATGGAGCTCCAGGCAGACTTCAGACAATAATGATGTTTTGTGTAACTTCCCTTTCTCTCACATCCTCCCCCAAACATACAGCCTCTAGCGGGATACACTTACAGGCTTCCCCTGATTTATGCATACTTTTTATTTTCAGAGAGATTAGGTTGTGGAGAGTTGACTCCATTTAGATTTCCTTGATGATTCTTGGTTAGTTTTAATGTAGTGTCACAGTAAATCAGGTGTCTGTGCTGCTCTATGGCAAAGTGAAACTGTGATTCATTAGCGAGCACAAGAGACTTTCTTAGCACAACAAGTCATTAAGCTTGAAAGCGTATTTACAATAGGCTCCAGTTGAAGGTTGCATTATAGCACGCAGTCTCCCTCTAAAGAACCTACAGGACTGTGTTGCTTCCTAGAAGGGGCATTACAAATTGGATATTTGTTTGCTTATCTAGTAATTTCCCCAGGGAAAGCCCAACTCCTATGAGGATGTAGCTTTCATTGAGCTCCTGTGTTTTAATTAGTTGTCCAACTGGCTTTACCTGGAGACGTAAGAGTGTGAGGTGACTGTGCCCAAGGTCACAGACTGAGTCAGCATATTTAGAATGCCAAAATCATAGAAGATTAGGGCTCTGAAGGTCATCAAGTCCCAGTCTCCTGCTCCAAACAGGACCAACCCCAACTTTACCATTCTAGCCAGGGTTTTGTCAAAGCGGGCCTTAAAAAGCTTCCTCAGCAACCCGTTCCAGTGCTTCACCACCCTGCTAGTGGGATAGTTTTTCTTAATATTCAACCTCCCCCACTACAACTTGAGAGCATTGCTTTTTGTTCTGTCATCTGCCACCATTGAGAACAGCCTTGGTCCATCCTCTCCAGAGACCCCCTTCAGGTAGTCGAAGGCTGCTATCAAATCCCCCCTCACTCTTCTCTTCTGCAAACTAAGCCCCCACCCCCAAACAGTTTTACTGCTGTCCACTGGATTTTCTCCTATTTGTCCACATCCTTTCTGTAATGGGGGCCCCAAAACGACACAGATGTGGCCTCATCAGTGCCAAATAGAGGGGAATAATCACTTCCCCCCGTGTGCTGGCAATGCTCCTACTAATGCAGTCCAATACACTGTTAGCCTTCTTGGCAACCGGTGCACATTGTTGACTCATATCCAGCTTCTCATCCACTGTAATCCCCCGGGGTTCCTTTCTGTAGAAATTCCTCATAGCCAGTCAGTCACTAGCCTGTTCCAGAACATGTGATTCTTCACTTGTCCTTGTTGAACCTCATCAGATTTTTTTAGGCCCAGTCAATGGGGCTGGCAGACTTGCTAGGCTCCCAGAAGGAGTGGGGCCTCTAGAAGAAGGGACGGGACTGGAAATAGCCTCCCCCAGGCTGCCTTCAGTGCCATCTGGAGCATACCCGCACCTCCTCCAGGCAGCCTGAAGCGCTGCCCAAAGTGTGCCGCACAGGGCTCCGGCAGCAATTTAAAGGACCTGGGGCTCCATTCACCACCACTGCCACAGTAGAAGCAGCAGCAACCAAGAGCCCCAGGCCCATTTGAATTGCCAGGCCCCCATGCAGTAACCATGTTCTCCCCTCCTCCCGTCAGTGAGTCAGAGTCCAATTCTGAGGCCTCTCACCCCTTTGCTTTAATGGCTGCCTCACAGAGCTTCAGAAAGAATGTGATTATCCTTTTTAGGTGCTAGAGTGCATGCAGTACAGGGGACGTTAGCTTTCCTGGTCCCAGGGATGCATGCCACATAAATTCATTTGTAAGCAACACAAAAATTCTTACTGAGCTTAGAACTGTCTGCCATGGAGTCCCCATGCCACATGCCAGCATATGGGAGAGTCCATTCTATCTCTGAGCTCTGATTCATGAGGGAGTGGGCACATAAGTGGAATTCAACCTGTGGAACTCCTTGCCAGAGGAGGCTGTGAAGGCTAGGACTATAATAAAGTTTAAAGAGAAGCTAGATAATTTCATGGAGGTTAGGTCCATAAAAGGCTATTAGCCAGGGGATGAAATGGTGTCCTTGGCCTCTGTTTGTCAGAGGCTGGAGAGGGATGGCAGGAGACAGATCGCTTGATCATTGTCTTTGGTCCACCCCCTCTGGGGCACCTGGTGCTGGCCACTGTCGGCAGACAGGATACTGGGCTAGATGGACCTTTGGTCTGACCCGGTATGGCCTTTCTTATGTTGTTATGTTCTTATGTTCTAATTGGCCTCTCTGTGTCCCCTGAACTCACATCTGACTAAAGAACGGGCATGGCAGGGAATCCCAGTCCTGATGTCCTGCCACCAGCCCCTCTCTCATTTGGAAGTAAGGGAACCCACTCTTGTATGCAGTCTGACCTTCAGGTAGGGGGTACATGTTACTGTTGCTGGGACACAGCAGGCCCTGAAACTAGAACAGACCGAAGAACACATTTGGGTGAATGGCCACTATAAGTTTGCATCGCGTGCAAGAATTGGACAGTGTAAAAGGAAAAGAAGCGCCCTTGTCTTCAACAAAGAGATGGAGGAGCCATATGGACTGTCTATTTGATGGAGCAAGAATCCATTTTGTTAAGCATTGTGGATTTATAGCATATTACTCTCATTAACCACTCAGTTCAACGATGCTTTGGATTTGTCAGTGCGGATTAAGGCATTGGAATAGATCTGTATACTGGAGTGATTCCAGGCTGAATTCCTACCACCAAAAGAGTTTCAGAAATCTTCTACTTCCCAAAGCAAGAGGGTGGGAATGTGGAACAGCCTAGCACATGAAGGAGCCCCTAATGCAGTTATTTCAAAATGTCTTGACCCATCTGAGGTGTTCCCTCCTGAATGAGAGGGTGGATTTTGGAAATACTAATCTCATTAATACTTGGGTCTGGAAAGAGAATCTTATTGCCTCTCATCTCCCCCTGTGCTTTCTACCACTCTGTCCCTTATGCTTCAAATATCCTTCCAAAAATCCTTTCATCCAGGCCCCATCATTTCCTCATTCCTCAAAACTCCTACATACAATTGCCTGCAAAAAATGAGTGCATTTTCGAACTAGCCAGGAACTTTCCAGCAAAATGATTTTTTAATCAGAGAACACCAAGTCACTGACACCAAAATTGGTCCTGGGGAAAGGATTAATTCCAATAAATCTCTTCACTTGAAAATCAATTGAAAAAAGTTTCAAAATTGCTGAAATGTCCTGTTTAGACATTTTTCAAGTGAGAAGTTTTTCATTTTTGGTTCAAAATTATTTTGATTTTGAAATTTCACTTAATTTATGCTAAAATCTTTTTTTTAAAGCCAAAATGAAACATTTTTAAATGATCAAAAATATATTGCAAGTGACCCAAACAGAATTTTTTGGTAGGAAACATTGTTGATGTGTGAACATTTTTGATACCTTTCTTCCTGATTGAGGATGGGGACAAAATTCAAACTGCCAACAACTTTCACATTTCTTGCCCAGCTCTATTGGATTTATTCTCAAGTAGCAAACAAAATGCCCCATTGGTCTGCCTAAACCAAGTAAACTTACAATCATGCAATCTAAGTGAAGAAAGGAGCATGGTAGCCCTTGGAAACTAACAGTGGAGGAAAGCCAAATGCCCCATGGTGTGAGGCACCTGGAAGGTTTCAGCTAGTTCACTGGAAGTGGAAGGACGAGGCCAAAACAGGAACAGGAAGTATAAAGAGGCAAGTCTTGCAACTCATTTGAGCTGCAGCTGCTAGAGGGAGACTGTGGCAGCCCTCTGTGGAACTAAAGAGTGGCCACAATCTTCCAACTCATTGCAGGAGCTGGAAGTCATAGAGGATTGCAACCACTCCAAGGGGGCCCATCTTGGTGCCAGGACAGTGAGATGCTCCTGACATGGAGGAATTGCTGGGACTGCCACTCGCCGTGTATCTGGAGGAAATGGTCCATCCATGCAGGTACGAAGAAGGGAAGTAAACTAGGGAAGTCAGACTACCATGAAGCTGGTGTGTTGCCAGAGACACAGTCAATGTGCTGCAGTGCGATCCCCGCTGATGCAGTGACATGCCCCATTGCCTCTGTTGGAACCCTAAGCTGGGAGGCAGTAGAGTTGGGCAGGCCTGCATCCCCCTTCCACCACACACCTCAGGGGTGCCCAAAGTCCTGCCTGCTGACTACTCAACCCACCCTCTTGCCTGAGTACCCCAAACTGCTAATTCCCCTATGTTTACATCGCCCAATTCAGAAGCAACCATACCAAAGGGGCGTGGCCTCCTTTGGAGACTGACAGTGGAGGAAGAGCCACTCCTACCTACAGCTTACCATAACCTTGTCCCTTCCCTTCCTGATGGATGTTGGCTCATCTGTCAAGTCCATCATTTCGATGTGAAGTTCTTTGAGGCAAGGGTCTGTGTTCGCATTTTGTGAGGTGCGTAGCACACCTGGGAGGTATGTGGGGGGAGGGCTATTAAATAATAATGAAAATAGACCCTTGTAGAGCTCAAGTCCCTTTTAGCATTAACTAGAAGGATGGGAGCCTCCCAATGTCTCTTTTTCATCTCAGGCTATGGTATGGCAGATGCATCTGTTCTAAATGAATGTCATGCATGGCAACTAATACTGAATGTGAGTACACGTGCCTAGGAATTCTGTGAATAATTGGCACATTTCGATTAACTCCATGTGCTGACATTACCATGTAACCCATGAAATGCCCAGATGGGAACCAGCTTCTTACCTGAAGTAAAACAGCAGAACTCTATTGGATATGGCTGTCAGGGCTCTGTTTCTCAAAAGTACCAAATTAGAGCGTTGCCGGGGTTGTGTCTTGTTCTAGGTCCAGTTGGTCAAGGATGGGCTCTCAGGAGCAAGCAGAAGGGGACAGAGTCTTTGCCCATCGGCTGAGTCGCTGGGGAAGCTTATTCTTTCCAGTGTTGCAGTGTTCCAGTGGAGTCCCCAAATAAGAAAAATAAACAAAGACAAGGTGGGTGAGGTTATATCTTTTAGTGGACCAGCTTCTGGTGGTGAGAGAGACAAACTTTTGAGCTTGAACAGAGCTCTTCTATAGTCAGTCCCAGGCAGGCATCTGGCCTATCTTCCTTCAGAGGGATCCTGAACAGGCTGCTTTCTGGCTCAAAGTCTGCTGATCCACCATCAGAGGTGTATGATACAACCCCCTTCGTCTCTGGGGCCTTCGGCTTTATTTTAAGCATGGGAGGAGGCTTTGCCATCTACCAGGCCTCTCGCTGGATAGTGCAACACTTTGCTCTCTTCCCTTACCTGCCCACAACTGAGCTGAGCTTCTTCCCTTTGAATTCCTCCTCCATTCTTGGCATGACTTGCAATTGTGCTGGGTCAGAGCCACTCCAGCCCAGAGCAGCTCCTTAGTACCTGCCTGCTGGTGCAAGGCTTAGACACCCCATCACAATGGCACATGACCTTTTCCTCTCACGTGGTGTTGTGGGGTAGGCACACATGTACTGGGTCACATAAGGCGAGAAGAAGGGAAATAACT
The DNA here is from genome assembly GCA_030068395.1 of Apalone spinifera. Lineage (NCBI taxonomy): Eukaryota > Metazoa > Chordata > Testudines > Trionychidae > Apalone > Apalone spinifera. The sequence continues at coordinate 23,408,588 of JANRFK010000875.1, read as the reverse complement.
TTATAGCAGCCAGGTAGGTCCTGTGTTTGGGACTTTGACTATAAAATGTGGCAGTGTGATCTGATGGCAAGAATCAATAAGGGTGGCCCTTCTGCTCAGGGCAGCATGACTCCATGGCCAAAGTCAATAAGAGTGTCTATGTCTGGGGTACTGTGTGGAATATTGGCTTGTTGCAGAAGTGGGGCACCACCTAGGGGTATGTGGCACCAGAGGGACTCCCTGCTCCTGAGTCTCACCCCAGGCCCTTTGCAGTGGTGCTCACCATTGAGTCACCTGGGATCTTCCTGAAACACACATCCTGTTTGTCCGAGTCCCATCCCAGGGCCTTGGCTGTGGTGCTCACCACTGAGTCAGCTGGGATCCCCAAAACATGCCAACTACTTCCATGGTTCACTCACTGGAGAAATGTCCAAAGCCCCTGGGCTACTGTCCCACAAATCTCTGAGGTCCTCAAACAGCCTCAGAGGTCTCTTCTCTGGGCTCGTCAGGAAGCCTGGAGTCTGTCAGGAGCTCTGCATGGCATGGCTTTTGAGCTGGGGCCCTTGAAAGAAGCTGCAGTTTGCAGCCTGCCCTGACTGAATTGGGCTGCTTGCTTTGACACTCTGCCTCCAGGCTGAGCATGTCCAGCAGAGTCGGAGAGGCCGGGCTTGTACAGCCTGCACAGCACAGTTAACCCTTGAGGGGCTGCATGGGGCAGGCACACCCTGTCACACTTGGTTACAGAACTTCCATTACTAGAAGAAGATCCAACACACATTTCTGCAGCTGAAGTAGTTCTGTCTTTGTACCATGACCTAAAATACACAATAGCTCCATAAGAACACGCTGCCCAGTGCCTCCTGTGCCTTATTAGTACAATATTCTACATAAGATGGTTAGCCTTTGGGGGCAAGAGCTGTCTGTTTTTTGTTCTGCGTTTGCCCAGCACCTAGTACGCTGGGGTCCTGATCCTTGACTGAGGCTCCTCAGTGTCATGGTAATAAAATAATAATGATCATACAGAAAATTCAGTGAATGCCTTGTTCCCATTCATGGGCTTTTTGGTTGCAATGAATTTTACCTAATACTCTACAAAGGGGAAAATGGGAAAGCCCAAGTCCAAAAACATGGGTTGTTGTGTGCTGTGAACAGGAGAGGTCCTTATGGGCCTGTATGTTATATCTTTTTCCTTGGCCATATGATGGTCTTGTCTATTTAAATGGTAAACTCTCACGGACAGGGACTGTCTATGTTGTGTATGTATAGTGTCTGGCACAATGGGGCCCGATTCTTAATTAATCCCTAGGCACTGCTGTAATAATCATTAATCATCATCATCATCACCGCCTTCAGGTCAATGTGCAGAATATGAAGAACCTTCTGTGTGCCATGAAGTTCTGTCTATGATATAACATGGCATCTTTATTATAAAGCACTGGAATAAAGGAAGTGCTTTTTAACAAAATAAACCCATAAAATAATAAGTCAGTGAGCAAATGCCCTTTTTTGTTTAGAAGAAAAACCAGTAACTATAGACATAGGGTTTTTAAAAAACAAAATGAGAGGAAGGAACATGGTGCTTTAGGTAACAACTGATCTGTCTGAATAAAGATGGAATGGAGTTGGCAACAGTATTCCCTATAATCTGTGAGCTTGTGCAGCCATTCAGGAAAGGTTTAAGTGCCACTCAGATGTTCAGCAGAGCACCCACAGCCAAATGTTTTGTTTCTGCCAGTGATGTACTTTCACACATGCCTTGGTGCATATAAAATTTATTCCGCACATGAATGTAAACGTTTAGCTGGAACATTGGTTGGCAATACACCAAAGGAGAATATTAAATGACACAAGCTATTAATTTTCACTGAAGTGAAATTCATCCCCATGATAAAGACCAGGATAAGATCTTAAGCGGTATATAAGCCTCATGCTAACCCCATGTACTAGAGTGAACATAAATTCTTATTGAAGTAGCAGAAATATTTTAATTTCACCTTGAAGTGGGTTAGTTCCTGAAGTGTTTATCCCAATGGGAAAAAATCTTATTGACATCAACAAGAGATTTGCCTACAAAAGGATGCAGTAAAATATCAGTCAAGATTTCCCCCCTGTTTTTATACATAAAATATGGCGTATGGGAGAAAAATCAATCTATTCAATTTCACAAATAGCTACTGTTCCCAAGCTCTAGTCCGTTCTCACGCTGTTAAAAGGACAGCCTTTAAAAAGGAAACAGAGGCAGCACATTTCTTCCAATCTGGACTGTTTGGGCTCTTGCCATAACGTGCAGTGAGCATTTCACTTCGAAGTGTGTGAGTGGGAACTTTCTGGGAGGCGAAGAACATAACGCTGCATAAGGTTTTGGACAGATTCTGCAAAAATAGAGAGGCAATAAAATTGGGACAAATGGAGAGAGAGAGACCAAAATGTGGTTAGGAACCAAGGACAAGCCACTGACAAAACTGAAAAAGAACCGACACCAAATATTTTGTTTGTCTGTTTATTGATAGGTGGATTTGTCTATTGATCCCAATCCTGAAAACATTTACATACATAAGGAATGTGATTTTCCTTAATGGTTAATGATTCCTTGAAGAAGCAGACTTCCTCTTATGAACACAGGAACCCATACTGAGTCAGATCAATGGTCCAGCTAGTCCAATATCCTGTCTTCTGACTGGTAATGAGCTCCCGAAATTGACTATCCACTGTGTGCAGAATTACTTCCTTTTTTCTTTGTTTTAAGCCCTATTAATTTAATCACGTGAGCCCTATTTCTTGTGTTACATGAAGCAGTAAATAATATTTCTCTATTTACCTTCTCCACATATTCATGATTTCATAGACCTCTATCATATCTTCCCTTTGTCACCTCTTTTAGAAGCTGAATGGTCCCAGTCTTTTTAATCTCTCCTCTTGTGGAAGCTGTTCCATTCCCCCAATCATTTTTGTTGCCCTTCTCTGTAACGTTTCCAATTCTAACACATCTTTTTTGAGATGGAATGACCTGAATTGCCTGCAATATGCAAGGGGTGAGTGTACTGTGCATTTATATGGTGGCATTATTATCTTTTTCTATTATCTAACCCTTTCCTAATGGTTCCTAATGTTGTTAGCTTTTGTGACTGTTGCTTCACATTGAGCAGGCATTTTCAGAGAACTACCCACAGTGATTCCAAGACATTTTTTTTCTGAATGGTAACAGGTCATTTAAACCTAATCATTTTGTATGTACAGCTGTGATTATGTTTTCCAATGTGCATTACTTTGCACTTGCCGACATTTAATTTCATTTGCTATTTTGTTGCCCAGTCACCCAGTTTAGTGAGATCCCTTTATAATTCTTAGCAGTCAGCTTCGGCTTTGTGTATCTTCAGTAATTTTGAATATTCTGCAAAATTTTCCACCTCACTGTACATCCCAGATCATTTATGAACACGTTGAACAGCACGGGGCCAAGTACAGATCTCGGAGGACCTCAATTCGCTCTCAAGGGCATAATTATTTGTAAGTTCAGCACCGTCAATGGCAAGCTCTTCAAGGACTGGGGTCTCGTTCTCCTTTATGTTTGGAAATCACCTGTCAGATAGCATGCTGTTGATCCATCTTGGGGTGTATTACCGCACTTACCACTGTAGCAACGAATGCCTTCCACATTAGCTTGGCAATTGTGATGTCTCTAGTAGCGTTCATGGTGTCATTAACTTTTCTCCCATTTTGAGTTATCCAGAGCTTTGCTTTGGGAAATCTCTTATAGTGTGGGGAACTGGGAAAGGAAGACGATGTTATGAATGCTATTCTAGTCATTAGGGAAAGGCTGGTAGGCAGGATATATCTAGTGAGAAATCTAACCCCATTGTAGTAAATGGCAAAATTTCCATTGGCTGTGGTGAGGGCAGGATTTTACCTTGAACCTTTTTTGGCCATTTGTTCCACAGCTGGATCCCTTGGACTCAGAATGCTTTGCCTAAGTGTCATTCTGGGCACTAGGATCTATATTGTAACTGGGCAGTTGTTACCAGAAATCATTACTATAATGATAACTATAAAAGAAAAGCATCCATGAAATGCTAAAATGTATCCATTTTCTGCCCTTGAAGCACTGTCCTCTTTAATAACATTAAATAACAAACTGCAGCCTTCAGCTATGGGGCAAGATAAGTCACTCAGTTTGGGAAGCTGTATAGCTTGCTATTCAACTATTACAACTGGCTGGAGCTAAAAATAATGGTAATAATAATAATACTCTTCAAATATGTTTCTAGGCCGGACAATGGACTATGTACGAACTATGAGCAGCTATGGCTAGTGTAACTAATGCTTTAGAAACGTGACTGCAGTTCAATCAATAGCTGGCCTAGTGAGAGAAATGGCCCATGAGTGAGAGAGAAACCTGATTGTGCAGCCTTCGTCTGCTCTGCCTTTTCCAGAGAGACAAGGTGGGGAAGGTAATTGCATTTATTGGATCAGCTTCTGTTGGTGAGGCCTCCCCTACCTTTCCTCTCTAATATCCTGGGACCAACACAGCAACAACAACACAGTGTACAGCCTTGTTCACAGAGCTGGATTAAAAAATGGTTTTAATGGGCTGAAGGCCAGGGTCCTGGGTTACGGGACTCCCCACAAAAAGATCTGTGGGCTGCCAAAAGTGCAGATTTTTTTTTTTGCAGGATCCTCTTAGTTTGTGGTTTCTAGGCTGCAGATACTAATGCCCCTGAATTCTGGCCCTGCATGGCAGTGGGGAGGAGAGGTAAAAATAGTTCCATGAGCTGCCATCCTCCCCCCCCCCCCCCCCCCCCCCCCCCCCCCCCCCCCCCGTACGCACATACACATATCGAACTAAAGCTACAAGCACTGGGATAATCCATCTGCACGCATCTCTCACCTTCTCATTTGCAGGCTCTGTGCTCCCGCAGCTCCCATCGGCTGGGAATCATGGCCAATAGGAACTGCAGGGGTTGTATCTGAAGATGAACACAGGGCAGCATTCAGAGCCACCTGCCCTCTTCCTCTCTCCCTAGGTCCTATGCCATCAAAGGGGAGCTGCCCCAGGTAAATGCCCCGCACCCAGCCTCTGGCCCCATCCCTGAGTCCCCTACCGCACCCTAACTTCTTCCCAGATTCCACACTCCCACCCCAAACTCCTGGCCTGGAGCCCCCTCCTACACTTCAAACCCCTCAAAATTTCCGGTGACGGAAAATCCACCACAGCCCTTGGTAAACTCCCCCCTCACATGAGTAATCCACAGCTATGCAACTGCAGTTGTCTCATTGAACTCAACTCATGACCTAATACATTTGTTAGTCTCTAAGGGTATGTCTACACAGAAACATTATTTTGAAATAACAAGTGTTATTTCAAAATAACTTAGTCCATGTCTACACAGCAGGCAGTTATTTCAAAATAATGTTGAAATACTGTCAAGCTGGAGGACTTCTTACTCCAACTCATGTAACCCTCATTGTACGAGGAGTAAGGGAAGTTGGAGGAAGAGTGCTCTATTTTGAAATAAGTGCTGTGTAGACTCTCCGCTCCCAATTTCGAAATAAGCTATTTCAAAGTGAGCTACACAATTGACGTAGCTCAATTTGCGTAGCTTATTTCAAGTTAAGCTCTGCTGTTTAGATGCACCCTAAGGGTACATATACACTGCACAGCTATTTTGGGATACCATAGGTATCCCAAAATAGCTATCCCATGTCTTAACAAGTTGCCCATCATTTTGAAATATTTTTTTAAATAACTGGCACGCTATTTCGGCATCCTGGTAACCCTCGTTCCACGAGGGATAAGGAATGTCTTGAAATAGTGTGTTATTTCGAAATTTGGCAGTGTGTAGATGTGCCAGTCTTCAAAATAAACTATTTTGAAATAGATTCAAAATAAGATACGCCATTTTGCATAGCGCAAATTGCTTATCTTATTTCAAGTTAGAGTTCTCTGTAGATGCACCCTTAGACTACGTCTGCCCCACCAGGTTATTTCAAAATAAGTTATTTTGAAATAATAACTCCTGAAATAACTATTTTGAAATAAGCTTATTCCGCTTGACAAGCAGGAGCTCTTTTTTCAAAATAACAAGCCAATTATTTCAAAATAAGAGGCTTGGTAGTGTGGATGCTTGCCTTGTTATTTCGAAATAACGCCCCAGTGTAAACATGCCCTTAAGTGCCACAGAACTGCTCATGGTTTTTAAAGTTAAAAGACCTGGCTACCCCTCTGAGGGTACGTCTATATACTGCAACACTATTTTGAAATAACTAGCACTATTCCAAAATAATTTAGTCTGCCTCTACCCAGCAGGCTGTTATTTCAAAATAGTGTCAGAATACTGTCAAGCTGGAGGACTTCTTATTCTGACTCCTGTAACCCTCATTGTATGAGGAAAAAAGGATGTCTGAGGAAGAGTGCTCTATTTCAAAATAAGTGCTGTGTAGCCGCTTCCTATTTTGAAATAAGCTATTTTGAAATCAGATGCGCAATTGATGTAGCTCAATTTGCATAGATTATTTCGAGTTAAGTCTTGCAGTGTAGACACACCCTTCTGACTCTAGAACTTTTTGTGTTGGTAAAAGGTCTGGTCGTTTTTGATTGTAAAGGAACCTTTTGATTTTTCCTAAAGCATTGTATTTCCACTCCTTGCAAGAGAAGTATCTGCGGACACAGCCTTATACATTTTGAATTACATTAATTTTCATGGTGCTGTACAACAGTCTTTTTTCCCCTTTTATTTCCAACCTGCTGAATTATAAACCTGCCAGAAGAGATGGTTTACTAAAAATATGTTGTTGACACAACCTTAACAGTAGCCATGCTTCAAGATGAAGCTTTAATAGCTCTTTCCTTTATACGTGCATGGTAATAAAATATATGAAAAATGTACCACTGTGGACTTAATAATCCCTGATAATGAGACCATGTCATAGCTTTTTGAATCTGATATAAATGTTGATATTTATAAGGGTAGGTTGACATCTGTCTCTGTAGGCTTTTCAGATGCATTTTTCTCTATCTACCCCGAGAATGCAGCTGGCTTTTTAAAATTCTGAGGTATCCTGACTCCTAGACAGAACAAGCCAGTGATGCCTCAGGGTGATTTTATTATCTGCACTTAATAATAGGTTGATCCTGAGATCAGAAATGCCCCATTTCCAAATCCACTGAAGTTTTAGTCATGAATTTTTAAGCACATTTTATTTATGGCCTTGCAAGTGGAGGGAAATACTGAAGCATTCAGCAAATGTTAACTTTGTGTAGGCATTTTCCCATTTGTTTTTAAAGAGAAGGAACATACCTCTTTGCAATGAATATTCTTGCTCTGACGCTCCAGGGCAGTTATACCCATGAAAGGGGCCTTGCCAGGGAAATGAGTAATAATGCTAACTAGAGTCATAGTTAGCCTCTTTATAAATGAATCCTCAGGTGACTCAGACTCCGGAGAAAAGAGAAACACCCCGAAGAAACAGTGGTTCTAATTCACGTAGGGACACTGTGCACCAGGGGAGCAATTGTTCATTTCTAGAATTGCTTTAAAAATAAGAATCTAAAAAACTCGCCTATAAAATAAATTGTAGTTGATGGCAACATTCCCATTGGCTTCAATGAAAACAAGTTGGACCTGGCCTGCTCTTTGCCAACAACAATTGGAGTGAATATCCATAAGCGCACAGCTAACCCTGTTATTCCAAAATTGTTTCCACCTGGAGGAGATTCTAAGGAGATTATTTGCTGAAAGGTGAGAGAAGCAGGGAAAAAACTGCCAGACTCCACAACTCTTATTACTGTAATGAAAATGCATTAATCACAAACACCTTAAAAAGGACACGAGAGAAAATTAAATCTGGATATTCTTCATGTCTCCCAGCAATTTTCCTAGCTAGGTTACAAGATTCAATCCTTTTCAGTTGTTTAATAAAAATACAAGGCTGAGAGAGGGTAATTGTTAGAGTGAGCAGTGGGAAATGCAACAGCTTGACAAGAAATTACATGTCTTATTTATCTCTGCATAAGCTGCTCCATCAGGAGATATGTGTAGAGTGGAATGCATTGCTTCAGAGCATAGGCTTCTGTTATTTCTCAGAAATACTGCCCCTCCCTCCCCCATCCTGTTGTGATGCCTCTCTGTTGCAAATCCCAGAGATACAAATGCAAGCCCAGATCCTGCCTACGGATTGAGAATAGTGTCGGAGTGCCCCTGCTTGGTTCTCAGTGGAGGATTGGGGCGAAGGGATCCCGGCAGAGCTGACTTAGCTGGTGTTAAATCTTCTGGGTATGCTTTCAATTTCCATTCCCACATATTTTACAGTTCTGTTATCAATTGACATAGGGTATCATAGAATCATAGAATACTAGGACTGGAAGGGACCTCAAGAGGTCATCGAGTCCAGTCTCCTGCCCCCATGTCAGGACCCAGTACTGTCTAGAGCACCCCTGATAGACATTTATCTAATTTACTCTTAAATATCTCCAGAGATGGGGATTCCGCAACCTCTCTGGGTGATTTATTCCAGTGTCTGACCACCCTGACAGTTAGGAACTTTTTCCTAAACTTTTTCCTAACCCTAAACCTCCCTTGCTGCAGTTTAA
>JANRFK010000875.1:23374606-23399922 GCA_030068395.1 Apalone spinifera | reverse complement strand
TGCGGAAAAGCAGATGATTTTCCGCAAAAACTGGCCAGTCTAGATGCAGCCTTCGTTACTATAGGGGAGAAAAAAGACAGGCCTGGTTCTCTGAAGATGGGAAGAAATTTGTGCAATTTGTGCTTTGTGCATGGCTGGGTACAACATACAATCGTTCTTGGGGAAAGATCTGACTGGAAGCAAGAATGCCCCAGTGGTTTTGCTCATGCAGGAACAATATGGAATCATCAGCAAACTTCAGATTAGAGGCTGTGTGATGGATGAAGGATTTAGTTATTCAAGGCTCTGGGTCACAAGATGAAGACTGGGGAAGGAGTGCAAAGAGTCATGTCAGAGGCAACTGAGTTTTAAGAATTATTGAAATGTGTTGTGAAAGGGATTTTATCCATGTGTTTCCAATTAATTCAGAACCAGGATGCCTGCCTGATCTTGTTAAGATGTCCATCCAGTTCCTTAAGTTAAACATCCTATCAGAACCTCTGAATCTCTTTGAGATTAACTTATCGCCATTTGAAAATTGCTGCTGTCCTCATCACTGCATCTTCTGTTTGTGCCATCTCTGTCTCTCTTTCTCTCTCTCGCACACACACACACGCAGGTGTGCACACACACGCAAATATTTAACACAAGGTACCCTGAATATTACACCCCAAAGACTAAATTCTGCCCTTGGAGACATACATGTTGCCAATCCATGGGAGAAGAATAGATTCCTGTATTCAAAAGATAAAAAGAATGGAGGCAGAAGGACATTAAACATTCCCTCTATTGCTGATGTGTTGAAGTCCTAGGAACAGAGGTCAGGTCCAATGCCAAGGGTCCCAGTGTTCACATGAGCTGCCATAGTGCCTCATGGGACCTCAGTTTCTGGTGCCCCATGTTCCTGTTCTGCTCAGTGGACCAAATTCTTTAGCTGGACTACACCTCCCATGATGTACTCTGGTCTCTTCCCACTTCCACAGTGCATAAGGCCAGCTGGGGAGTCTAGTCCATTGTGGGGAATGGGAACAAAGGGCATCTCAACTACACCTCCCATCAGACACTGTGGCAATTCAATGCTGAATAGACCCAAAACAAAGCGTTTTGATTTGTGAATGTTAAAACATTATGTTTTGATAGAAAACATCTAACATATTTTGAGATTTCTGAATAAAACATTTCCAGAACTTTTCATGCTGACATTTTTTGTTGGATAGTTCAGCTTCAGGATGACAATGTTCAAATGTTTCAACTTTCCACAGGACAGAAATTCCAATTTTTATCAGCTCTGGAGGAAAGTATTTCCACTAGACCAAGGGCAAATGACACTGGGACCCTGGGCATTGGACCTGACCTCACCGAGAAAGAGCAGATTAATGAACAGGGACTGTATGGGAAAATCAGGCCTACATTTCACTGCAGATGGCTGTTGGTTTTCCTCACTCCAGTTTTCATTGCAAGGAAAGCCTTAGTCACAATGGATTCATTTTGCATGTTAGTGAGGAATGGATAGATTGTGCAAGTGAACGATGAGGGGGTCTTGGAGAGTCCTCCCACAAACCTGCAGATAGCTAACCCATCTGTTATTCCCATTGTGGCAGCTTGCTTAGAGATGGTGCTTGAGCCAGTTAGGTGCTCTCCTTTCTGCCGAAGGCCTGATTGATCCGGGTGTGTTTGATAATTAGCCCAGACTGTCGTTAAGATGTTATGGGGTCAGTTAGCCCATTGACAGGCAAGTGATTTTAAAAGAGTACAGAAAGGAAGTGGCCAAGGAGAGAGGGTGGCAGAAAAGGAACAGGGGTAGGGGTGGAGGTAAGGAATATGCTGAGGAGAGACAACTCAACTCCCTTCCCTGGGAAAAGAGGCTAGAAAGCTGGAAAACAGTGCAAAGGATGGGTTTGGTGGAGAGATCGAGATACATTCAATAAAGTACACCCTGGTGTTTACAGCTCAGAGTGCTCTGTGTTCCTGAAGGGGGCGGCGGTATGATAGCTATGTCCCATCTCATGCACTGAGACAGATTCTGCCCTTAGCTAGCCCATTGTAAATAAAGAATAAGTCAAGTGAATCCAGTAGAGCTGTGGTTCAGGGACCCCTGATTGTCCGTGACAGTACTGCAGGGGGTCGGTGGAAAGTTTAAAAATAAGGCTCAGGGCCATCACTTACTTTTCTTTTCTTTTCCTTATTTTTTCCTCCCCCAAGGAGCGGGGGAGGTCTGTGAAATTTTAATAGATTGAAAAGGGGTCCGTATGCTCAATAAGGTTGGGAACCACTGCAATAGCGTTATACCAGTGCAAATATGAAATCTGACCTGCTACGCTCATCTCCTTGCTTATTAATAGGCTCTGCCTCTGGAAGTGAACAACATGAATTTCTCTAGTCTGGTGATTGTATTGTCAATACTAGTCTGTGTCTTTTACAAACTTTAGCTAACCTTAGACACCACATTGCTGCCTCTCTCAGCTGATTTCACAGTTCCAGATATCCGAAAGACAGAAGGCTTTCCCAGGAGGATAATTATGTTTCAAATTGCCTAGAATTGATCTTTTTCGACTCCTTCAAGTTCAAATGAAAGAAACCAACTGTGAATTCCTTTCACGTTATGATGGTCTATGAAAATCCTTTTTGTCTTTTGAACAGCAGTGGCTAAAGCTGACAGGTCCCATAGATCCAAAACTTTAAGGCAACTTTGCTAACTTCAAAGCCACACAAAAAATTTGCGAGGAGTCCAAAAGCCACATTTCAGACCAGATTTTCAGAAGAACTGCATGCTCACAAATCCCATCGAACTGAAAGGGACCTAAGCGCCTCCACACCTTTGAAAATGAGCCCACTAGCGTGGCGTATAAGGGTACGTCTACACAGCACGCTTATTGCGAAATAAGCTATTTTGGAATTTTTTTTCCAAAATAGCTTATTTCAAAATAGCATGTCTACACTACTGAGAAGCCTCGAAATTAGTCTGAGGCAGGATTCCCTAACGCGGACGCAGTACCTCAATTTAGAGCCCCAGAAGGCACTGGGGAGTAATTACTTTCAATGGCTTTGGGGAGGAGCGATTTTGAAATAGCAGCAGTGGAGTGTCCACACTACTGCTATTCCGAAATAGCTGTTTTGGAATAAGCATTTTTCCTTGTGAAATAACAGTTACTGATTTCGAAATAAGCCGTATGTTATTTTGAAATTATTTCAAAATAACGGACTTGCTGTGTAGATGCTCTTGTTATTTTGAAACAATGGCCGTTATTTCAAAATAACTGTGCTGTGTAGACACACCCCAACTGAGCGTCACTACCATCACTTGGAATACTGGTGAGCTCTAACTACACTGAGTCTTGACCAGACTGGCCTCTATTTGACCACCTTTAGTTCAGAAATATGGACATCAATTTTCATCCCACTAGGGACTCAAGCACCTAGGTCCCTTAGCTTTCCAAGTTGAAGCTGATTTTATGCAATCTCTGATCCTGGAGAGAGAGAAAAGAAACATTAACTAGTCAGAATATTCAGTCACCTTTTAATTTTTCCGGCTCCCTTTTAGTCCCCTGTGCTCTTCACAAAAGTGAATTAGCTATCAAGAGAAGAAACCGTCATGAGCTGGGGCTTGGCCATTTTTCATAAAAGCAGCTGTATAAAATCAAAACCGGATTCTCTGCCTTGAAATTCTTCTCTGAGGCATCATTTTAACAGTGCACTAGAACATCAGCATCACTTTGAGTTTAGGGCTTATTTTGTATACTATGGTCCCAATCTAGCAATCAGTGCAGTAGCCTCCCCAGGAATTGAAATTAGGGGGAGTGTTTGAATTTACAGCGAAGGGTGTCAGGGCCAATGAGGGGTGAGACAGTGAGGGCGAATGTGGGCTATATGGCACCATAGTTCACAAAAGTGGGGGGGGGTGTTGGGGAAATTCAAGGGGAGTATACACCTCCATAGGGTGGGTGTAGGGAAATCCCTGAATCAGTGACACTGTGTTAAGTATGAATATGTAGCCACAGGCTCAGGGTTGATAGCCATCTTCTGAGGTCGATAGCTTCAGTGTTTGAGGCACCAGAAACCAAGGCGACGGATGCAATGTAAAAACCTGAAGTATTATTATTTGCTGATTTGATGAAAACTGGTGAGAGAAAGCAAGCAAGCAAATAATGAGCAATAGGGCAATTAGACTCTAAAGAGTTTGGATCATTTAAGGCAATCGGGCCAACAGATGGCAAGTGTGATTCAGTGTAGAAAAAATATAAAATAATTAGCCTGGGCACAAGAAACTGAAGTGGGGTGTATGTCAAGTTGAATGAAGATCAGGAAAAACATTTAATGTTATTGTGGAAAGTCACTGGAGCCTGGTGCACAGATGCTGCAAAAGAAGGGGAAAATAGTTGGTATCAGCAGAGGGCGAGAAACAAAGTTGAAGAGGTGAAACCGATAGCGTGTAAGGGCATATTTTGGCTCCCTGTGAGCGGTACTAGCATCCAAGCAGGAGATGATTACTCTGGGGGAGGTGCATGGAGGAATCTATACTCTTGAGCAGGAAAAGCCTTGGAACTGGGTTGATTCTCATTGGAAAACAAAGAGGCATGTGGGATTTTAGAAACATTTTCACAGTTATAGAAAAGCTGCAACGAGAGATTAGATTCATTACCCTGGCACACATCTAAAACAAGGGGACAATACTGAAAAGTCAGTGGGACTTGGTGAGAAACATTGGCTAAACTATTTCATCTGAAGGGCAATAAAATACAATCATTTTAATGAAAAATTAACAGCTGTTTAGTTGAACTAGATTAGCCTCTGCAAGGGTGGAATATAGGATAAAATAAAATAAAATAAAATAGAACATATTAAGCATGGATAGTCTTTGCTTGTTTGTGAAGTTCATTATATCTGATGTTATTGTGCTGTCTTTGATGGTGATATGGTCTCATTAGGATCCCAAGGCTTAGAGCACACATTTAAGGGGCCCTGACTCACCTTTGCACCTAGTTTAAAGCCAGTGTAACTCTTGTCTACATGGATTTACAACAGCGTAAAACTACAGTAACACAGAGGGGGATCACACCCATTAGATGCAAACACTATAAAGACAAAATGAAAGAGGGGGGAAAAAAATCAAGGATAGATGATATTGTACCTGAGCTTGAGCATATTTAGTATGAAAACACTAATTTTCGTCATGTCCAGTATAACAACTAAACTTGACATGCCCTGATCAACTATCAAGGGTCCCACTGAACCATGGAATCCTGCTGTTTTTTCTAACTCATTAAATGCAAGTGACGCAGTATCAGAATGTCTCCTGGAGCCCAGAGGAAACAGAGTCTAGTTAGAATAGGGGCCTAGGACGTGTCAAGAAACTTGGGCAATAATTCTGACTTGACCATTCATTCCCTACATGACTTTGGAAAAGTCATGAGATAAGTCTATAACTCAGTTTACCAGTCTGTATTAGGAAAATGATAATATTAACCTACTTCATAGTGCTATTGGCACAGTTCATTCCTTTTTGTAAAATACTTAGTGGAAAGTGGAAGGTATAACAATATGAATAGATTTAACTAAAAAAAAGGGAAGTCTCAACCAGTCACTTGCTTAATGGATGCAACTCAGGAGACCGAGGAGGGATATGATAGAGGTATATAAAATCATGAGTGGTGTGGAGAGGGTGAATAAAGAAAAGTTATTTACTAGTTTCCATAATATAAGAACTAGAGGACACCAAATGAAATTAATGGGTAGCAGGTTTAAAACTAATAAAAGAAAGTTCTTCTTTACACAGCGCGTAGTCAACCTGTGGAACCCCTTGCCAGAGGAGGCTGTGAAGGCTAGGACTATAACAGAGTTTAAAGAGAAGCTAGATAATTTCATGGAGGTTAGGTCCATAAAAGGCTATTAGCCAGGGTATAGAAATGGTATCCCTGGCCTCTGCTTGTCAGAGGCTGGAGATAGATGGCAGGAGACAAATCGCTTGATCATTGTCTTCGGTCCACCCTCTCTGGGGCACCTGGCGCTGGCCACTGTCAGCAGACAGGCTACTGGGCTAGATGGATCTTTGGTCTGACCCAGTACGGCCATTCTTATGTTCTTATGTTCAACTTGTGTAATAAAATACATATAAACACTGTGTCACACCCAGGAATCTGGAGTTCTAGGACTGTTCTTAATTCTCATTTCCCTTTGTACAAGTTGATACTCTAATCACTTTGCTTTCAGGCACTTAACTTTGATTCTTGCAATAATTTCCTCTGCTTCCTTTTGCTCGGATTTCACAGACTGTGGTATTTAGAAAATTTTTGCTGTAAATTCACTTGCCTTTTTTTTTTTTTAACAAATCATGAGCAATAATCCCCATTAACCATCCAGAGAAGCTGGGTTGATGGTTATTTTACATAATCCAGGCAACAGCTCTCCGCAACTCATATCATAGCTATATAAATGTTACCCACCTGAGCTGATCATCATTAATAATAATACTTTTCATTTATAAAGTGTTTCACATCTTCACAGTGTTTTACAAACAGTAACCATAGGAGTTGTCCTACGAGAGTTAGTCCCATTTGACATACATTTATTTCCTTTGCTTTTAATGCAAAAACTGTTGGCACAACCCTCTAGCCAGCAGGAAGCCAAGTCAAATATGGAAGATCCAAGCTAGTTATAATTAGAAATATATATCATCCTCTCTTTTTTCTCACTGTAAGAAATGTGGTCAGTATTTAAAGAGACAATGCACAATTCCAAACAATATTGTTTATTCTAAGGTACAGACAATAATACCTTGTTAAACTGCTGTCTATTTAAAAAAAAAGCGATTAAAGTATCTTTCTCCTGGTTAAAAGTAATGCTTGCAATCTGAGTTTAAATTAATACTGTACTGTCTGAGCTATTTTTTCCAACATCAGACAGTTAAGTATTAAGGATAAAATGTATTTGTTGATAAACAGACACACTTAATACAATAAGCTGCACATATGCACAGACTATGAACAAATGGGTAATATACAACCAGTACCTGTATTAGCTTGGCTAATCGTTTTGGATGACATTATTTGCAGCAAACACGAAAGGTCTTCAATGAGGTTTTCCCGTGAGTTAACAGAAATATGCTCAACTTCTTCCACACTGTGAGCAGAGGGCTGAAACCGAGTGTTAATTGATTTGTATTAACCAGGTTTTGTTTGAAAGTTTTCTGCAGAATTGCTGCATGACATTTCACAGTGGGTGAGCCAGATGAACTGGTATGTTCTGGCTGCTATGCACCATTCCAATTATGTAAAGTAACCCAGCTTCTCTGGCTGGCTAAAGGGAATTGTTGTTGTTAGTCTGTAAACAACAACAAAAACATGCATATGAAATGACAGGAAAAAAGTGCTAAATGCTACAGTCTGTGAAATCAACGCAAATACTTCTCATGGCATTTTTTTAGGGTAAAATTTTTGAAATTTGAGCCAAAAATCGGTGCTGTTGTTTTAACATTTTCTCAAAACAAAACCCATCTTTGTTGTTTCTCAAACACAGCCGCCAGTGAACTCCCTTTCCCAGATGCTGAATTTTGTCCTGCACCACATCTGCAGTTGCCGCCCTAGCAATCACAGAGGACTTCTTGGCATTGCCACGTCTGTTCATGTTGCAGAAGGAAGGATCATTATCCAGTGAAACCTGTGTCAGTGAATCAGTGAAATCTTTATCAAATTCAAATGTCTTTCCAATACTCTATGCCACGGGTGGGGAACCTTTTTTGAGTCAGGGGCTGCTGACCCACAGAAAAATCAGTTGGGTCCCTCACAAATGAGAAGCCAAACGAACAAACAAACCCTCACTGACATGACCCCTGGCCGAGAAGGAGAAAGACACTCCCCACATTTCCTTCACACACCAGAACCTAGGGAGGCCCAGCCTAGTAGATTTTGTGTGCTCCAGCCCCACGGTGGAGCAGCAGGGGGGCTGGAGTTCCAGCGCAAGCTCCCCAATGCTGGGGAGGGGTCCTGAGCCTCGGGGGCCAGATCCAGGCAAGCTGGGGGCCACGTCCAGCCCCCGGGCCTTAGTTTCCCCACCGGTGCTCTGTGCTGAATATTGCTGTGAGGCACTTTGAGAAACATGAACTGTTTATTTAGTGTTAAATATTGATGCACTACCTATATCACATTGATGCATGAAGCATATATTGTGCATTAGATTTATCTGCACCCATCTCTGAACATAAGTGCTAAAACTGAGCTTGTGGGGGTGGGAGTGCTCCAGAACCACCTGGTTTGAAAGTGATTTCCATTTATCTACAGGGTTTCCAGTAGGGTTCAACAACTTTCCCCTCCACTATAAAAAATTGTTCCAGCACCCCTGTGCCTGAAATAGATACAACAGATACTTCTAAGTGTTGACAGGTATATTATGTACCAGTAAAACTCGTGGGATGAAGTAGCTTTCACAAAGGTTAAAAAATTATTCCCAAAAGTATTCTGAAATCCTGGTTTTGGATGAATAAAATGGAAAGTGCCAGTATTGCGCTACTTACAGCAAGGAAAGCAAGTTGAGGTCCTTAAGTTTTTTCCATATTGCTTTGTCTAAACATACACACATACTATAAGTATCCTGGCAAATAGTCTCCTGATTGGTAATTCTGCCTTTGGTTGGATCACTGTGGGGAAAAATGAGCATATGCTCTCTAATTAGAGGGGAATATTGTGTTTCTTGCCATGAACAGCTTGCAGTCTAGAAGGTTACAAAGTTGATTACCTATTTCATATTGTATGTTGTAATCCAAGCTCTCCCACTGTCTTCTGACAGTATTTTTAAGCAGGGCTGGTGCGGCCTGGGTCTATAAATACTCATCTCTTCTAGACCAATATTTGAGATGCCAGCTGATCAAATAATTCTTTCATATCAGCCTTTTGTTTAACATGCATTAAAGCTGCGCAGTACCCAGTTCTCATTCTCACGCCTCTCCCACATTGCCAGGTTACCGTTCCCATGTAACATCCCATGCAGTCTGGCTTCAAAAAAGAAATGTGTATATTTCCCAGGCTAGGAACCTATAAATCAGAGCCCCCGTCTTACGAGGATGTGAGATAACTCATAGAGCAGGAATATGTCAGTCACCAGCGCAGTCCAGAAATAGCACATTTAAGGCCAAGACTAAAGAGCTAGACTGTTGCACTTAAAGCAGACATTTATAAACCAATGAAAAAGTCACTGGTTTGTTAGCCAGGCTAGATCAGATATTAAAGGCTTCTTGCATTAAAACCATTGGATCAAGCAGTCTCCTCTCCACAGAAGGTGCTGGAAATCTGCCATTATTTCATGCTTAATTATCAGAAGAGTTAATGGGCCTAATCTTGAAGGGCTAACTCAGACCCCCATCCTGCCCAGCAGTCTTGAGGGTCTCATTCCTTCCTCAGGCAAAACACTCCTTCACTTTAATCAGAGTGCAGTTTGAGGGAAAAAATGAGTCAGGACTGTTATAGCTCAAGAACATTTTGCCTGAGGAAGGATGGAGCAGAAACAGTTCCTTTAGGAGTGGGACTAATTCATTATTAATGAAGGACTGTAGGGATCAGGCTCCAAAAATGAAATAGTGGACAGAAAAAAAAAGCAGCCTATTTTAAAATAAAATATCTGAGGGAGGAAGTTCCTGGCAGAGACAGTCTGAGTGCAAATGAAGGCTCTGTTCTCTCTCAGCGTCAGCCTAATTCCAACGTCACAAACATCGGGGGGAGAGGGGAGGTGGTGAGCTGTTCTGAAAATCTCAGTCGGAGGACTCACCAGTATCAATAGACTTTTTAGGCCTGATCTTGCTGGGTCTTATGCCTTTCTTCTGAGGTGCCAGGCCCCTCCCCTGCCCTTAGCTTCAATGGAAGAGGAGGACACATGGTACATTGCCAGGGCCACTCGGCATTTTTCAGGATGGGCCTTTCTCCATCTTCCTTTGATTTTTATTTTGCCCGGCACATTTCAGATCGGGAAGCACGGCTGTGTCTTCTCAGCTCCCACATGCCAGTCTCTGCTAGGAGCTGGAAGCATAACCATTGCAGGAGTTTCATAAGGTGTGAGCCAGTCATGACATCAATCAATGCACTGTCCTGGCAGCAAAGTGTTAGTGCTTGGGAGGAGCTCTCTACAAATGGCTGCCAACTTACCTCATTGTTGTCCTTAAAACTCTCCTCTGTTGTGATGCCCAGGACTGCTCTTGGGGATGGGGGTGTCAAAAGGAAAAAAGCAGCAGTAGCTCCATTGCTTGTTGATTTTAAAGGGCCCAGCAGTTGGAGCCCCAGAACATTTAAATTGCTGCCAGAGTCCCACATGTTGTAGTCTGGACACCACTAAAGGCTGGCTGGGGAAAGCTAGCCCTGCCTCTCTCACCCAAGCCCCAGGTCTGAACCTTCCCTCCATATTGCCCTGGGCCCAACGAAGTCTGTCACCAGCTCTGGTGATGCCTACAAAATATTTGCTAGTGCACTGATATTGCTGCCCATTAGTTGGTTGGTACTGTCATTCCATCTCCTTGTGTTCCCCCATCGGTCTGTCTGTATCTCTTGTCTCTTGTCTTATACTTAGATTGCCAGCTCCTTGAGGCATGTTTCTACATCTATACAATACTGAGCTCAATGAGGCCCTAGTACATGACAAGGGCTCCTACATACTAGTGCAACAGAGAGAAATAATAAGTCACCAGAGTGATAAAATGTCTCTCTACAACCTGTTGAGAACCAACAAAGCAGTTGGAAATGGCTTTAGACTGAGGTAAATGTGATCTCTCAGCTCAAATGGTTTTCATAAGCACGAGGAAGAGCCTCTGAGCTTTTGCATTTTCTAACTCTCACATTGTGACAAGCCACTGTGACCAGTCACCAGCCCTATCATTACTGCTCAGCACTTGCAGTATGGTGTGGAAACCTTAGCTAACATATTAAGTCAGAAGCCAGGGGCCAGATTCCTCCCTCATATGTCTGTGCGAAGCCCATTCGTCTATTCTCGTAGAGGATGGCAGGGAAGAGGTTAACCTTTCCCAATGTTTCGTGAAAGGATCATAACAGCATGCTCTGAGTGCCAGGTTTTGCAGTGTAAAAGGGTTGGGCTAGCTGGAAAAAATTAATCTCCTCATCTTCCTTCTCACAGTAGCAATACATTATAAGAAGGGTGAGTTGGGTCCTCAGTCAGGAAAAAAGGATTTGTAGGGCTGGATCTGAGAGGAGAAATGAGGTGGTGTGCTTGCCGGAACCAATGGGAAGGTAATGGTAGAATTCTCTGATTCTTGGCTGACAGGAGCCATGAGTTAGCCATTTGCTTTGACCATGGCTGAAGCCAGGTATTCACCATCAGCTTATTCTGGGCACTGAGGAAAGCCCTGTTGTGGTTGCATTTGGTCATTTAAGGGCTAGGGTTTCCTTTGCCATAAAATCAGCCACAAAGATGACTGAATTCTCCCTATGTGCAAAATCCTTTCCTGCTCCAACCAGCTCATCTAAGTACAGAAAATAGCTTCTAGAGGGGAGCTCCTCGAGGGGAAGCCAGCCTACAGAGCCCTGGTCTACACTAGGGAGTTATTTCAAAATAACCCCCCTTATTTCAAAATAATAAGTGGAATGTCCACACTTCCAAACCCATTATTTCAAAATAGTGAGCTGATTATTTCAAAGTCTGTACTCCTGCTTTTCTCGGGGAATAAGCTTATTTTGAAATAGTTATTTCAGGAGTTATTATTTAGAATTTAGTTATTTTGAAATAATTTCTTAGTGTAGACATGCCTAAAGTGTATTATCTGGGAGACTGGGTTGGGGGAGGAGGGATGGGATTTATTCACAAAACAGTAAAATAACTGAAAAAAAAAATCTTTGGAACAGCTGACAAGATCAAGTTAAGCTCGCTAACAAAAATCCACTGAGGAATTCATTGGTATGCCTCCGGAGAGCTGGGAAATTAAGTTTAGCAAACCAAATTGTTTATGGTTTTGTTGGACAAAAACCTGTGTAAAAGGATGCATTTTGCTACCACAAAGCATCAGTGCACTGATTGTGATTCATTCCTATAGAATTGGGACCATGAGTAACTTGCAGCCTGATCCATGGCCCATGGAAGTTAATGGGAAGGGGTTTCCATCAGCATTCATCCTCTCTAGGTTCTGCTAACAGGAGAAAAAAAGCCTGCTTCGGGCTACGTCTACACTACGAGGCTTTATCAGAAAAAGGTACGCAAATTGCGCTCCACAATTTGTGTACCTTTTTCCAATAGTTTTTTCGGAAGAGGCTTTTCTGAAATTTGGCCCATCTACACTGGGCCAAATTTTGGAAAATCCTCCTCTTTTAGAAGATCCCTTCTTCCTCATGGGAGGAGGAAGACAGGGCTTCCGAAAGAACATGTCTGCTCTTCCACAAAAAAAAGTGGAAGAGCAGACGCGTTCTCTGGATTCGGTGGAGTTTTTCCGGGATACCAAAGGTATCCCGGAAAACCTGCATAGTGTAGCCATAGCCCCAGGCAGAAGGGCTCCCTAGAAAGTCAACATGTTTAATGGGTGGGAAAACTGTCTCATGGGGACATAGATCTAACAGCGTTCCATTCCCTCCAGTCAGCTCAGCAGTAGGCTACACTGGCTCTCGATTCAGTACAAGCTTACAGAGTTCCCTATCACAGTCTATTCTGTGTTCCTAGGGTAGGCCCTAATACAAAGGCCTATGATCCCTTAACAGGGATCTCCATATTGTAGCTGGAGGAGGTGTCACATGCTCTCAGGTCAGGAGCACTGCTCTCTGGGCCATCACAGACAGCTCCTAGGAAGAATGTTACCTGAAGGAAAAGATAATTCTCTGTTTATGACATCACTCCTAGCAATGAAAGGGCACAAGCAGAGTACGGAAGATGGCATCGGGACTCATGTACATTGCACGCATTGCCATTTTATGGAGGGGAAACGTGTGCACCATTTGCTGCCCATGAATTAATGTGACAGCCCATTTTGTCACCTAGATCACAAATAGATAACTGTTAAATGCAACATACTTGTTAGCCCCTAAAATGGTGCTAAAGGAAGTGAGGGAGGCCATTTTTTGACCCATTTAAGTATTGTGTATTGTCTATGCCAGTGATTCCAAACTACCGGTCCATGGACAGGCAGTGGGCCACAAAGCCCTGCCTGCTGGGCCGTGGCACATTGCCAGGCTGCACTCTCAGCGTTTAATTAGCCCCTTCCGCTGGGGTTCCCCATAAGAGAATTCTCTTCCTGCCCACTTCCACTCCCAGCAGCAGGGTGAGTGGGGTGACTGGCAACTGGGTGTGCTGCTGCTGGAGCCGGGGCCACAGTGAGGCTGTTCCTACTGGGGCAGCCTCGCTGTGGTCCTGATTCCAGCTCCAGCAGCCACAAAGCGGCCCAGCTGGCGGGGCCACGTGGAGAGCAGCTATGGCGCTGGGGCGGGGCAGCTGAGGCTGTGTGGTGGGCGGATGGGGCCTGCTCCAGCCGGGGGGCTGGGAACTGCTGTGGCTGCATGGTGGGGGGCCGGAGCCTGCTCCAGCAGCCGAGGCTGAGGCCAAGGCCACCCAGCGGTTGACTGCTCTAGTGGCCATGGCTGAGTAATATAATATGGGGGGGGGAGTGCAAGGGTCAGGGTTGGAGTATGAGGGGCCCGGGGCATATATTTTGGCAGACCAGCAACATTTTAGTTGTGTATTTGCATATTCATTATTTGGATAATGAATATGCAAATATGCAAATAAAATATTGCTGGTCTGCCAAAAGTTTGTGAATGGGTTTGCCTGATCCCCGGTATAAAAAAGGTTGAGAACCACTGGTCTATGCTTATCCAGTAATCTGACCAGTGTGGCAGGGTCAGGCCAGAGAGCTGCTGCAGAGAGGGAAAAAGGCAGCCCAAAAAGGGTAAAAACCTGTCATTAGAAGCAGAGGGCTGCAGGCTGATTAAATGCAGCTGGGAGGGAGCTGGCTCAGGCAGATTGGGGCCAGCTGACTCTTCTGCTGGCTAACTGAGGGCCTTTGAAAGCCTCAGTAGTTGGTAGCTGGAGGGCATGAGAAGATGGACGGACGGACGGATGGACGGACGGGAGGGAGGGAGGTGGTGGAGAGACAGGGAGCAAAAAGCTAGAGAGAATATTCCATAACAGCATTAGGCAGAAGCAGTTAGGGAGGGAGTCTGAGGAGGCGTGGCCGGGCTCCTTACCATGGAGACCTGCTGCAAACCCCAAACTCTGGGGTTAGGAGTGAGAGGCCTGCCAAATGGTGGCCTAAGTAAGAGGGGGCCTTGCCCCACCAGGTTGAGGACCTATAGTTCTTCCTCTCAGGAATGTGTGACCAGTGGTGCATAGCGTGACTAGACAGCCTTACCAAACCAAGACAGTAGGCTCTTACCAGTAGGAATCCAACTAACAAAAGAAAAGGGGATTTTTTTAAAACAACCAAAATTCTGAACTCATGTCAATCTTACCTAAGTCCTTCCACGCTGAATGGAGAACCGCGGCAGGCTTAGCTTTTTCAGTTACTCAGCGGGTGTTGCAAGTATCAGTGTGCCCCCTTTCCTCCCCCCTCCCCCAAACAGCTCACTGACAACAACCTGATATTTGGTGGAAGAATCTTTCTGAACCTGGCAGACGTTCTTTACCTTTCAGTGTTCCAGCTTCGGACTCTGACAAAACCAGTCCTGCTAATCTCTTCCGGCCAACTGTCGTTCCATTGCAACAGCTCCACAAGTGTTTGCTGAGACAGGCCTTATCGCCAGTCATTGTTTGCTTCCCTGTTGGTTTTTCCAACAGCCTGCTATTAAACTAAACCAACAAATTCAAACAGTAAATGTCCCTTGCCCCAATCAGACAAGCATTCCAGAAGCATTACCATGTAGCCCCATGTCCTTTACACTGTGGTATTGGAGAGAAATTTCCTCCAGCCAGTCTCGTGATGGGCAGGTGATCTGCAGCTTTAGACCTGGCACCAGGACTTAAAAATCATGACTTTCACCCCTTCCTTTACACACAAAATTACAGATGACCTGCCTGTAATTGAACTCTGTGAAATGAAATGGCATAGTATAAGATGAGATTAAATAGATGTCACAACAACCAGTCATCCAAGGCCAAAGGTCCCAAGCCATGTCACTGATCCTCTCCCTGTTATTTCAATCTATTTATCGGAAAGATTTTTTATTTCATCAGGAGCAGAAAGGAAACTAATACAAATTGAAATGCAGCGATAGGACATGCTTTATAAGGAGCTGCTACTCGCTACCTTGGAAACCTTGAGAAGAGCTTCCAATTCTAGTTTCTCGCTCACACTCTCAAGTTATGTAAGTCTTACTCATTTTGATTTGGATTCAATTTATTTTTCTTCCTGGTGCCTGTCACATTGTGAGTCTGCTGCGCTATCAGAATGAGATGGTGTGAGAGTAATAGTGTTATGCACCGATTGGGGTCCCCTGTTGGGTTCCATGTATCAGGGCTATTGTAAATATGATACAGTGGAAGGCACCCTATGTACTCATTGGGGTGTCACTGTTAAAGTGCCAGCCACCCAATGCTGCCAATCATTTATCTCATCAAATAGAGTAGCTAACATATCTAGTTTGATAGAATTGGGTAGAGGAGATGCTACTTAATGAAAGGTCAGTTTAGCTGGGCATTGTAGTTACCAAAAGAGTTAATTGTCTGATCACTGGGCAGTTTGGCTTGATCTTCCACATGTCCTGTTCATTTCCTAATGTGGGCTGTCCCATTGACTTCAGAGGAGCTACTTATGTGAAGGAGGTGAGCAGGTTTCAGAGACTATCACTGATGGTAGTAAAACTTCAACACTTCATTTTCCAAATTCTGCTTCCAGCTGGTTCAGGATGGCAGTGTGCAGTCCATACAGCCACCCTCTTTTTAGAATGAATAAATGTACCATCAGGCACATTTTGCGCAATCCTCCAAGATTTCTGTACATTTTGAAATCTCTAGGATCTGGATGAGAAAACTTACGCATGCCAATTTTTCTGAAGGTGTTTGCATGATACAAACTTATCAAACCAGCTGTCATGTATCAGTGTTTTAATTCCGTAACACAGGAGTTTAATTCAGAGACAGTTTCGTGTTGCTAATGACATGAATGCTATGACATTAAAGATGTCAAGCACCGGAATCAGAATGCGATGACATTCTATAAGCACCATAATGATCTGCTTGTTGGTTCTGTGTCTTGCTTATTTATTCTTTCTTGCTCGGGGGTGGAGAGGAGTGGAGAGGGGGTCATTTAGTGAGTGGCATGTTTCTCACTTCAATTCTGTGTTGCAATGCTGTAAAAAAACTGAACATATGAGCGAAGTATCGGAAAAAGAAAATTGCTCATCAGTCATTCACCATGGCACCTAAGCTTCATTAGACCCAGTACTGCAAAGGACTGATGGCCAGATTTCAAAGGCACTTAGGCACCTAATGGGAGTGTCTAAGGTTCCTGGACACCACTGAAATCAAAAAAAGTTAGGCACCTAAGCACCTTAGCAAATCTCACTGGGTCCCCATCTGCTCTTGTAATGGGCCAAATACCTTTAAAAATCTGGCCCGGAGTGCCTGCTGTAGGAAAAGGAATGCCCTTAGATTCTATTGAAGGTGCTTAGCTGTTTACAGGAGGAACTTGGCACCTGTCAGGGCTGAGAGGTGACCATTAAAAACAAGTGCTACATTGCTGTCAGTACTGTGCCTGTTCCACAAAGGCAGACATCCCTCCCACAACATGCTCCATTTCCTTGGAGGCAAGTGGCATTTTCTGCAGGGTCATCTAAGTCTCTGTGGAACACTATCATTCAAACTTCCTCCCCATGAGCTAATACAGGTCACATTGTTCCAGTGATGAGAACAAAGGGGTATCAATCACTGCTCTGCCTGTTAACAAGGTAACACAGCCACACAGGTCCTTCAAATCCCCTCCACTTATATTCACAACAGGCTCCCAAGCTTTGCCCTCTTCTAAATTGATGCACTTCGATGCTTGGGAACAGTATTAAGTGTGAATGTGTAATGGCACTTTCCTTTCAATGACTTTACCTAGCACTTGGGCCACAGTCTGTGAAAGACCCATGATGGCTGCATCCTTGTAAAAATGTATCTAATAAATATGTAAATCAGTCTATCTTTATTCATAAGTTGGCAGGACTCGGAGACCCAGATACCAGCCCAAACCACTATATTATCTGTCATTTCAAGCAGCTTAATTCTTCAGAATCTCAAATACCAGGAGAAGATGTACAAAACAGGGCATTTTTCAGTGAAAAAACAATTAATTTGCTTGTCAATCCTTTCTGTGTTCCAGCTCAAAACCCAAAATGATCTTTTCTTTTCTTTTCTTTTCTTTTCTAGAAGCACTGAACAACATACCTTCAGTTACATAGATTGAATCTACACAAGCCGCCTGTTATTTTGAAATATTTTTCAAAATGACAGGCAGGCTATTTCACCATCCTGGTTAACCTCGTTGCACGAGGGTTAAGGGATGGCTCAAAATAGCACATCATTTCAAAATTTGGCACTGTATAGATGTGCCAAATGTCAAAATAAGCTATTTCAAAATAGATTCGAGATAAGATATGCAATTTGTGTAGGTCAAATTGCGTATCTTATTTTGAGTTTAGGGTACTGTGTAGATGCACCCTAAGCCCTTTGTCAACACAGCTAATTACCAAGGGTGTATCTACACTGCAGGGCTTAACTCAAAATAAGCTACACAAATTGAGCCTTGTCAATTGTGTAGCTTATTTTGAAATTGAAATTGGGAACGTCTACACAGCACTTATTTCAAAATAGAGCACTCTTCCTCCTCATACAATGAGGGCTATAGGAGTCGTAATAAGAAGTCCTCCAGCTTGAAAGTATTTTGACATTTTGAAATAACTGCTGGCTGTGTAGATGTGGGCTAAGTTATTTGAAATAACGCTAGTTATTTCAAAATAATGTTGCTGTGTAGACATACCCTAAGTATACACAAGAAAAGCATCCAGTCCTGGGTACTCATTGGGCATTGTTGTTGTATCCAGAGTACTCCTATTTAATACTTATGTTAAAGTCACATCTAAAGGCCTTTATGAGCATCAGGCTCTGCTGTGCCATGTTGTGGTTTTTGCCACAATCTGCAGTATAATGGTTTAGTCTGCAGAGTTTTGCCCGTTTAACTTAAATCGTCATCTAAAACTGATCTAGTGAAACTGATGCAAAAAAGCTGTATGGATGCTAATTTTGGTTTCAACCAGGATTATGGGTTTCAGCCATTAGTGGAGCTAAGGGAGGGGTACAAGGGTGATCACCCCACATATTCCCTTTAATATGACGCTTTTTCAAACCTATGATGCAACTGACCATGGAGATGTAGTACATACATTCTCACACATGGCTACAGAGCAAGATAGCCCCTCAGTCACACACCAGTGGTGATTCCTGCGGGTTCCACTCTGAGCACTGCAATGTAGTGCACAGTGAGGCAAGGGACTGTCATCCTGTGCGTCATGTTGTAGTGGCATTCACTCAAATGTGGCTCAGCAGTCCCTCTGTCATTACAGTTGGTGGCCAGGCCAAACCTGAATGGTGCGGTGACCCAATGCACCAGGTTATTGCAATGCCCTGAGTAAAGATCCGGGCCCTCCTCACAGTTGCCATTGTTGGGTGGGTGCGTGCTCTCTAACCCACCACCAACTGTCCCATAGCCATGGGTGGCAGGTGAACCTAGGGCTAGGGGAGACCAGCCCCAGCCCCAGCCCCAACCCCACCCCTTCGGCCTAAGGCCCCGCCACTGCAGTCCAGGGCCCCATGGGAGCCAAATACCCCCATACTGTAGGGGCAGGCCACTAACCCCTAATGGGCACCTTTCCCACCCCCTCACACCTGAGAGCATGTGGGGGGGACAGGTGCCATGTGGTCCTAGCCTGAGCTCAGGAGCAGGGGGAGAGCAGGTGGTGCACAGCTCCAGCCTTCTCCAGCTCCAGACGGAGCATATGCAGGGGCAGAGCAGGCTGCACACAGCTGCAGCCTTCCTTGGTCCCAGATGGAGTCTGGGGGAGAGGGAGGGAAGGTGGCACCCAGTACTCCCCACCCTCCAGAAAGCTGGTGGCACAGCCCCAGCTGGGCTGAATCCCAGACACACTGAAGGAGGTGAGGGATTGGGAGCAGAGTGTGAGTGGGGCTGGGCTGGCAGTTTGGGAAGGTGTTGCCTTCCCTTGCCTCTTATATCCAACGTCCATGCCCATTGCCAATCCTCCCCACTCCCTCCAGGCTGCAAAACCTGGCTCTGCCACTATTCAAAACTACAATGAAATCAATCACTTTTCAGTTTAAATTAAAGTGCCCGAGGGGTTTTCTTCTCAGTGTAAATACACCAGTTTAATGAAACTAGTGCAAGATTTGTGTACAGGAAAGGCCTAAGACATTCTGAAGCCATTTCCTACTAAGCTCCATGCATCCATGATGTACATGTTCTACAGTGACTATGTAGCACTTTAAAGACTAACAAGATGGTTCATTAGGTGATGAGCTTTCGTGGACATAGTCCTGTATTTTGTTTCAGCTACACCAGACTAACATGGCTACATTTCTATCAATGTTCTACAGTGTTCATTTACCAACCATGCTCTTGGATTCATGTTCTGAATGCTTTTATGAGGCATTAATGAAGCTTCCCTTTCCCCCCTCTACCTCCCCTATCTGGCCTGTGGGATTGTGGTTTGACTGTATTTGATCTGATTTATTAATTTTCCAGGAATCGATACCATTCCTAGAAAAGAGACAGTATTTGAAACAAAGCAGGCAAGACATTCCAGTAATATCATACAGGACTACAGTTTAGGTGGAAGATTAATAGCACTCTGCCGAAAGCCACCTCATAATGTGAACTAACTCAGAATCAACGGAAGTTGTTTTTCCCCTTGCAGGAAATTCAAAGAAAAAAAATCAATAAATTATGAATAATGGAGCTGTAATAGCATTTGGGGAGCTATGCGCATACATTCGGGGCTTATCCAGTCACTGTGTGTCTGATGGGGCCTCACACAGGAATGGAAAGAGTTAATAGGGCTAGAGGAGTCAATTAACCTAGTCAATCAAACACTGAAGGGAAAGGTTTAAGTAGAGATTAGGGTTGCCTGTGCAGGAACAGGTGGGGCCTATATAAAGCCAGATAGTTGGCTGCAGCATGGGGGCTATTGCTGGGAATGGCTACAGGAAAGTTGGCTGTAGGCACTCCCTGAGTGGAGTAAGTTGGAGGCTGACATGCAAAGAGGAAAGAAGCCAGATATGTAAGAAGGCCAGAGAAACAGAAGCTAGCAGTAGGACTGTACTAGCACAATGGCTGCTTCTTATAGAGTCCGTGGGCACAGTGGAGAGGGTAGGTTTAGGTTCCCCTACCAGCCCCTGGGGAGTAGCAGGTGCATTGGAGGTGGCCACATGCATGAAACATTAAGGCAGAAGGTCATGCAGAATTTTTATGGGTTGGAAGAAACCTTGAGAACATGAGACTAGAAGCCTCTCAGATTGAACATACCAGCTAGCCTTGACTCTCACGCCCCAAAGCAACCTGATCCAATACCTCTCTGCCATGGGAGTCAGTGCCATTCAGCGTGAGTCTGGGGATTAGCTCTGCTAGCTTACATGCTCCCTCCAGTGTTGTCTTCTCCCATCTTGTCTTGCTCTCTGGCCCCAGCTCACTCCTGGCTCTACAGTCTCCTTTTTGTGCTGTGGCCCTCTGGCCGAGTCACTAAACTCTCTTCTTAGGGAATTCACAGGCTTTCCAGACCTGCTGGCTAGCTGCCATCTCCAATGCAGTTGCCACTCTCCGGGGGCTGTAGGCCGGATCAAGTTCACCAGGGTTAGTCCATGATGGGCCACTGCCACTATATTTACCTACACCTCTGCAGGTATGGGTGCTTGCAGCTCCAATTGGCTGCAGCTTGCTGTTCCCAGCCAATGGAAGCTGTAGGAAGTGATGCAGACTGGGGCACTGTTCCCCACAGATCCCATTGGCCAGGAATGGCAATCTGCAGCCAATGGAAGCTGCAGTCTCCCATACCTCTAGAGGTGCAAGTAAATACAGTGGCAGCAGCCTGCGAGGCAGCAACCCTGGCAAATTGGATCTGGCCCATCAGTAGGTATTTGCTTGCTGCTGCTCTAGAGGGTTACATTCCCAGACAGATATCACACTGATTAGACGCAGCTCTGCTGCTTTGACTGGCATGATTTTGCGGAAATACTTTTAACGGAAAAGTTTTTCCGTTAAAAGCATTTGCAGAAAAGAGTGTCTAGATTGGCACGGATGCTTTTGCGCAAAAGCTCTTTTTGCGGAAAAATGTCCGTGCCAATCTAGACGCAGTTTTGCGCAAGAAAGCCCCAATCGCCGTATTTGCCATTGGGGCTTTTTTGCGCAAAACACTTTTTAGCTGTCTACACTGGGCCTCTTGCACAAATACATTTGCACAAGAGGACTTTTGCCCGAACAGGAGCATCATTGTATTTGCGCAAGAAGCACTGATTTTGTACATTACAAAGTCAGTGCTCTTGCGCAAATTCAAGCGGCCAGTGTAGACAGCTGGCAAGTTTTTGCGCAAAAGCAGCCACAAAAACTTGCCAGTCTAGACACAGCCCCGGTGTTTGGGAAAGATGTGCTATCCCAGCCGTAGCTACAGACTTGGCTTAATAACCCTTTTGGCAGCGGCATCTTTGGAGTGGGAGTATATAAATTTCACGGCAGAGCAAAAGAATGGATTAATTTCTGACATGATTACTGTGCATTAAGCCTGGATTGTTTACAATCCTTAAAGCCAGGAGGATAAATATTTAAAGTGTCAGCTGTCTGGGGAAGGAACAATCTTTTTGTTCAGTGTTTGTACAGCACCTAGCACAATGGGGATGTGGGCCACTAGGGCTGGGGCTGCTTGGCACTACAGAGAATACATAGTAATACCAACACGTTTGTATTAGGATGACACCAACAGAAAGTGGTGCCAGTGACTCAGAAGGCAGTGCACTTCTCTTTGAGCCAGTCTTCCACCATGTTAGAAAGCTCTGTGCTGCTGAGAGGTTTGCAATTTGCAAGGTCTGACCATTTGTGGTAATTGCTGAACCACACACATAATAAAATAGCATTCCTCTCAAACTCCAGCTGGGTAATTGCATTCTGGCTCCTTATGCACCATTTTCACATGGGGAATATGTTGTTCATGTCCTACTCATACTGCCAGGTAGCTGCTAAATAACTGCAGCATTGCATCCCAGAAGTGGCTGCATTTCTGCAATGCATGAGATAATCCCTCTGGCTACGTCTACACTGGCATGATTTTCCGGAAATGCTTAAAACGGAACAGTTTTCCGTTATAAGTATTTCCAGAAAAAGAGCGTCTACATTGGCAGGATGCTTTTCCGGAAAAGCCCTTTTTCCGGAAAAGCGTCCGTGGCCAATGTAGACACCCTTTTCTGGAAAAAAGCCTTGATCGTCATTTTCGCGATCGGGGCTTTTTTGCGGAAAACACTACTGTGCTGTCTACACTGGCCTTTTCCCAGAACAGTTTTCCGGAAAAAGGACTTTTGCCCGAGTGGGAGCAGCATAGTTTTTCTGGAAAAGCAGCTGATTTCTTACAGTAGATAGTCATTGCTTTTCTGGAAAATCAAGCGGCCAGTGTAGACAGCTTGCAGCTTATTCCAGAAAAGCGGCTGATTTTCCGGAATAAGTGGCCCAGTGTAGACACAGCCTCTATGTATAAAGTCTCAGGGGGGTCATCGTGTTAGTCCGTAAATTTAAAAACAATGAGCAGTTCTGTGGCACCTTAGAGACTAACAAATATATAGGCTCATGAGCAATCACGGGTAAAACCCACTTCATCAGACGAGTTGGAGTAGAAATAACAGAATCCAAGATATATGTAATACCAAAAGTAAATTGTAGGTCTTGTGTTAATGAAGCTAATTAAGTAGGCTGGATGTGCCCCATTTGTAGCATTTGATATGGATATGCAAATGTCAAAGGCAGGGGAAATTGGCTTTCTAGGTGTTAACCAGTTAATATCTTTGTTTAATCCCAGACTGACAGCATCAAATTTGTAAATGAATTCCAGTTCAGCAGTCTCGCTCTGTCATTGGTTGGTAAAATTCCTTTGTAGAAGAATGGCTACTTTTAAATCCCTTATTGAGTATCCAGGTAGGTAAAAATGTTCCCCTGAAGGTTTATGTGTTATCATTCCAATTAGTTTATATTTTCCCCCAAAGTCACTATGGGTATGTCTACACAGCAGTGTTATTTTGGAATAATGTTGCAATGAAGGACTTCTTACCCCAACTCCTCTAACCCTCATTTCACGAGGAGTAAGGGAAGTTGAAGGAAGACTGTTCTTCCTTCGACTTCTGCTGTGTAGCCAAAAGCCGAATTAAGCTATTTTGACTTCAGCTACGCAATTGATGTAGCTGAAGCTACGTATCTTAATTCAACTTTTGCTCTGCAGTGTAGACGTGCCTTTTGAGCTTTACAAGATGAACAACAGAAACAGACTATATTGATACCTGTTGGCAATGGAGTAGGGTGGATGACTTATGCCCTGCTTCTACCACCTTTGTGTTGGAGCCAGTTACAGCCCCTGATGTAAGCTAAAGTACCCCCAGAGACTAATTTAGTAGCCTTACCTGAATTGCTTATTCTCCACTCTGTAGACTAGAAACCCCATAGTACTCAGCACTAAAAGAACCTGCTCTCATATCCCCAGTCTGTCCCATCCCACTTCCATCCCTAACATTTCCCCTATACCAGGAACTGTGAAGGGGCAGTGTAAGTCAACCCCTAGGCCAATGGCCTATTCATTACTTCCCCCAGTAGTACTCCTTCACCAGTGCAGTTCTCTTCTAGCAGAGAAGCGCTGAGATCATTCTTCCTGTCAGCTTCAGAGACAGGCATTTGGAAGAGATGCAATTCAACTCTAGTGACCACAGGTTTCTCTCCCCCCATCTGTTAATTGCAAGGTAATTAGGTTTGCGGTAGGAACTGCAGGGTGGCAGTGGGTAGGTGGAGGAAGTCCGTTTAAAACCGGAAGACTGGAAATGTTACACTGTTGCTTCCTAACCTGTGAGTTTCGGTTACCAGAACACTATTTTGATACACAGTAATTATGCTTCTACCTCTGTTTTTGTCACTTCCATTTGTTGTCTCCATTGATTTACAGGCTTTGTGTGTCATGCCAGGGAAAGGCTTGAGAAATCCATTAAAAGGTTCCACACAGACAGCAATTTTTCAGGCAAATGTATAAAGCAGCAACTGGTTCCCTGCAATGATTTATACTGATAACTGTTCATCTAAGTCTGGTGTCAGGGCAGGATGGGAGCATTAAGAACAGTGATGATTAAGTATTCTAGACATAATCCTAAAAACTAAGAACATCAGCAAAAGCACAGAGAGTAGAAATTGTACATTAGTTGTAGTCACTAGACTATTAAAATGTGTATACTCACTAACAGATGCAATCGCCAAACCATCATAAATCTTCCCACAGATCTGGTATAAATTGCAGTCCTCCCCGGCTTATCTGTGCCTCTTTGATTTTTGTATCCATTCTCTCACCCACACATACATACTCTGAAGCCCTGAGTTCAGCAGATTTTTCCCATGAATTTCAATGGAAACTCTACTGAGTAAAGTCTTCAGAACTTCGCCACATAGGTAGGTAGGCAGTGATAGACCTACAAGTTATGGAGTGGTGGTGGATGAGAGTGTATTATAGCTTTCTCAATTCTGGAGCCTACTGGTTCAATCCTTGATACCTCAGGCAAGCTATGGGCCATTATAGGGAGGTACTCATAGTTAACACTGAAGCTAGCTTTCCTTTATGAGTCTGATTTGCAAGCCTCCTTCCTCCAAAATATGTCAATCCCCCTTTGAAATTTCATGTGCCAAATCTCATCTCTGCCTACATAATTTTAATTTTGCACCTTTGTTTTACTCAGTAAAGGAGACGTGTGATAGAGTTCATGCTGTTGATGTTGTATATTATTTATTAAATGTATAATAAAGATTTTAAAAGCTGCAGAGCACCAGAGCACCTTGTTAGATCAGAGCCCTTTATGTTTTTTCTTAGGATGATGTGTTTATGGAGCAGAAGTTTTGGGTTTTTTTTAAAGGAATAGAACTGGGGCAATTCATGTTTGCTATAATGAAATGCTGCAAGTATCCCCAACTCCTACACAGAAAGGAAAACAAGGAGATTGGGATGTTATCTGATTTAAATATGATAATAAAAACCATTGTTGCAACCACTGCAATACAATTGCAACAAATCTTATACAAACTAGCCAATTAGCCCATCATAAGATGGGATTTTCAGGACTTCTCTCCTGAGCGCTCTCTCTCTCTCTTCTCCTACTGCCTA
>JANRFK010000875.1:23352086-23366114 GCA_030068395.1 Apalone spinifera | reverse complement strand
TTGAAATTGCAAATGAAGCCAGGATTTAAATATCCCATGCTTCATTTGCATAATTGTGTTATGGCTCTATTTCGAAATAGCACTATTTCGAAATAACAGATGATTTTAAGATGCGGTTATTTTGAGAGAAAACACTTCTCTTGAAATAACTGGTAAATGTCATTGTATGAGGAATAAAGGTTATTTCAAGAGAAGGGTTATTTCAGATGCCACGTCTTAACAGCATCTGTTATTTCGAAATAGCGCCATAACGCAAATATGCAAATGAAGTGCAGGATATTTAAATCCCGGCTTCATTTGCAATTTCCAATGTCTTCATTTGCATCCCTCTCTCGAAAGAGGGTGCAAGTGTAGACATACCCTCAGGTTCTGCAAGACTATTTGTTGTTTTTTAAGTTTTTCCAGTTACAGACTAACTCAGCTACCCCTCTGAAGCTTCAGAATGAAGTCCTCTAATTATCTTCCTAATCAGAGCAGGCTAGACAGCAACAGTGCAAGCTTTCCCTCACTAGTTCTCATCCTAATCTGGAAGAGCCACGATCAGGTACAATAGGCTAGTTCAACCTCCACGTCCATTCAGCAATGAGCCTCTCTTCTGAGACCATCAATAAACCTATCAAAATGTGAAGCTGTTTGTGTGTGTATGTTGGTGGGTACATACCGGCTCCACTCTGGTTCGAGATCAGAAAGTAATTTCCTATAGGGCACTGTTCTGAAGTGACTTTTGCCCATTGTTGACCTGCATTAGATTCAGAAGAGTCATGTTGTCAGTCTCCTGCGGCAGGCACCAGAAGCTTGTTCAGTTTAAAGTGTTCACCCTTCCAACATGCTCACTTCCCAACAATGAGAGCAGCATATAGGGCAGGGGCTCTCAAACTTCATTGCACTGCAACCTCTTCTGACAACAAAAATTACTACGCAAACTCATGAGGGGGGACTGAAGCTGAGCCTGCCCAAAACCAGAGCCCCCATCCTAGGGCAAAGGGCCCCCATCCCCAGGCATGGGGGCCAAAGCCAAAGTCCAAAGAGTTCATCCATGGTAAGGAGGCCTATAACCTGACCCCCACCATGCAGGGCTGATGCTGAACCCTGAGACTGGAAAGCAGGGTTTGGGCCTCAGGCAGTGGTACTCCAGCTTTGAGACTGACTCGAGCCCCAGTCAGTCTCATGCCAACATTGGTGACCCCATTAAAATGGGGTCATGACCCTCTCTGGGGTCCCAACCCACAGTTGGAGAACTGCTGATCTAGGCCCTTCAAATGTAACCTTCTTGCGGTCTGTATAAGTCATTGACTCATTGATCAGAGGCTTGATCACGTGGATCACACCCCTGTGGTCCCCCAAGTAAGCAAGGAAATCAGCCTCAGCCTTCCCCCCGCTGGCCAGAGCACGGGAGAAGGAGACTTGGGCAGCCCATCACTTGTGCCATTCCCTGGCCAGCCGGAGCATGCTTACTTGGGGGACCATGGAGGGTGCTTTGACATCCCTCGAACAACACCCCTGCATATGGGCCTGAAAACTAAATGAAGGAACTTTCCAAATGGCTGATA
This sequence comes from Apalone spinifera, assembly GCA_030068395.1. NCBI lineage: Eukaryota > Metazoa > Chordata > Testudines > Trionychidae > Apalone > Apalone spinifera. Next base: position 23,364,564 of record JANRFK010000875.1, on the reverse strand, counting down.
AAAGCCACAAATCCTCTCAATACTGTTGCACTAAAGCAATCAGTCATACCTGGAAGCTAAACTGCCATGTAAAGTGATTGTATCTCCATGTTGATAATGCTTTTTGTCATGGCAGTACATCTTAAAGAGACCTTTACCCCAAGCACAGCTCCTTTAATATAATCTCTTCTGATAGCAAATAGAAATTTTAGAGGTGGTCAAACAGGCTTGACAGTGTTGCTTTCATCTTTGTGCCATGCAGACTAAGGATATAAGCAGAAAAATATCAAGAACGTTCTATCAACTGGACTGTATTGTCACAAGGGATTCAGCAAACAACTTTCTGATTACACCATCGTTAAATCCAACTACCCGCCAGCGCTGTAACCGCAAACACAGATAAGAGGATATTAAGAATAACAAAATCAGCTGCAATATATACTCCAAAAGTAATTCAGAGCCATCACTGATTATCCGGTGCATGATCGGGGAATGAAGCAAGTGGAGCCAAGTTGATTTATGTTGTAAAAGCAACATGCATGACCAAATTCATCCTGGTGCATCTTCAATGCCCTTGACATTGACTTACATGGAGTTATACCAGGGAAGAAGTTGGATTGAGTGTATTGAGAAATCACTGCTTGCCAAATGGGAATGAAGTATGCTGAAATATGGGAAATGGAATATTAGGCATTGTTATGTTGCCACATGGCTCATTTCATGATGTGACATTTACCGTAATCTACTATATATTTTAGAAAGTTTATCTGTTTGTGTGTTTGATCAAGAAATCCTCTGAAATGGTAAAAGCTAGGACCACCAAATTCAGTATAAAGCTTCTTCTTATCATAACTCAAAGCAATGTAAGGGTTTGGTTGTTCCAGGAAAATGGGATGTGCCTGGAATGGGATTGCTTCTCTCATAAAAGCAAAAAGAGACAGAATCACCAAATCTGGCACAGTCCTCACGATTGACATAACTGAGCAAATTTTGAAAGAAACTGAACCAAGATGAGCCAGAATAGGACTGCTTCTCAATAAACCTTACAGAAAAAAGATAAAATGGGGAAAGTTGGAGTAGTACTCTGTTTTGGCACAGCTAAATCAATGTTTAATGTTAGAAAACTAGAAGAAAATGTTATTGGAAACCAAATTGACTATAGCCCTTTTTTGTTAAAACATAAGAAATGATAAGAGATGAAGAAAAAAATATATACTTCATAGAATTCCCATTTAAAAAAATACTAAAAATAAAATGGAAAAATGTTAACAATCTCCTTTTTAAGAAATCTGAAGTAAAAATTAACTTCATAAAAATAACAGTGTTTTTGACAAATACAATAAAGTACATGTACAGTTTTCTTTAATTTTTTAAATTAAAGAACCAATTTAATTTAATTGAATTGAGCAACAATCATGTGGGACAAGGATTTGGCCCATTGAACTGGGTGACGAGTTTGCAGTGCACAAATTGCTGTTCTTATATACCCTCTTTCTCTATTTTGTAAGCCCCTTATGAACCTCCTAAATGGCTGATCACATAAATAATTCTGTTGAGGAATTCTTGATCTGTAGATAATTTCTGAGAAAATTCACTACAACTGTCTGGAAACTGAGCCATGGGAGTTAAGTAACTAGATCACATGGTACTGTATCCATCCCCTGGTTGGTGAAGAACCCTAGATTCAAGTGTCTAGGGCAGATTCACTCACATTCAAAATTGGTTTCCCAATGTGGCACGTGCTTGTTTGCAGGGTTGAGCCCCAAATTCTCCAGGGGGAGAGATGACTTGCCCCCATGTGCACTTTACATCATTGTATATCAACAAGACGCATATGAAATACAAAGCCATCTTCTCAGAATCTGCCACCAGAGTCATGTTGGGAGCTTAGCACCCTCTGGTGTTCCATTTAATTGCCAGAGAAGTCTTGGGGTTCACCATCACCAATTGGCATTACTAAGTTTTGCATGGGGGGGACTGCCGAGTGATTGCTGCCACAATAAACTGCCTTCAATTTCCAACAGAATTTCTATTTTTCCAGTTTACTGGACTTAATGCTCTAGCACAGAAAGACCAAGCACTGGAAAATAGGCTCTGGCATCCAGTGATAATGCTGAATACATTTGATTAGGTTTCTATTTAAAGAGGCATGCTCTCTGGGAAATCAAGTCTCACTCCTCTTTACTGGCTATTATATTAGTGCAGCACCTGGAGTAAAAGCTGGGGGTTAGATAACACACCTATTAGCAGCACCCTGACCCCTGATTTTGAAGGAATATATTGCAACATCCAACTCAGGCTGCAGTTGAGGGAAAGCCAAACTGCAGGGCAGCTGCAAGTAAATCTCACTGCTTTTTAAATTGCAAGCTGCAAAGGAGAAAGATACACAGTCTACAGCCATTAGTAAGATCTCACACCCTGAATCTGAGAGGGACTTTAAGACACTCATGAGAAAGCACCAGCTGTCCTAATTTAATGGAAACTTTCCTTTCTCTGGGATTTTAATGGGCAGGAACCAAAGAAGGCAAGTAGCTGTTACTCCATCTGTCAAGCTTACTGTGGCCTGTTTCAAACTGCGCCCCCCCCCCCCCTTCCCATTCAGAATGAAAGCAGTTCATCAAAAATGAAAATCAAACCTTGAGAAGTCTCTGTCACCTGCCTGTTCTTCTTTAATTCACAGCTTTCCCCAGACCAGAATATACCCCTGCTATGGGAGAATAGAGAAAGATGATAATATTATTAGACCCATTTTCCCAGCAGGGTAAACTAAGGCCACGTCTACACTGCTGTTTTTATCGGCAGAAGATATGCAAATCATGCTCCACTTGCATATCTTCTGCTGATCCTTTTTGCGCAAGCGGTTTTGCTGCTAAAAAGCCCCGTGTAGACAGGACCATTTGTCAGAAAAAAACCTTTTTTCACAAGATTCCTTATTCCTCAAAAAATGAGGTTTACAGAATCTTGAGAAACAGGGTTTTTTCTGACAAATGGTCCCATCTACACGGGGCTTTTTAACAGCAAAATCTCTTGCACAAAAAGGATTGGCAGAAGATATGCAAATGAGGGCGCGATTTGCATATCTTCTGCCAATAAAAAACGGGAGTGTAAACGTAGCTTGAGAGACCTGCGTTCAGTTTCCTACTCTAACCATTAAACCAGTGTTTCTCAACCAGTGGTACGAATACCCTTAGGGGTACTCGAGAGAAGTCTGGGGGGTACATCAACACACCTGAAACTTGGAGAAAACTGAATTTTTGTTTTAAGTGTTATTGCGCTTTATTATTTTTGTCCTTTTTACACCCAAAAATTTCATTGCCCACCTGGCTACGATTAAGTTGTTTAAACAAATGTGTTGCAATAGTAGAAAAAAAAATGTGTGTCTGAAAACTGTAGGTACTGGGGGTACTTATAATTTTTTGGGGGGAAAAGGAGTACTTTATAAAAAAAAGGTTGAGAAACACTGCATTAAATAACATTCCCTGATTTTGTATCTAGCTTTCCCAAGGTTTAAAAACTACCCAAACTTTCCTATGATTTGACAGAGGGAGAAGATACTTTTTTTTTCCTTCAGCAAGCTGATGTTTTAATATCTTAGAAGTGACCTTTATGCATTCGTGATGTGTGTGTGGTGCAGGAGGAATGGCCTGGGGGGACATTTCAAAGCAGTGCAGGGGATTTAAGGGTGGGCCTCGAGTTGGCATTACATCCCAGGCATTGCTTTGGAAAAATGACAGCGGAAGTGCTACCTTAAATGTACAGTGCAGTGGGACATGGACATTATAGCACTGACTCAAATCTTGGTGTGCCATAATGCTATTACCCAGGAAAATCACCAGTCTAATGTTTGGTCTTGATTGATGCTGCGCTAGGGATAGGCGGGGTGGCCCAGCACTGTCATAGGCAAAGCTGCTTATGAAAAAGGTTATGCTTTTCTTCCTGCAACCGAAACGCTCTGTCAGCTCCATTTGTGCAGAGCAGGAGGACATCAACTAGGTTAATTGCAGGAGGGTTTTCCCTTAGGATATCCTGCAGAGACAGCTCTATTCCTGGCTCCAAAGGGGAAGTTGTGGTGACCCTTGGCACATCCTTAGCACACCCAGGGGCGTTACAGAATGTAGGACTATTTCTCACCCACAACAGGCACCACTGTTTTCTTATTTTACATTTTTTATAAGGTCAGCTGTAGACACCCCATGCCCTGTGTTCTGCAGGGAGCTGGATGATTCACACGGAGAAATCTACCAAACGCTGTTGCCTTTTGCTGGCAATTTCTGCTGTTCCAAGGAGGCTGTGTAAAATCTCTCTTCACTACTGCAAGAGTAGAGATTGGGCCCAGGAAATAGGAGCAAGAACCCAAAACTGGGAGGAGGAGATGGCAGAGAGAGAGAGAAAGGACCCCTTCTGATTTCCAAACCTTTGGTTTAAACTGTGTCTATTGGTGATTCTGCCCCTGGCTCAGGGCCATATGTTATTTTCTGCTCCCACAAGTGGACGGACAATAATCAGTGGGCTGGGGATAAATGGTGGGCAAGTGGGTAACACAAACACGTCCTCTTCTCTCTGACCATGTGGAAAATCCTCCCTGGGACTTAATCAGTGTCAGATTTTTCCTGGCAGGTGGGGAGCAGGTGGGCTAAAGGCACTTGCTGCAGCCTTGGTCCCCTTTGGCCCCATGGATATTTGGGATGCAAATTAAAGTTGTCCCTGTCTGCACTACATGATGCCAATTCCTGTGTCTGGGGAAACCTCCCTGGTGGGGATGCTTATGAGGCAGCCTGATCCAAACTCCCACAAATTTCAACATGCTTTGGATCAAGCCAGGCCTGCCCAAAGAGTTGTGGGGCCCAAGGCGGCAGGCTGCCCTTGGGGCCTGGCTGGTGAATGCAGGGGCTTGTCCTCCTGCGGCAATTCACTGGGGCAGCCCTGTGCGGAGACTCCCATTCACCCCCTGCTTCCAGGGTCTCAGCGCACCCTGGCCCACCGAGCTGTGTGATGTGCCTACCTGCCTGAACGTGCTTAGCACTGACATAAGCACCGCACCAATTTTGGCCAGGGCGTTCCTCGGTCCGCACAGCTGGGGCACCCTAACCCCACACTGGCCCACAGCCTCTGCCCAGCCAGGTGGGTGCCAGGCCCGGTCTGGTGTGTTCCTGGGAGCAGCCTCCCTCAAGCTGCCATTTAAGACATTGCTATTTCTGGTCAGACAGCCGGATCCCGGCCAGAACTCAAGGCGCCAGCTCAGCCACCCCCATCTCCCAGTGGGGAGCCTGCCCACAGGACCCTGACTCTTCCTCTCTGTGATGTGCTGGCTTAAGGCAGAGGAGGCGCCCAAGCCCTTGGCAAGTTCTCATAGAGACTGTAACAAAACACAAACCTACAGCTCCAGGCCTGGCCAAATAGTTGTGTCAATTGCAGGATGGGGCCCTGAAGGCACAGGGCCCAAGGCAACCGTTTTCCTTACCTTGTCCTAAGACCGGTCTGGATTAAGCCCTAGCAGACTTACACTTACAGACACAGCTACTGAACTATAGGGCTTCACTTTGGATGTCCCTGGTTTCTGTAGATCTGTGTGTACTTCAAGAATCTGTGGATTTCTGGAAGCCAAACTCCTTGCCCATCTCATGGGAAAATTTTTCTTTCTTTCTTTCTTTCTTTCTTTAGTCAAGTTCCCCTTTAAAGGGTTTTTCCAGTGTAGAGTATGCAAATATTCCTTCAATGTTGTTTTGATAAAATCCAAACAGAATAGCTGACATATTTCATTCATATGGAAAACCTTCCTCCTTTGCCTGCTCCCCCACCCCCAAGAAATGGAACATACTGTTAAGTCCATTTTTTGTAAAGCTACTGAGAAGCTTAATGAGCCCTCAGCATGCCTGTAGCTTTTTCACATTTGCAAACTTATGTTGCTAATTAAATTAATTAATATTAGTTAGCGGCAGATTGGCCAATATTTACTAAAAGCAGGCGTGCAGTAAACAAAAAGCCAATGGACTCTATGGCTCAATGGAGACAGAAGTAGTCTTAGCTGAATTGCTTCACAGTTACAAAAGAGACACAATCACAATGATTTTATTATTAGTTAAGAGCCCACCATGTGCTTGGTGCTGCATGATACAGGTAGAAAGATCTTCCCTCAGTGCTTAGTTTGCAATGAAAGACTGGCTAGGGCTCAAATAATTTTTTACATTTTTCACTGATGTGGCAAGCTCGGAGGTGCCAGGGCTATGAATTGCCATGCCTAGAGGTGCTGGGACTAAGTCCCGGCAAAAATACTTGCCAGCACAAAACCCAGTGTCCATTCAAAGTCTGTTCTGTGCAGTGGGCTGCTAGGGCTTAATTGGATCCTGATAAAAAGGCAGCACTTATTACTCAGCTGAAAATGGGGCTGTCTCAGACCAGCCTATGGACCAGTCACTTCCCGCTGAACAAGAGGAATTGTGTTTTCCTGGGCATATCTACTGGGGCTGTGGCACAGCAGATAATCAGATGGCTCTGTGACAATTCATAGAGCCTCCTGTAAACCTCTCAGACATGGCAGCTGAGACTGCCTCCTTCCTCAGGAATAAGACAGTCATTAAGAAAGAGGACTGAGAAAAACAGAAAATAGATAGGCTTCAGTTCAAGAATCTGACCCATCATATTAAAGGAGGAGTTTTCCTAAATGCACTTTCCGGCCCAGCAAAGTATCCACACCCCTTTACATTTTCCTTCTCTCTGTCCTTATTCCTATTAAAATTCAGTATGTTATTTTAAGCAGCAGCATCTTATAGAATAATGTCCAGTGCTTAATTAATAACATAAAATAATACGCTTCAGGGGGTAGCTGAGTTAGTCTGTACAGGATAAACTTAAAAAAACAACAAATAGTCTGGTAGCACTTTAAAGACTAACAAAACATGTAGTAGATGGTATCATGAGCTTTCGTGGGCACAGCCGACTTCTTCATATAAAAGAATATGTGCACATCAATATGCACTTCAACCACCAAGGAAAGAATCAATATTGAACTTGTTCCTAAATGACAGTGATATGTCTGAATGAAGATGTGGGGAGGAAGCTAAGGATCTACAAAGGGGTTATTATTTCACATACAACTAGTAGAGACTTATGGGGAGAAAGCCAAAAGCAGCAAGTGATTCAACTGCAAACTGGAGCTCGATTCTGCACCTTTTGACGTCAATAGCAAAACTGAGGTTCTGAATCAGCAAATACTATATGAGGAACAACTCAGCATCCCTTGAAATCTATGGTTTCAGAGCCCTACTGTGAGCCACTGGGGCAGACACAGCCTTTTTGGTTCTGTCTTTGTACACCACCTAGCTCACTGGGGCCCTTGGCCATGACTGGGATGGCTACATGTACAAATAATGAATGAATGAACACTAATAACCTGGTCTTGACAGCAGTGGAAGCAAGCCTGAGCCCTTGAGAGCTTCAAAAAGATTTCACCAAACCAAGTGATTGGGCAACAAAATGGCAAATGAAATTTAATGTTGATAAATGTAAAGTAACGCATATTGGAAAAAATAATCCCAACTATACATACAATATGACAGGGACTAATTTAGCTATAACTACTCAAGAGAGACAGCTTGGAGTCATTGTGGATAGTTCTCTGAAAACATCCACTCAGTGTGCAGCGGCAGTCAAATAGAATGCTCGGAATCATTTAAAAAGGGGTAGAGAATAAGACAGAGAATATCTTATTGCCTCTATATTAAACCATAGTACGCCCACTTCTTGAATACTATGTACAGATGTGGTCACCTCATCTCAAAAATATATATACTGGCATTGGAAAGGATTTAGAAAAGGACAACAAAAATTATTAGGGGTTTGGAACGGGTCTCATAGGAAGAGAGATTAAAACGATTTGGACTTTTCAACTTAGAAAAGAGGAGACTAAGGGGGGATATGATAGAGGTCTATGAAGTCATGACTGGTGTGGAAAAAGTGAATAAGGAAAAGTTATTTACTTATTCCCACAATATAAGAACTAGGGGTCACTAAATGAAATTAATAGGCAGCAGGTTTAAAACAAACAGAAGGAAGTTTTTCTTCACTCAGTGCACAGTCAACCTGTGGAACTCCTTGCCAGAGGATGTGGTGATGACTAGGACTTTAACAGGGTTCAAAAAAGAGCTAGATTCATGGAGGTTAGGTCCATCAATGGCTATGAGCCAGGATGGGTAGGAATGGTGTCCCTAGCCTTTGTTTTTTCTGGAAATGGATGATAGGAGAGGGATCACGTGATGATTTCATGTTGTGTTCCCTCCCTCTGGGACATCTGGTATTGGCCACTGTTGGCAGACAGGATACTGGGCTAGATGGACCTTTGGTCTGACCCAGTATGGCCATTTTTATGATCTTGCTGTCAGAGTGAAATGCAATAGGGTGTCACACTGGCATGAATGGTTCTGGTCTTGCTAATGTCTTCTACAATGGTATTAGTGCTTCTGTATCTGTACTGGAAATGCCTTACCTGATATAGCCAAGGATCACATTTGCCTGTTTCACAGTGGCATCACATTGGTGGCTCATATTTGTCTTGTGATCAACTGATGTTCCCAGGCTTGTGTCTCCTCTTCTGTTGCTTCCAACCGATGAGCCCTCAGCTTGTAGCAGAAATTCGTATTAGACTTTAAATGCGTGACCTTTCACTTTGCACTATTGAATTTCATCCCATTTCTGTCATTTCAGTCTTTAAGGTCATCAAAAACTTCCTGTAAATTGTCCAGTCCTCTTCTGTATTGATGACACCTCCCCAATAACTGATTTTTCAGCACAACCAGTTGTCTTCTCTTGGTTAGCCAGTTCCTTATCCACCTTAGTGGTTTTGAACTGATTCCTCATTTTCCTTAATATAATTAATAATTTCCCATGTGGTACCATGGGACTAGAGTTCAGTTATGATTAATCTACTGCATTTCTCTTACCTAAAAAAAATCAGTTATTTTCTCAGAGAAGGAAGTCAGGTTAGTCTGGAATCACCTACATTTGGTGAACTCACGGGTTGTCTCTATTACTAGTGGTATTGATGCTGCAGTGATCAGTCCAGTAGGGGCCAATTTAGTAAGTCTAGTGAAGACCCAGTCAATGGCTCTCCTATTGACTCTGGTATGCCACTAGAACATGATAAGTAAGGAGAGTTGCTGGAAGAGTTTCTCCCGTTGACCCAGTGTGGTGTGGACCCAGGGGTAGGTAGGTCTAAGCTATGTCAATTTGAGTTATGCTACTAAAGTAATTCAAATTGTGAGGCTTAGACTGAATTTATCCGTAGTGTAGACCTGCACTCACATTGTATCATACTCCATTTACCTCCATGAATTTAATTATTCTATCCTTCACAATTTCTTCTAAAACCTTGCATAACACTAAGGTCAAACTAACAGCTCTGTAATTGCCTGGATCACTTTTCTTATGGCTCGCACACCATTAGCTATTCTCCAATCAGACAGTATTTCTTCCATACAGAGGTATTTATTAAACACCCTTACTGCTGGACTAGCAATCTCATATGCCAGTATTCCAGGATAGAAATTATCTGGTCCCTGATTTGATCATATCAGACTCTTCAATTTTTCTGGTTTCACCTCAGATGTGGTCATTTCCATTTCTGGTCACTAATTTCCCTCAGCCATCCTGCCTTCATACACATGTTCAGTGTTATCATCCTTACTGAAAACCCAAGCAAAGTATTCTTTATTTTATGGGCCATACCTGGATTACTTTAATCTTCTAATCCATACTGCATAGTGACTCAACTTCATCTATGCCTTTTCTCTTTTTAATTATATGTCTAAAAAGTCTCATATTTTCATTTTCTTGGCAAGAGCAATTTTTCCTTTTTTTTTAAAAGCAATTTTCACTTTATACCTGCATTTTCTAACCACCATGATGTAGCTTTCTTTGCTGTTCAACCCTTTTTCCATTCCCTATTGGCTCCTTCCCTACTCCTAATAACCTTTTAGAATTATTTAAACCATTCTAAAGCCTCAGGATTGGACTACACTAAAGCTGTAAATTGACCTAAGTTATGCTACAGTTACAAAAGTTACATAATTGAAGGCAACATAACTTAGGTCAGCTTATAGAGGTGTCTACACCATGCTGTGTCCATGGTAGACACTCTCCCACTGATTTAGGTTGCGCCTTTCAGGGAGATGAAGTATAGACATTGAGGGGAGAGTGCTCTGCCATCAACTTAGCTTGTCTTCTCCAGACCCACTAAATTGACCTTGCTGCATTGATTGCAGCAGTGCCAATTTAACTGGAAGTATAGACAAGCCTTAGAGCTGTTTTAAGCCTCTCAGGGTTTGATCCTGCAGTCTCTGAAGCCAAGGAGAAAACTCAGGAGCAGGATCCTCATTGCAGTTGTTTGTCCTTAGTACCTTTTACAGAACCATTTGCCTTGGTGCACATAACATTTATTCCACACATGGATGGAAAAAATCCACACATGAGTGGAAAAGATTAGAGGGCACATTGGGCAGGGGGAAGAGGGTTGTTCCCCCCACCCCATACTCTAATCACCAGCCCACATTCCTGTAGGGATCCAGGGGCTGTGCCCACAATGCTCCTTTCATTCCATAACTTAGGAAGAACAAAGTTATCATTTTGTTCTGTGTTTGCATTTCACTCAGCCCAATGGGATCTTGGTCTTTCACGAGGGCTTCTAGGCACCATAGTAACACAATTAATAAATAAGACTCTCCTAGTTCAATGGGACCTCTGATATTTGATCAGGAATGATTAGGCTTAGTCACGACTATTTACCAGACTGAAAAATTAATACTTTTGAGCTAAAGATGACTTGACGCCCCATGTGCACTCAGAACACCAAATGTCCCATGGACAGCGTTCCTTCTAATCTTTTCCATCCATGTGCAGAATAATTTTATGTGCACCAAGGTATGTGTGAATGTGCACCACCAATAAAAACAATAAACCTTGCTGTGGGTGCTCTGCTAATCAGCTGGACAGCATTGGAATCCCTTCTGAGCTGCTACACAAGTGTACAGCTGACATGAAGCCCTGCCTGTCAGTTTTCAGAAGACAAGAAATATCTTTCAGTCTTGGGAGACGAGAACTGCAACAGGTCAGTGCAAACAGGCTTTTTACCTTTAGATGAATGACTCAATGTGATGTGACACCTCCTTCTCTTTGTGGTAAGGACTTTAAGGGGAACGAATGGCTCTTTTTAGTCCCCCTTAAATACAGACACTGACACCGGCAACCAGACAGAGATGAAGCTATAAACCTTACTGAAAGTCACAGATACATTTTTGCATTGACAGATTATGAAAAGGTGAAGATCAGAAATTTATTCTTTTCTCTGGAGCACTGGGAAGAAAAATGTCTGGTTTCTTCCCCACACGAGTGACTGCAGATATCTATCTACTACCCTCTTGGTGCCACCCTTTTGCACACACTAGTAGGTCATGGCGTTTAAGCTGGTATGCAATGAACAGATAAGCCTCTTTAAAAGGAAGGGGTGAGGACGAAGCCAGAGAAACACTCCATGGTTTCACTGTCCTTTAACTTGAACAGGAGGCCTGCCTTGTGCTTGTCTTTTCATCTGTTTTTGCACATCTGAAAATCATGGCGATTATGCTATCGGCCAGATGATGGGATATTTTTGGGAGCTATTAAGTCTTGCTGACATCACAGCTGGCTTGAGCAAAATGACAGAGAGTGAGATGCTGTCTGTGGGTTTCAGACATCCATCTAGACCAGGGCTACTCAACTTTGGAAGCCCCGGGGGCCACAATGATACTCACAGCACATACTGAGGGCTGCAACTTAAGTGTGGTTGCATATACATGCAAATATATGTGCAAATATATGCAAATAGCTTCTTTCACACTGATGGGCTTGAATGCAAAGCACTTCCCACAGGGCCCCAGTGCTCCTGGCACCCTGTATCCGTCTGTTCCAGCCAGCTCGTCCGCTTGTGTCTTTCAATGCTCACCCCACCTGGGAAACGCCTCGCTGTTGTGGAGTGTGTTCCCAGTGGAGGCCATGTTCAAAGGATCCCACTTGTGGGCCGCATAAACCCACATAAACCCAAACCGCACTGTGGACCGCAAACAAACAGGCCGTGGGCAGCATGCTGAGTAGCCCTGATCTAGACTCTCTAGAGTCCTTTTTGCTGTGGACAGAGCAATGTGGCTATGATCACAGAAAAGGCTGTGATGGTGCCCCTCGTCCCTGGCAGTGAAATCTGGGTGTGCATTGTGGCGTGCGTATGCACATACTATTCACTGCTATTGGATGGATTTATATGTTAGCTGCAAGGGGTTTATCCTCTGATAATTGTGGGGTTTTCCCATCTAATTCTGTGCTAATTATCATCCAGGTACGTAAGCAGAAGTCTTCCAGGACATCTCTCTTCCTTTTACAATACTAAGTTCCTACCAGCTTCCCAGTCACTCCTTCCTTTCCCTCAGATTACACTGCTCTACAGCCAAAATGCTTCTGAAATAAATGTAGTCAAACT
>JANRFK010000875.1:23322706-23333274 GCA_030068395.1 Apalone spinifera | reverse complement strand
TTCATTTGCAATTTTGGTCGCCTTCATTAGCCTCCCTAGATCGAACTAGGGGGCAAGTGTAGACGTACCCTCAGGGATGATCTAGACAGTGCTTAGTCCTCTTGAGATCCCTTCCAGTTCTAGGATTCTGTTCTATACTGAAATGAACTGAAATCACCTGATTTCCTCTGTTTCTTTAGCAAAAATTGAAAAGGTCACATGATTACAGTGTAATAAACCCTTACAAGTGGACCTGGGATCAGTACAGGTTGGTCCAGCACCCTCAGGACCTGACTGGTCCTGAACAAGGGGATTTGCCAGACCAGGGGAGGTCCCTCCTCTCCTGACCCAGGCTGCCACTACATTAGGGTGCCAGCTTGCCCCCGCTGCTGCCTCAGCCCCCTGGGGCACTCTAGATGCTACTGGCCCCGCTGCAGCCGGGGCCGGAGCACCATGGTTGGAGCTCTGCAGCTGGAACAGAGCTCCACAGCTGCCAGGCACTGTGGCTGGGGTTGGAGCTGCACAGCCAGAGATCCCTGGACGCTGCTTGGGCTGCCACTGGGCCCAGAAATCCTGGATGTGCCGCCTGTTCCCCCCCTCCCCACCCGCCCACACACAAACCCTGGGGCAGGGAACATCTCCAGATTCCTATGGCCCTTTTGAAGGAGCATTTCATAACATACATAGAAACATAATGCCACATCTTCTCCCTTTTGAAAAGAAACAAATTAACTCTTATTTAAACAGCTAATAAGTACAGCTTAGACCTCCTAGTCTGGCACTCTTGGGATCTGACTGGCCCCAAACAAGGGAATTTGCTGGACCATAGGAGGTCCCTGCCGCTGGCCTCCCTGCCCACTGTCCCTCCCTGCTGTTGGTTCCTTCTGGCCTACACCCCGGCTCTGCTGCCCACAGGCCCCAGCTGCTACCTACAGGCTTGGCCTTGGGCTGGGCTCCCTGGGGCTGGAGTTTTCCATCTGCTGGCGGCCCCACTGCCGGAACTCTCCAGCTGCCACCAGTTCTGCTGCTGCTGGCCCAGTGGGATTCCTAGCTAAAGGTTCCAGTCATATCACCAACACCTCCTACTGGGTTCCCCGACCATACCACTGGTCCTCTCTGCCCCTGGACTCTCTGGTCCAGGAACATCCATGGTCCTGCCAGACCACAGATGTTACCAGACCAGAGAGTCCCAGTTTAGGGAGGTACAACCTGTATCTAATAAAACATGCATTACATTCTCAATCCACATAGTACATTTCCATAAATCCTATGTGTCAGCTACCTGGAGAGGAGAGGTTATCAGTACATCACTCTCAAGTGAGCCTTTACCATTCAGTTTCCTCAAATAGCCCTTCTCTAGGCAGGTTAGCAAGTCCCTCTGAGTCTTTCAAGAGGCTCTGGTAGACAGACCCATAGTTTCCTATAGACAACCACCTAACCTCAAGATGATTCTTACCAACAACCACAGGACATACCACACTAATACCAACTCTGGAACCTTCCCTTGCAACAAACCCCGTTGCCAGCTTTGTCCACATATCCACTCTGCTGATACCATTATTGGACCTAACCAAGTGAGCTATAAGATCAAGAATACATATTCCTGCGCATCCAGAAATATAATTTATGCACTCATGTGCCAAAAGTGTCCGTCTGCTTTGTACATTGGACAAACGTCTCAGACACTTCGCCAAAGGATCAATGCCCACAAAACAGATATTAGACAGATCACAAAGAAAAAACAGTTTCTTGCCATTTCAACCAGAAAGGACACTGTCTCAACGACTTAATTACCTGCATCCTGCTTCAAAAGCCTTTTAAATCTGCACTTGAAAGGGAATCCTCTGAACTGTCATTCATGCTAAAATTCGACACTCTCCGTGTCGGTCTCAACAAAGACGCTAACTACCTTACCCACTACAAAGATAGCTTCCCCACTTATCACCTCTAATACCATTAGCTCACGGACATTTACCTTTCCCCACCTCTAATACCATTAGCTCACAGACATTTACCTTTCCCCGTCCTCCCCCTCCCGCATCCCCCTTCTGTTCTGAAATGTGATTTGTCCTTTCCATATGTGTTCATTTTTTAAAATTGTATCCTTTGGTATATATGGTTGTGACTATTTTCTTCCACTATTTGATCTGAGGAAGTGGGTCTGGCCCATGAAAGCTCATCATCTTGTTAGTCTTTAAAGTGCTACATAGTCCTGTATTTTGAGTCTTTCAGGACATGTAATCTCCTGCTTTGATCTTCTCAGCATCAGGTTTTTGTTAAGAATCTGAGTTGTTCTTTTGTTCCTTGACTGTTTCTCCTTTGTGCTTTGTTGATAAAGGATCGGTCAGATGGGAAATGCCAGAGTCCACATGTACTGCCAATGCATTGGAACTCTCTGGGATTACTCGTAGATCTGTTGAAATCTGTCCTCCTGCTCAGTTATATTGAAATCTGTCCTCCGGCTCTATCTGGACTACATAAGATGTTGGATGCAGCTGTTCTATAATTGTTCCTCTTTGGTACTCAGCTATTAGAGTTTTGATTCCTCAAGCACACTCGGTCCACCTGAATTAATAGATCACAGACCCTTATGTCAAAACAGTAATTCTGCTTCCACTTCTGATTTTCTTTCAGAATAGAATAGAATAGAACTGGAAGTAACCTTAAGAGGTTACCAAGTCCATTTCCCTGCACTCATTGCAGGATCAAGAACCATCTAGACCATTTCTGACAGGTGTTTGTCTAACCTACTCTTAAATCTTGGGGTTCATTAAATAACAAACCAGTGAATGAAGAAATAAAACAAACTGGGTGTTCTATAGTGAGCTGCTGCTCACAGCCATGTTGTGTACCCAACCCACCCCCTTTTCAATGCACATACCCACATTCCTATGTTCATAATACTATCTCTTATGAGGGAGCAGCTCTAAATTATAATCTTCTACAAACATGTTTCTAAAGCGGGGTGAGGAACCTCCGGACCACAGGCCAGATCTGGCCCCCTGCTTCATTTCATTTGGCCCACAGCAAGTCCTTGCACCGTATGCTAGCAGGCCTGAGCATTGGCAACTGCTCTCATGGGGCTGGAACCATGAGCACTAGTTCACCCTACTGTGGGGGGAAGCGAGGGTACAAAGTTGGTCAGTTGTCTCCACAGCACCTAGGCATCATTCCGCACGGACATGATCAGGGAAGTTCCATCCAAATCTGCCTGCCTTGTCAGCTCCCATTGGCTGAGAACTGTGGCAAATGGGAGTTGTGGGGGTGGTGCCAGGACCACTTGGTCAGATTATTGCAGCTTCTGGGAGCAGGATGGGACCCATATAGCGGGAGACTGTCTTAGCACTGCTGTACCACCCCCATCAACTGGGAGCTGTCTGAGGTAAGTGGCTCCTGGCCAAAACCTGCACCTCTTATCCTCTCCCAAACTCCAAACCCCAGCGCTGAACTCTTTACTGCATCCCATCCCCTTCCCGCAGCCCACAAACCCCTCCCAAAGCCTGCCTCCCCACTCTGAAACCTCTGCCCCAGCCATGAGCACATCTCTGCACCCAAACTCCCTCCCAGAGCCCACTCCCACACCCCAAACCTCATGCCCCGGGATGGAACTCCTCCTGCACCTTAAATCCTTCCTAGGCCCTCCATCTGCACCCTTACCCACTGCCCCAGATCTGGAACCCCCTCCCACACTCTAACCCAGTACCCCCTCCTAAGCCCTCTCCCACCATCCAAACTTCTCAGCCTCAGTCCAGAGCCCCCACCCATACCCTGAACCCCTCTTTTCTGGCTCCACCCCAAAACCTAAGGGAAGCCCTGAGCATCTGCCCCAACCCTCCACAAAGGTGGTCTATGACTGTGGTCCACGAGTGTTTTTTTCTGTGGGTCAATGGTCCTTGATAGAAAAAAGTTCCTTACCTCTGCTCTAGAGGAATAGCCATGGTTATGTTAGACAGCATACATATATTTTAGAGGGGGTATAAACCCTCACACTTCTCAAGCTAACCAATAACAGCCCAGGGCTAGGAAGAAATGTCCCTAGTCAAATTAGTCTGCAACAGTCTGTTCTTTCACCTTTCTCTGACGCATCTGGTACTGGCTACTGCTGGAGAGAGAATAATGAATTGGATGCACCAGATGGTCTAATTTTGCCTGGCAATTATTAGGCTTTATATAAAAATCTCTTTGCATACTAGGAGTAGGTCATTCCTTGTTCTGCATTTCAGAGTGATTACTGCATTTCTCACTTGGTTAAAGTCAGCCAGAGTTCAACTTCATGAACTATTTCTACTACATCCAATGGTGAAATAATGACTTGAAAAGGAATTGTTTACCCCCTCTTCTTGCTCAATTAAATTCCAGAAAGGAATATTGCATAGGTTATATGAAAGTACATATATGCTAAAGGAATTTATAATCACATTACATTTTCTATTAACACAAAATGCATTATACCTATTAATTTACATTTCAACAATAATTAAATTTGTAAGGCACTAATGTGCATAATATATTGGGAGCATCTGCCGCCGAAAACTTACACTGCCTTTTTTATTCATCTCAATTCATGCAAACTTAGATTTCCCTTGCCCACATGGTTGTTCTCATTAATTTATTTGTTTTCACTTTGAACATATATTTGTTCTGCATGAATTTCACTGTGTGAAGTAATTTATTGATGAGAAATAGGGACCTTGGTTTAGGGTTTGTATTTTTACTCATTTTCAGGGTTTATTTTTGGTTGCTTCAGTATCTTATAGCTTCTGAAGAAAATATATATTGGTGATAAACTGAAACAGAGATCCGTAGTTTCATTAGGGGCCTGTATTACACCATGGAAGCTTTACTTCAGGATCAGGTTCCAGAACAGCAGGCTGAACCAATACATTCTAGTCAGAAATTTAGACCCATTTTAGGGCAATACATTATGGCTATGTCTACACCACCAGGTTATTTCAAAATAAGTTATTTTGAAATAATAACTCCCAAAATAACTATTTCAAAATAATCTTATTCTTCTTCACATGAATGAGTTATTATTTTGAAATAACAAGACTATAATTTCAAAATAACAGGCTTGGCAGTGTGGATGCTTGCTTAGTTATTTCAAAATAAGGAGGTTATTCTGAAATAACTCCATAGGGTAGACATGCTTCATGTGTGAACAGATCCTGATTTTCTTTGAAGGTATTTTGGCTATTGTAAACATTTGCAGATTAAATGAATTACTTCCAGACTATAGTAGCACATGGTTTGTTTTGATTCATTGCCCTTTATTAATCATATGCAGTTAGTCATTCATGTCACATGGAAGTGTTTCTACATCCTGACTGGATGGCGGACACAAGTACAAACACCAAGTAATGCATTTTTCAGTTGGAACCTTTTAATGAATGGATCCGGAAGCTAAAAGCTGATGATATTTTTGAAATCTGTGAACATTTTCATGTATGCTTGGCTGTTGTCTAAATACTTGCATCTAATGAATAATACAACCCTACTGATCTGAGGTGTGTGCTTCACTTGGAACAGTATCAGCCAGCTCTGTTCTGTTAACTCTGAGAAAGCCACTAACTTTTAAAAAGACTCACAAAAGCTTTTATAAACAGTTTCCTTTACTGTTAACACTGTCCATTGGTCCTTAGACCCTTTCTGGATATGGTGTATTGGTGTCAATGAAGATTTCAGGGTTTTAAGATGTGGTTCCTTGACTTCTAAAAAAAAAAAAATCAAATTAAAATTTGTGACCAAAAAACAAGCAAGCCAAGAAAAATCCAAAATAAATGTTTCATTAAAATATTTATGATTTGTTGACCTTTTCCCCAATCTCCTCTACCTACGACTTCAGTCCAGCTCTCAGCCACTAGCCATAGACTTGCTGATTACATTAGAAGATACAAGGTGCAAGGCATCATCATCCAACTATACAGGAATGGGTCCTGCTTCACAGCTCCATTTTTCCTGCAGCTCATGGTCATTTGCAAAGAACAACTTGCAGGAACAAGCTTAGTATGGATCCAACCGTCTCAGCCACTGAGAGTTCCCATCTAATGCCTTACAAAGATCCCAGTTTGAGACTTGACTGTGCAAACAGATGCCACAAAGGGTACATCTACACAGCAGCGTTATTTTGAAATAGCTGACGTTATTTTGAAATAACAAGGTGCACGTCTACACAGCAAGCCATCATTTCGAAATAATGTCGAGCTGGAGGACTTCTTACTCCAACTCTTGTAACCCTCACTTCACGAGGAGAAAGAGAAATTAAAGGAAGGGTGTTCTTCCTCTGACTTCCTGCTGTGTACACAGCGCCAAAAGACAAATTAAGCTATTTCAACTTCAGCTACACAATTGACGTAGCTGAAGTACAGTAGCTTAATTCAAGTTTTGCCCTGCAGTGTAGACATACCCCAAAAAAGTTGTCATCTGTCCAAACTCTCCTAATTGGCTTTTCAACTCTAATGTTTGGCCACTATTTGACAAGTATCCTACCTGGGACTTGGGGCAGGCAGAGAGGGAAACAAAATATATTAAGTCAAATTCTACTTTTGGTTTAACCAGAAGAAATCATTATACCAAAGCAAAAGATTCAAACTCATCTCAGGAGAGCTATTACTCCATATTTATATCTGTGAAAAAAAAGAAGCAGAAACTGACCCTCTCCTGCCATTTTACAGAGATGGAGGGTGAAGAACAAAGGCCTTGTTAAAATCATATCACCATGTGAGTCACTTTCAAATCGCAGGTGTTTACAGCTGCTTGAAACCTTGGACACAATGTACATTTCCTTCTTCATCAGTGAATTTTAAACATCACTGAACAAACAGCTTCTAAAGCCTGCATGCATGGCACTCACAAATTTGGCACATGAAGGGCACTTTGCCATGCTGTGGATATAACTTGGCCGACTGCATAACAAAGGGTTGCTGGGTTTTATTTATTTGGTTTATCCTTCTCAAGAGTCCTTTCATTGCACAGCTGAGAACAAAGTTCTTTGTTCCTCTCCCCAAGCTCTGCTGAAAAGAATTCTCCCTTTCCCTGCTGCCTCTTGATTTATGTTTGCCGACAGTGTTGTGCTGTATCTGATATGCTTCAGATAATACCTCCATGGAGATAACGCAAGTCCAAGGGCTTTATTGTTTAAACAGAGACAGATGGAATATCCTAGAGAACACGGCACAGGGGGGGCATGACAGGTGGAAATGGTATCTTCATTCCTTTACTAACATGCCACCGAAATTATTCTGAACCTGCAGCATCTCTAGGGAATTTTTGCAACTATTCCTCATTGTGAAATATAGCCATAGAATTTCAGGGTCTTTACTTTTCAGCTAGACTAATTCTTCTTGTTTACAGTAATAAGACCACATTTTGTTGGGTCTTTCTTTTGAGGGATCACAAAGCACTTTGCAAACATTAATGAATGAAGTCTCATACTACCTCCCTACCATCTCTCTGCCTAGTAAGGTAAGGGAGTATTATCCCCGTTTTATAGAAAAGGAGACTGAGGCACAGAAAAGTTAAGTGATCTGCGGAGTCACTTTAAAGTTCTGTTGCAACAGCAACCAAAGGCCTACAGTCACCTAGGACCATGAACTGCTAGAGGTTCCATACCACACACCCAATTCCAATACCCAACTCCCTCTCTATGGCTCTGTCTGACTTTGGCACCAGGGGCCACGATGCAGGTGTGAAGTGACGCTGAGATGAAGAGACTAGGAGGAGAAGGGCTGGAGAAAACAGCCAATCAGGACAGGGCAGAGAAGTGCTGTCAGAATTTAAGCCCATTTCTTCTTGTCCTATCATTAGATGTTTAGGAGAATAATTTTTCTCTCTCTTCCTTATAAAACTCTTTTAGATACTTGATAGGTGCTATCATGTCCCCTCTCACTCTTCCCTTTTCTAAACTAAACAAACCCAATTTGTTCAGTCTTTTCTTATAGCTCATGTTTTCTAAATCTTTAATCATTTTTGTTGCTCATCTCTGGACCTTCTCCAATTTCTCCACATCTTTCCTGAACTGAGGTGCCCAGTACTGCTGAAGAGCTTAATTCTAACTCTTTCAACATGAGGGAGCCAACTTGTCTCACCCCAAAAGCAACCACATAGTCTGAATGATCTACATAGAATTCTGTTAATCAGGACCATAGCTCTGCAAGTATTCTTGCCAGCTGCTAGAGGGGCAAGCATTTTATTGAAATGACTCTGTCAGTGTTGAAATGAGTAATGAGGAAGAGGACAAAATCTCCTGCTCTACCTTCTTCTGCAGTGAAAATCCCATTTCACGATTAAACAATCAGGCTACGTCTAGACTACATCCCTCTGTCATCTAGAAATGAAGCACTTCGAAAGTGCAAATGAAGCCAGGATTTAAATAACCCGCACATCATTTGCATAATCACATAATGGCACTCTTTCGAAAAAGTGCTATTTTGAAATTGAAACCGCAGTCTAGACGTGGTTTTTTTGAAAATGGGGCGCTTTTTCAAAAGATCCTGCAAACCTCAGAAACACAAGCTAACACCAAAACAGGCAAGTGCTGCATGCAGGAAAAAGGGGCTGTTCAAATTAAATCCAGTGGGGGGGACCTTGCTGCTAAGAGCCCTTATTGACCACAGAGCAAGCAAGTGGAACTCCTTACTTCAGCAGATTTGTGGTTACACACATATGTTCTGGCTTCTTGTAGGAGAGGGTAGTGTTGCAATATTGTGGAAGTGACTAGAACCCAGGACTGTGCATAGCAGATCATCTCTTTGATTATTCTAGACTAACTGACGCTTTGTCTACTCTGCAGGGTTTCTGTGCAAGAAACTTTTTGCGGAAGAGATCTTCCGCAAAAACTTCTTGTGCAAAAGTGTGTCCACACTTCAAAAGCACATCGCAAAAGTGATGTGCTGTTGCATAAAAGAGTGTCCACACTGCATGGATGCCCTTGCGCAAGAAAGCTCTGATTGCTGTTCACAGAATGGCCATCAGAGCACCTGTGCTTTTTCGGATAGGCTCTTTTTGTGCAAGAAACCCCTGTGGAGCATCCATACCTGCCTTTTTGCACAATAGCTGTAGCACAAAAAGGAGTTATTCTTCGTGGGTAGAGGAATAACTCTACTGGCAAAAGCCCTTTGTCCTGTCAATTTACTGTATTTTTTTTTTTTTTGCGCAAAAACGCGCTTAAGGTGTGGATGCTCCGCCAATTTTTGTGCAAAAACCTTGTAGTGTAGACATAGCCTGGCAGAAGCCAATATCTGCGAATAGGAATGGCAAAGTGGCTTCCTGAAGCATGAGATGTGATTACTCTTGTTCCTTTGGAAGCCAAGCTGACAAATGTTGTTAAAGGCCATGAAATTACCTAGCCCTATTACAAATCTGGCTAGCCCATCCGACTGAGTGACCTCCTGCAGCAGTGAATTCCATGAGCATAATTAACTTCTGTTTCTAACAACACAGAGCAGCTTGTACTTAGTACTCCCAGCATCCAAAGGATCAGTTAATGTTTGTACTTCACCTACAGTGGCCATGAATTTTCCCCAGACCATGTTAACCACTGTACCTTATACCCCTGGACTCAAACACAGGCCCCCATTATGTGTCCAAGACTGAACTCCATCTAGGCTAAAAACACCTATCTTCCTTTCTGAAGAGCTACTGTTTGTACACGATGCCAAGATACTCACCTGGCACATCATGTATAAACTCCAGTCCCCAAGCAATCTGGGAACAAAGCAGTCAGAGCAACATTAATTTTGGCCTGTCCAGAGAATGAGAAAAGATATTGAGGCAGACCCTCAGCTGGTGGTATGACTTGTCCTTGCTGCGTTGACGTTAATGGAGCTATGACAGTGTGCACTGCTGAGGATCTGCCCAGTGATTTGTATGCAGTGTTGGCGATACTCAAAGGTCCCAGTCAGAGTTAAGGCCCAGTTGTACTGGGTGTTTATGTAGACACAGAAGACATGGTCCTACTCTGATGAGCTTACCATCTTGTGAGGTGATGAGTCATTCCTGTGCTAGGCACCAGCCAATCCACAAGCCAGGAGCTGGTCTGGTGGCCCCCAGAGCAGGTATATAAACCTCACAGGAGACACGGCAACTCACTCTGCTCAATGTCACTTCAAGGCTCAGGCCTCTCCCCTGCCTGGTAATGGTGACAAATGCCACAGCCCCACTCCTGCCCTGCCCTTGCACCAGCCTAGCTCCCAGCCCTACTCTTGCAAACCTACCCTTGACTCCTGAGTCTAGCTACTGTCGCTGACTCTGGTTCTTGCCCTGGCTGCTACCACACAGGCCTACCTGCCGCTCCTCCAACCACCGTACCTGACCTTCCACCTCTCTCATTTGCTGAGAAATCTAAAGTTAAAATGAAACAACGGGAGGAAGATGGAGGGAAAGAGTAATAAGCTCATAGGGCTGCACAGATTAACAATGGACACAGCCTGCTGGTGTCAAACCCCACAGAAAGCCACCTTCTGCCTACCAATAGAGGGTCCTTTTAGAATGTTAATATAAATTACACTCACAGCTCCCTTAGATGATGAGTTTTCCTTCTGTCAGCCGATGGTCAGGGCAGTGAGTGGTGTGTGTGTATATTATACACC
>JANRFK010000875.1:23300517-23318692 GCA_030068395.1 Apalone spinifera | reverse complement strand
TGTTCATCGGTTTCAAAATGTGGGTCTAGTCAACGTCAGGGGTTGTTATGGGTTAGAGCCTTTTATCTCCATGACATGGGTCTGAATGCAGTTCTCAGCAGTGGTCAATGGCCACAAAGTCTGGATCTGCCTGCAGTTTGGAGCCAGGATTTTTTGGACCATTTTTTTCTGACCCATGATACAAATACAGGCCAGCTGCAAAGTTTCAATTTACACCTGAAGTTGGGTGGGGGGGTTCAGATGGAGGGTTTGGTTCAGAGCTGTGAGGCAAACCCACTGCCAGGCCAGGGCTGCTCTCTCAGCTACAATGAGTCACCCCAGGGTCCTTTGCTTGGTGTTTCCCTCTGGATATCTGCTTTTGGCCCTGTGACCCTGAGTCCCATACCTGTTTTTCATTCGTTGTTCCCCGAACTCAGCTCTGGGTCCAGTAGCTCTTCCCTTTGGGCAGGAGAGGAGGGGCCTTTGGAAGTGGGTGCTTGCAAATACCCTCAATAGGTACAACTCACCCCTTCAGCAGAACCAGTAGCGCCTCATCTCTCAAACATGCTGCAGCACCCTATCACTGGGCAGGGCCCATTCCAGATGATACTGAGGCACAGACATTTCTCTCTCACCACCACAGCTGCAAGTCACAAGTTAGTCTGTGCAGAGTCCTGCTCATCCTCCTGCTGCCTCACTGTGTTACAGACTCCCTAGGCTTCCAGCCTGCCCTCAGTTCTTTCTCTGGTCCTGCCCAAGCCTTGTCCCATCCCCCTGCAGCCATTCCTATGTGCCATTCTGCTCCAGCCATCGTCCTGACCCACTCCAGACCTGCACCCACTTCCTGACTCCTAGAGTCTCAGTGCTCTCAGTGCAGCACTTGGACGGCCACCCAGGAGAGATTCAAATGCTGCCTGGCTGATTAGCAGAGTGCCCACAGAGCCCACTGCCGGCAGCATGTGTTTCAACTGGGGGGGGGGCATGGCCACACATGCCTTGGTGCACATAACAAAAATTTATTCCACACATGGATGGAAAAAATTAGAACATTGCCCCAGACCCTTGGCCTGAACCCAGCTTCAACTTTTGGCCTGCTTCCAGACTCTGACGAGGATCCTTATTTGGCTTGCCTGTGGACTCAGATCCCAGCCTGTCTCCAGACACCAGTTTCGGCACAGTCCTTGACCTGGTCCCAATGCTACATCTGGCTTCGACTCTTGGTCCCTGTTCTCAACCACTGCCCCAACCACTAGGCCTGACCACATCAAGCCCAAAGCTCAACCGTTATTATCAGGTAACAGCTGACTGGAGAGTTATATGAAGTTCGTAGTGGTCTCAGCCCAGTTCCTAATGCCAACGCTGGACTCTCTCCCACTAGGGAATTAGAGAGACTAGAGATACTTAATGTTAGAGAGCTGAAAACATCGGGCAGTATTGCAGTTGAGACACCTCACCCATTCAAGTCAAACTTCAGAAAGATGCTGCCGCCTTGACACTATGAGGTCAACGTCCATACAGCAGCATTACAAAACCACACATTTCATTTCAATTTTTTGTGGGTTCAAATTTTATTTTCAATGACTTGTTCCAACCAGTTTTAAAAGCTCTCTCACATTTGCTACTAACTGGCACCTTGGCTAATAGTGTCAAGAGAGTGGTTAAGAGGTGAATAAACCATAGAACCTGAAGTTTCCTTTCAGCTGGTCCTCGCAGAGTTGAATTACTCTACCTCCTTTCCCTTGGCTCTAGGAAGAAGCAGCAACATGGTAGGGGCTCTACATCAACTCCGAGTTAACAGCATCCAAAGCAGCTAAACAGTGAATCCCAGGATTAGAACTAAGGATGCTCACCCATCATAGCATCTAACACTATCTCTGTGCTGTGTCAGGTCCTTGAAGATACTAAAACAATTCCCATTCTGTCCCATATTGCTCTTCAGCCATCACCTTCATGGTTAAAGAAGATTCTCCCATAAAAGAAGACCTGAAATTCAGGGATTAGTGGGCAGGAGATCAGTATTAAATGATGCCACTTGTGGAAGGCTGAACACTAGCCCTTTCAGACAGCTTGGCAAGTGGTAATCCATTGATGAATGGGTGTTATGGGTCCCCTCTCTGCTGATCCACTGGGGTTAGGAATCTTTAACAGCCCCATCAGGGAGTTTTAGGTCAAACTGTAGCAGCTCATATATTTAGCTTTGGAGGTCTCCAGAATGTCATTCAAGAGAGTGACCATTGTAGAAGCAGGTATGGCCCAGGTCAGGACCTAAATCTGCCACCTTGTATCAATCCTAGTTCCCTTTAAAAAGCCCAGAATGTCATGCTGGAAAATAGGACTGTCCAGACATTTGTGAGCATAAAGGAATTGTTTTCTAAAATGGCACCATTCTGTGATGGTGGGCACAGAGCCCATGAATTTTTCATCCTAAAATCCCACAGATTGACAGGAATAAGGCAGCAGTGTTACAGAGTCAGCTACTAATGGAGGTGTGACAAGAAACAGTGCACACCTGCTAATGAGGAAGCAAGTAAGTTTAGAAGACACTGTCAGTCCATCCTTCCCTCTGCAACCTTCACCTAGCCAACATGATTTGCATGCAGTCCTGGCTGTACACTAAAGCTGCAGTCCCATTTCCCAGAAGAAAACTAAAGAGAAATGTGCCCTTCCTTGGGGTGAGTTTTTCCTGTGCATTCCTTTCTGGTTCAAGAAGATGTAATTTACACCTCATTGCTCCAGCACTAGCAAATCAAGTCCATTTTTTTAAATAATGGGCATTATTCTGCATCCATGCAGGCCCATATGGATCAGTTGTTGCCATATTTTTTGCCTTCTCTTTAAAGTGCTGGTTACTGTAATACAGTAAAAGGACACTGTTGTCACATTCACTACAGAGTCAAAGTCACTTTTATTTAACACCGAGGTGCTTATACCTGGAACACGCCAGAGCCAACGAAGTTGGGTGTCTCAGGATGCCTGATCCTTCTGCATGGTAACTTCTCCTGCTGAGAGTTTTTCTTCTTTTCCCTGTTATGATAAGGAATTTAGTGAATATTTTAGTGATGTGGAATTTGAATGAGATTCCGGTGCTTTTAACTGCAATACCGGTTTGGAAAATGAATGGCTGTGAAATGGCAGATAAGGTACAGAAACCCTTCACTGATTTTTTAATTATCAGGGTTGTTCCTTTCAAGTGTGTCGATAAGGAGACCAGATACCATTCAATGCACTTTCGTGTGGATGCTACCCACATACTCTGGGTCTGAATTAGGCGCCCCCAAAAAACATACATCAGGCATCAAAGTTCATATAAGTATCCTCTGCAAGAAAAAAAAGAGCAATGAATCATGACAAAGAAGGGAATGAAGAAGGTGTTCATTTCAGGAACTTTTAGAACCCAAATATTATCTCTCTTTGTCATGAACCTGTGTCATTTGCCTCATTGAAGGGGAACCTGGTGAAACAAGAATCTAGTTCAGAAATCTTACAGGGATCTTTGAAAGTAACCCACCAATCTGCTGGAAAACAGCAAACGCCCAGTAGAACACTGACTAGTTTGTTCAGAGGCATGAGGTCAGTGCAGACAAGCTGAACTCTGCCTTCAGTGTTTTCTGCAGGGAAGGGAACGAGACAGGAAATGCAGGCCACTAGCCAGCAGTCAGGTAAAGGTGCATTAATTAACTAGCCAAGGCCCCAATACCAGATAGTACATGGTAATTTCTTCCTTAGTAAGCATATTGAATACTTGTATCAATCAGTCCCAGGCCAGGCCAGAACAAAGGTCTTTTCTTTCACCACTGTTCCTGCCTGTTGGAATGACCAGTCTTGACTGGAATTTTGCCCTTGTGCCAGGGGTGCTAATTCCGACACCTGGCTTGAAGGAAATTTCCCGGAAGGAAGTTACAAAGCTGTTCCTCTTCTGTTCTGACCTCCCATTTTTCTTTGGCCCCAAAGGACTAACCCGTCTCCCCTTGTTCCTCAACTCCCCTGAGTCTGCCAATCATGGGAAGATGCTGCAAACCTGCAAAGAGTAGATTTGGTCCCCATGAGTCTGTGCAAGCATTACCGCTCCCAGCTCTGCTTGACACTCATGGCCAGTGCAGGAGCTGGGATTTGATCCTTTAAACAGAGCCAAAAAGATGCTCTAATTAGCACTCACTTCCCTTGTGTTTGACAGGGAGGGAGAGGAACAGAGTGATGGAGAATTGACCTCATCAAGGTGCAGGGAGAAAGCCAGCTGGAGAGTGGATAAGTTGACAGGGAAGCGGGAGAAAAGTCCCCAAAGCAGGAAACTGCCTCTTCATCTCTGCTTGGCCTAAATAGATGAACAAGGGTCTGATGTGTTTGCCATGCTGGTCAGACTCCACTAAGCTTTTCCCCATGCTGAGCCTGCCATGTACAGTCAGAGATTCTCTCTTGGACTTGCTGATATGGACTCAAAGGCAGAAAGTCCAGCTTATGGAAAGGTAATGCACCGGTGTGGAAGGAGATGGCGCAATCTCTCTCTCTCTCTCTCCTACTCAGAGGAGAAGACCATCAGCACGGAATGCTGGCGACACCTTCCTCCATCATCATTATTAGCCTTAATGAGAATATTTAGCATTCAAAGCTCAGCTCCCGCTACAGCTGAACTAATAGATAGCACATCTAAAATAAGAGAAGCACAACAGGCTGCAGGAAAGATGCTCAGAGCCTGGGCTCTGGGAAAATGCCGCTCCATTAGTAATCCTCATTAAGTATTAAAAGAAGAAATTATAATCAAGATGTATCTTGCTTTATCCTTCGTCCAATGGAGTAACAGCAATCTGAGTTGTCTTCCTCTCGCTTTCATCGGTGCTTCACTGATCCCCAGACAGATGTGCAATCCTGTGTGGGGAGCTGGCTCATTGAAGCTGAACCCTGGATCCTGGCTAGCCAGGTCGTGTTAATTTCTCTGCTTTGCCTGTCAAAATTGCTTTTTATTTAAAGAAATAAAGAAAAAAAACCCTGAAGAATTACAATGTTGCTGGATATGAACTGCCTTCTTGGAGAAATGCAGACATGAATGGATTATAAAGAGGCATGGGCTTGGTTGACAAGATGGAAGATGGGGCTTTTGCTCCTTATTGCCTTGGACAGCAGATGGGTCTGGGGTAGCACCTCCCACTCCACCTTTTTCATCTCAGCCTATGTTCCCTGTCACTCTCCTCCTGCAGCTTCGGACCCCAATTCTTGGGTGCCCTTAGGTTGATGAATGTCTCCTCAGCCAGCAAAAAAAAGCAATCAGGATCCTGCAAGGGCTACTGAGGTATGCCATGAGTAAAGGAGACCGTCATAGGCCTAAGACCGGTATAGCTGGTTCTGCCTCCCCCCACAGGAGACCCTCACACAAAAAGCATGGTGGGAGCATTGCCAGAGAAGAGGGAGGAGGTACGGCCATGGTGTGCCAGTACCCCAGCCCTTCGCAGCTCAGCATTGCCCCCCACAGGTCACTGGAATGCTGTTAGGTTCCAGGCGGTGTAGATTTGTCCCCCTTCCCAAGGGCCAACTTCAACTGGGATGAATTTTGCCCTGGGTGCTCTCTCTGCTCCATTCGGTCACCTCAGCTCTATGGAATGATTGTCCACTACACTGTCCCTCCCCTGGCCCACCATTGTAGGACTGGCCCCCACTCTACACCTTCCTTCTACTCTTTCATTGATGGTTACTTCAGGAAGCATTTTCTTGCAATATGTCGGTCACAATAAAACCAGCTCACAGATGGGTCTGAGCCAGGAAGTGTGGGTCCAGATCCAATAGACACCCCCATCCCAGAGCGAAAGCATGGTCAGATCCAAACAGTTGCATTCTGACTTCCCTTTAGAGGCAACACAGAGGGATTTGCAGATACTTGTCCTACAAAACACTTGGTCTCATTACCAAATAGTACACAAGTTGATGGAGGACTGATTTCTGACAGGCTGCATGGGTGGATGCTCTTCGGCAGAACCTGCAGCAGCCTCATCCTTCTAAAACAAGTATTTAGTTTATTTAAAATAAAATGGAAAGTATAACAATTAAGTAAAGGGTATTGATTATATATAAAATGCAACCTTCCCTCCCCATCCCCAGCCAACCCTCACCCAGTCAGCTACAAAAAATACTGAGACAATGGTATGGTTTTTGCCGTTTGATGTGGAAATAATGTATAATCGTTTGATCAGATGATATCAATGATCTTTAAAAGAAGCCCTAGCAAGGATTCTTTTTAACTGTTGACGCACAAATAAAAAAAAGGGAATCCATAATTGCAGCTTTTTCATGTGCTATAACATCAAAAGCATGACAATCCTCTTTGGAACTTCCAGATGAGCCTATTGGATAGAACCTGACAGCTGAAGGAATAGAGCTAATAGCTGAATAAAGGAAAGAGAAGAAAACAAGTTGTTTCCTCCCCCCACCCCTTCCATTCCTTGAACTGGAATGAATCTCTTATGTTTCTATGTTCATTTCCATTTCCAGATTTCAAAGGAAAGCTGCGTGCCCCTCTGCGCAGCTCTTCAGATCAGAAATGGAAGTTGTGAGGCACACTTGCTCAGCTGGAGATTATGAGCAATTCACTGCCTGGAATTCTGAGCAGCCTCTGCTCTCACTGGAAGTTAGCAGCCAGCAGATAAGCACCCAGAAAGTTTGGAAGCTTATACAAAACTTGTCCAAATATACTAACCAAACCCCTTTGATCTGCAAATCAGAGCAGAAAAATACAGCTGGATCAGCTTCTCTTACATTATTTCAGTGCTCGTGCTCCTACTTCTGACTAGAAGTAGGCAGTGCAGAGCTGAACAAATAAATAAAAATGTTAAGTCCACATTTCCTGTCTAAGTATGAAAGGCTCAGTTCAGGTTCAACTTGATTTGTTCAGGGGCTGTGGGAGAGGGAGGGTAATTTATTTCATCCAACCAGGTTCATCCACCACTAACTGTAGCAACCTTAATTCTTCTCTTATTAACCATATTTGGTTTTATGGAGGGCAGGGAGAGATTCCTCCAGATTTGCCACCATGAATAATATTATGTGACAACACCATGTATAGCTGTATCAGTGAGGAAAACAACAACAGAGGGGCTAAAAAATAATTTTGTGTTGAATTTTTCAGTCTGGGGAAGATGAGTGGGATGGGAGTTTTTCTAGGGCCTTATCTAACTCCCTTTTTAAAAATATTCCCATTGATGTTTTTCTATTAATGCCAAGAGCTGTTGGATGCAGCCTTAGTTCCCCTTCCAGCTATAATCATCCCTGATTGTCACTAGCTTTTTCAATGCACCCTCCAGCCTACAGTCTGTGCAATATACTGGAGAAGATGGGGAGTTTTCTGTGCTGTCCAGGTGTTCCAAAGTTCTGCCAATGCTCCTCCATGTTCATATTCCAGTGCTCCTCTCACAGTTCTGTCACTGTCCCTCAGTCCTGCACTACCATAACTACATTAGTCTCTTTAGTCCTCAACACATACGGCTGTAGCAATGCACCTTTTTCTTGACCCCGAGGCAGCTGTAGTTACGCCAGACTGGAACCTTTCTTTCTTTCTTTCTATATTGGTTTTTGTAGCACATCCAGAAAAATCCTCTTCTCTCCTTGGGTTATTTGCATATTTACATACTAAAGAAAGGGAATAGACAAAGCGGGGAGCAATAACAACCTAGGCCTTTCATTATTCGTGACTCCAAGCATAATCTGCCTTTTGTATCATTCAGATTTACCAGGATCAAAGGCTGATTTTCTTTGTTTGCCAGAAGTATTTGATATAGATACAGAAAGAAAAAAAAACCCACAGCACAATCCTACAACAGGATTTTACACACAGCCTGGATTCTCCATTCCTCATGAGAGTGCTTTTGTTTGATCTCTGAGCCTTTCAGGAAATACAAAGATTTACAGCAGGGGTTGGTAATCACCTGCTAACGGAGAAAGGAAAACCAATTAGACCAAACTAATAGAAAACAACACAGACAACACTGACACAAACTGCAGGAGAACACTTCCAAGCGTAAGTGCCTAGCTAGCCACCTGAATCAGATTTAGGGGTTAGATCTGTGTCCAAGATACATTATCTAAAGCAACCATACGAGGGAGCTGAAGAGCTCCTGGCATACAGGAATCCCTCACTGAACAAAGCTAGTGTGGGCAGCTCAATACCATCCATCTCCCAGGATGCTGTGGGAAATAGGATGAGATCTGGAAGGTGGGGCCAGAGTGACCTGAGATCTAGTGGTCCCCAGCAGCTAAACAGGGGGACCATAGGAGACCTTTCCAGGTGGGTAAGTTAGAGCATCACTGTGACTGCTCTAAACCCATACCAAAGACCAGTGCACTGCCAGGTCAATATCCAGACCAGAAAGATACTTCAGAGCCACCATGGCACCCACCACCATTGCAGTGACAAGCAGAAGTTGAGCACAAATGAAGAACAACTCTTGGTGCAAAGCAATGGATTGAATGCGTCACCTTAGGGTTGAAAATGTTGGCCATGGCCACCAGACTTTGTTACATTAAGAGCAGCCTGGGACAGTACGGGACAGTATGTTACACCTTTGCTCCATGCAGCCTGGTAGCCTCAGGCAGTGGCCTATTCCTGATGCTTCTGAGGAAGACTTTCAGAAGGTCACTGCCAGCAGGATAGCATTCAGGAGGTGCACCGCACCTCTGCACCTGCACCACCATTTTAATTGCTAAATGGGGTGCCTTTTCATGCCCCTTCCCTGACCTTATGGGTGGCTCTCTCTATGCCCTTTCCCTTCATGGGCACAGTTGCCTATGGCCGGCTGTAGCTTGCTAGTTTTGCAGTTATACATCAGGGACACATGTTCTCCCCGAATGCCTTAATGCAACTGTTTTATTTTCAGAAAGCAGCATCTTTTGGGGAGTCTTCAGTTGTTGGGTTGGGTTGCACCATTCCAAATGTGTTTTAAACAATCCCATTTTATAATGCACACACCATTATTCCAGTTCCCCTTTCTTACCTCACATCTATGCCTGACAAATAACAAGCTGACATTCACTAAAGGGATCAGCTTGCTAATGGATACTACCCTGCCTTGTAGCTGTAGCTCAGGAGCCTTTGTCAGGACTGAAGAACAGGGCAGAGTTAAAGAAACTGTCTCTGACCATCTTTTTTTTTGTTTCTGTGCTTATACTATCTTTTGGCTGTTCCTAGGCAACATGCTGGGTCAGCTGTCCTGCCTCTACTGTATGGATATTAAGGATTTACTATGCTAATGTGGCCTTGAGTCATCTTGCCCTGCTGCCCCTGTAAGAGATGTCAGTCTTAGAGGGAGGAGCCCAGCTCCATCAATGGAAGACCAGTGCAGAGAGCCAGTCTCTAGTTCTCAGCTCCTGGACCAAGGGCTGGTTAGAGGCACGAACTCCTCAGGGGATATCTGCTCAGCAAGTCCTTCCTCAAGGAAGGGAGGTCCTCTTGCAGACCCACCTGTGATCAAATGTCCCTTTTACACTAGCCAGTGAGGCCTGCTAGGTTCATAGGTTTGCAGAAGCCCTCCGAGGGAAGAAAGCCTTAACACATCTCTGGGACAATTTGTATTTATTGACAAACTGCACAAGGATCAAACTAGCAGGGAGAGTCAATGAGCTGAGCCTTTTAAGGCTATGTCTACACTACCAGGTTATTTCGAAATAACAACTCCCAAAATAACTATTTCAAAATAAACTTATTCCTCTTCACAAGCAGGAGGAAATACCAAGCCCCTTATTTTGAAATAACGGGCTTGGTAGTGCGGACGCTCACCTTGTTATTTCAAAATAAGGGGAGTTACTTACAAATGACTCCCCAGTGTAGACTAGGGAGGTTAAATATCAGTTTACTGAATAGTCGAGTAACCTCATGAAGTCTTATCGGTTAGTCGACTATTCTAGAGTTCCCAGGGGTGGGGCTGGCAGCCCGAGGAGCACCCTGCCACTCCATGCTGGAGTTTAAAAACCAGCTCCCCTTCCAGATCAGCTACCTATTGCCCTGTGCTGCTGCCTCTGATAAAGAGGCAACAGCACGGGGGTGGCAGCAGCCCCTGTCTAAGGTGGAGTCTGCATTCCTGGACACATCACAAGCCAGGATGAGCCGGGCTGCTGGCCAGCCTGCTAAAAAATTTACTGGCAAGGGTGGGGGAGGGAAATGCATGTAGTCTATAGCATTAACCTATAAGTTTTTGTTTATTGGTTAATCAGTTAAATGTCTACACTATTACATCCCTAGTGTAGACATGCTCTAAGACTGGACTGGAATGCTAAAACACTGAGACAAGGTATAGCAGAGACCCAAGTGAGTGGTTGGTCCTGGTCCAAGATGTAAGGTGGACCTGGTATGGGAACCCTGGTGGCAGATAGATAGATCATTTAACCCAAAGCACAGATATTTAGATAAAACTCTTGTCAATACTCCTAAGCAAACAGATCAATTTTCTACACATGGGACAGTTCCTTAAGAACATAAGAACAGCCATACTGGCTCAGACCAAAGAACAGTATAGCCCCGTATCCTGTCTTCTGACTGTGGCCAATGCCAGGTGCCCCAGAGGGATTGAACAGAACAGGCAATCATCAAGTGATCCCTCCCCTGTCACTCATTCCTAGCCTCTGAAAAACAGAGGCTAGGGATACTATGCCTGCCCATCCTGGCTAATAAACATTGATGGTAACTTATCCTACATCTAGAATGTATCTAGTTATCCTACACCTACACCTAGTAACTTATCCTACACCTACTAGAATGTATCTAGTTCTTTTTAAACCCTGTTAAAGTGCTGGTCTTCACAACATCCTCTGGCAAGGAGTTCCACGGATTGACTGTGCGTTCTTGTGACACTGTCTTTTTCCCTTCCCATTATCCCAGGCTCGGCTGGTCCTGGGAATAATAAGAAGTGCGCTTTCAATTTATAAAGCACCTCCCAACTAAAAATATTGGAAAAAGTAAGGGCCAAATTTAAATGTCTTCACCTCTGGTTCCAGGCTGGCTTGTGGCACTCACCAAGGATATATCCATGCTCCTCATCGACATAAATAGACTTAGCCTCACTTCTTCCCTGAGAAGTAGAGACATGACGGTATTTTCATTTTCCAGACAAGGGACCGAAGCACTGAGAGATTCACCTGTCTTGACTGAGGACACAGAGTGCAGCAGCAGCAATGCCAGAGACACAATACTGATCTTTGGAGTAGCAGGACAATGCCTTCATTACTAGAACTTCCCTCCTCTTGACACCTACAGCTCATTCCTCCTTTTGCAGGCTGTCATCTCGGGCAGTTCCCTAGGAATTTTTGTGTTGCAGGGCATGGCTTCCTCAGAACCTCTTGAAGAAGCCCCACCCATCTACATGGATCTTGGGGACCCAGTGACAACAGGGTCATTTTGCCTGAGCAAGTGCTAAATAGCTAGCAAATCATTATTTATCTACAATAAACAACACTGGTGTTTTTGTGCCTTCTGTATTTAGATCCATCTGTGGAGACCTATCTACCACCTGGAAGAGAAGGGAAGAGGGCTATCGTTTTTCTTGTGTTTTTAAATGGAAAATTTGAAAAAGGTAGTTCTACTACGGGTCTGCTCAGGCATACACAGTACATCGATTGGAGTTTTGCCAGAGGTAATGGCAGTGTATCACAAAACATGCTGGTCACCAAAGATAGTCAAGGTAGACATCTTCCAAATGTATGCCACTGGCTAAGTGAGACTTGTCTCCCTCCACTGGCTTATCCATAGACCAGAGAAGAGCCTACTGCTGCTACCTACATATAAAATTACTTCTACAGGAACTAAGGAGCATCACAAACCTCATTGCCTCAGCTCCAAATGCCAGGTATTTCCCCTCAACCTGCTTTCTCTACGCTAAACACAGAGCAATGTGTACATTTAAAACAATCTTTTAAAAAAATGAAACAACAACTCTACCAAAATAACAGATTACACAACTCACACATTTCTCCCCTTGGGGAGAGGACGAGCGACCAAACAAATCACCTGCTTTTAGTCACAGTGTTTAATGCACTGTTTGGAAGGTGCTCAACTATCATAGTGATGAGGGGGGTAAAAGAACCTGGATAGATAGAATGAAATGGAAGGATTCTCTCAAGTAGTAGTGACCTAGGGTTATCAGCTACCCTGGTTTGCACTGAGGGGCTGGTCCCCATTTTTTTGGAGCTGACGATCAAGGCTCTATCCCTGCAGCCACAGTGAGTGGTGGAGAATGGAACTCAAAGGGTTAAGAATGTCCTCCACAGCACCAAACACAGTTAATACGTTCCGCTGTTTCACTGGAAACAGGGGGTCTGAGCATAGCTGTGCAGATCACAACGAAACGTGAAGCCCTCGGACTGCAGCGAGAGCTTTGAGAATGGTTGCCATGTGGCGAGAGCATGCTAGCAGGGTGGCTAGTGGGATAACACAGCCTTCTATGGCTAGGTCGTCGGTTTGAAAGGAGTCAAGGATGATCGTCTTCAAAAGCTGCTTCCATCTGGAGCTGTGCAGTGGACAGGTATCCACATCGTAACATATCAGGCCTGAATGTGTCCTGGAGATAGAAATGTCCTGTCCTCCCTAAAGATTATCCTTCTGTTTCTGAGTCATCTTCTTGGCAAGGTGGTGTAGAAGAAAGTTGCTCTGGGTGACCAGCCTGGCCTTTTCCCTAGCCTATAACACAGCTAATTAATTTTGCTAGTGAGTTACATTCTACTGGGTACTATCTGCCACTGCAAAGGGGTCCTGAAACTTGGGACCTATTCTGTAATTGCTAAGTGCAATGAAGTTACTAAATCCATGTGTTGGAGAATAGACAAACTCTAGGATAGCATATTGTGCTGTACAAAGGCTGGTTAAATCCTGGAGCTGGCATAAGACAGGGATTTTCATTTCCTTTCATTAGGAGGAAACCTCATGAATACTGGGGAAACAGACAGCCAGGCATATTATTTACCAAAGAGCTCTTCTGGGATTCTCTCTTCTTATCTTTATCCTCAGGAAATGTTGACCTCTTAAAAGGAAATATTTATGCTTAATGAGCTACAGTATATAAGGTGCATCATTGGCAAAGTTTTTTTTTTAATTAGGACTTTTCCATGGTACTGATTTATTCCTTCAGCTGGGACATATATTATCATTTTTCTTAATTATTCCTGATAGATTAGCCCAGCCATGAAACTCTCAGAAGCCAAAGAAAAGCACCCACTTCTTCTTCAAAAACTAGGTTCAGCAGGATTGGAAGGGCTGCTGCTAATGTTACCAAGCAAGACCTCAGAATAATAAAGAGAAAAATTACATTTCCATAGCATCTTGCAACCCAAAATACATTCCATGCACTGGCCCCAGTTCTCTGGAACATTATGACCACCAAATACTGCTCTGGCAGCACAAAGCACCCCCAAGTTTGGTCACTCGACAATTTCCCCTACCTAGGATGATCTTGGAGTGGCACAGAGCCACTGGTGTCGGAGATGTGGCTGTGGAAAATGGGAAGAGGCCAAGATACTCCTGATTTCTGCTCCTCCCTATCTGTTTGGAATGACTGGAAGCTAGTGAAAGACAGAATAGCCTTCAGGGCATTCAAATATGCACCCATGCCTCATGGCCCTAAGATCAAAGGAATACAAAACTGTCCTGTCCCATGTCAAGTACTCCTTGGCCAGTCCAGAAAATTCTGCCTTCTACATATGTGCATGTTGGTCTAGCCCACACTTCAAACATCACATGTGGATTTTGATCCAAAGCTGAACCCCCCGAAGTTCAGAGGTGTGTCCATCAGCGTTCTGGATTACCATCTGAATGGAGATATCGATCCCAACTTCTTCAAAGTTTGTGTGAGATGTTCAACTTTAGTGCTATGGCTCAGACTTCCCTTTGCTATAGGCACCTACCACACAAAGGCTGCCACCTCTAGTATGGAGCACGGCAGCTGTTTAACAATACACCACCAGAAGATGCTGATTCTGACCATATTTCAGGAAAGCACTTAAAAATGTGCCTAAATTGGGTGGAAATCAATGGCTAATGTTAAGCATGTGGTTAAGGGCTTACCAGAATCAGGACCTCTGGGCATCCACAATTCCCCTGAAGTGGAAAAGAAGTGATGGCACTTGACATTTTGTACAGGGTATTCTGCACTGTGAAGGATTACACTCTAATTACAGCTCACTAAAAAACCCCAGAACCATTGCCCTTTCCGCATGGTTAATAAAGTTCTATTCTTTATAACTGTGTCTGTCTGCTGCATGGCCTGTTGCTAATGAAATAGTCAGGACATAGATTTAGATCTCATCTGATTGGTGGTGTCTTCAGTGTCAAACTATCCCTTAACCACATATTGGGACACTGATTCATTACAGATTCAGTGGGTTCTCCTTGAAGGTCTCCCAGTCAATTACTGACTGTACCGGTCAATGAGATTTGTAAGACCAAAGCCCAATGTCATAAAGGGGGCAAAACATACAAACCATCATGGAAGGAGAACATCAGCTGATTTTGTTCTTGAAGATTGCTGTGTTGAACAGCAATATAATAAATCGACAGCACCTTGGCTGTGTCTAGACTGGCGTGATCTTGCGCCAGAGCTATGCAAATGAGGCTCCGCGTGGAATATCTCCGAGCCTCATTTGCATAGCTAATGAGCCACCATTTTCGCGGAAGAGATTCTTGCGCAAGACGGGGCTGTCTACACTGCCCCTTCTTGCACAAGAAAAACCCTCTTGCGCAAAGCCGTTATGCTGATTATTTTCAGGCATAACGGCTTTGTGCAAGAGGGTTTTTCTTGCGCAAGAAGGGGCAATGTAGACAGCTCCGTCTTGCACAAGAGTCTCTTCCGCGAAAATGGTGGCTCATTAGCTATGCAAATGAGGCTCAGCGATATTCCACGCTGAGCCTCATTTGCATAGCTCTGGCGCAAGATTGCGCCAGTCTAGACACAGCCCTTCTGTTTAATGGCAGTGATATTCGTTTTGACAGCATTTCAACTTTTTACAACAGCCTGATGTGACATACATCATATTTGATGTGACTTTATGGTTTATTACAGGCAACAACAAAAAAGAGGGGAAGAGATATGTCATTTGTCCTCACTGTGACCAATTGATTATGATAACAGGCTGTCCAGGATAAACAATTAGACCACACACTAGGCTACAGTTTCATCTCTGTATTTTCTCAAGGAAAATGTCAGAATATGCAAATTCTGGATTTGAGAACTAAAATGTCATCAAAATTACAGACCCCATCTGCCAAACCAGCTCCATCCATGTGGTCATTCTCTGTCTAGCCCATTTCCATTCCCACTCAGGTGTTCAGGGTATGAACAGCTAAGTATCTCATTGAATATCACATGAAGAATACTTTTACATATAAGACACACTGTGATTCATCAGGATAATTCCCTTTTGTCCTTTAGCCCTGCTCTTTCTTTGAGCTACCCTGGTAAACTACCCTTTTCATATTAAAAACATATCACAATTACATCCCCTGAAACACCAGAATTTGCAATAGCTTCCTGTAGTTTTGGGGGCTAGCATCCTGGAATGTCAGTTACTATCAAAACTTTCCTGGCATACTTCGTATTCTAAAGGGAGCATTTGTGCTAGAACATAAGAGTTGCCACAGTGGGTCAAACCAGGGCCCATCTTGCCCAGTATCCTATGGCCTGTTTTAGAGCATCTGAGTTAATATACAGAACAGGTCAATTTTAGATTGATCTATCCCTTTCACTCCCAGCTTTTGATAGGCACAGATCTATCAAAAGTGTTGCTTTTGTTGCACAGTGTTGCTTCCCTGAAAATCTTAGCTAATAACAATTGAGGCTCTCTCCTCCAGGAATTTATCCAGTTATTTCAGACTCAACTATACATTTGGCCATCACAACATCCTTCAGTAATGAGTTCTTCTGACTAGCTGTGTGTTGTGTGAAAACATTTTTTCCTCTTATTTGTATTAAACCTGCTGTCTACTAATTTCATCAGGTGACCTTGGATTTTGTATTATGTAAAAAGGATAAAGAACATTTCTCTGTTCAATTTCTCCACACCATTAATGATTGTCTACATCTCAGAACTAGGGTTGCCAGATGGTTTCAACAAAAATACCGGACACACTTAACATTAATCACAATCTACTTTACATCTTATTTAGAAAATACCGGACATTTATATTTTCTCAATTTGTTTCCTGAACAGAAAGCTCAAATGTTGGACTGTCTGGTTCAAAATCGTATGCCTGGCAACCCTACTCAGAACATACCCTCTCAGAGTTCTCTCTTTTCTAAACTGAAAAGCCCTAACTTTTTAGTCTCTCCTCATAGGAAAACTGCTAGAACTATGTTTGCTCATTCCCTTATTATTTGAAAAAAGGTGTGTCACAGCAGTGTTGGAGAGTAAGATGTACAGAAATACAATGCTTCTAACATTGAGTTGATTCTGGTAACTATTACAATATTGTGCTCTATTTTGAAGATCACTGGAAGAAAGAACAAATGTACCAAACAAGAAATGCAATGTTAAACCTAAAAGAGAGTGTTTAGCACATCCATTGGTTTTAATGAGGTCTGTGATGGTTTTAGATCTGAGACCCAGAAGATGGTGGTCATTAGCACCTTTCAAGTGAACACTAAGTTCCACCATATACGCAGATACCAAGGTCATTGGTGTAAATTAAATATAGTTTTAGCTATATTTATTAAAACTATATTCTGTCAGCACCAAAAATTCTTACTGCTTGAGCTAAGGGAGCAGCTCCTTCACAGCTTCAAGGAAGTAGTAAGCTCTTATCCACAACAGAGCTAATTGCTCAAAGAAGAAAAAAACAGTCATATTCACTAAACCACTGTATTGTAAAGGTTCTCTGAGAATCAATAGAAGAAACTCATCTGGGGTGAAATACACCCTTTCTCTTGTTTCTGTTTCAGGAAACAGTCATTCCTCCTTGTAAGCTATGTCAGGATTTTTGAAGACCACAAGTAGTAATGTAGGAAATTAGCACCTGTTTACAGAGAGCTGGGAGAATTTTTATTGAATCCTGATTCTGAAATGGCTCTTAGCTGGATTTTGTGAGTGCCTCAAAGCACACCCTTGGGGAGTGTAATGTGGAGACAGCTTTTCTCCTCCTTCAGCTGTAGGAGATCAGGGAAAACACCTGAGTCCAGTGGGGCTGCTCTCAGGTGATCTTATTAACCTTAAAAAAGCTACTCAAGCTACTGGAAATTTTATAAGGTAACAGGTAGTTCAGCAGTAGAGTTTTTCTAGGGTAGGAAGTAGTGTTCTGTTCTTCAGGGATTCAAGAAAAGGGCTCTATAATATGGTAGCTTAATCTCTTAAGAAATACTTGTACTAGTGCTACTTAGCTCTGAGAAGCTGAAATCATGGCTGGGGTGATGGAGGAGAGCTGGGTAACAGATTTGTAGTTTGGTTGATGAGGACTTGTTTAACACTTAGCCCTGTGCTATGTAATAGAATATGAAAGGGAGGTCTTCATTTTTGTAACTCTTACTCTTTCCTGAATGTTTCTTTCCCACCCTGTGGACTCTTTTATCTCTCTGAACATCTCCTTTTTACATCCTAAATAACAGCAGGATCAGAATCCTAGGATTAGAAGGGACTTGGAGAGGTCCTCAAGTCCATTTCCCCAATCTATCATCCCACTTGAAAAGTGGCTAAGAGCCTGTAGCTCCAGAGCATGTGAATGACTCTCAAACCTTTTTGTACCTTTTTAGTCAGTGGCTGTCTGTAAAGGGTAAGGCAACAACACAATCCAGCTGCCTCCAGCCAACATGGAAACAGGTTCTGAAACTTTTTTTTTGCCGTTTAAAAAAAGTCAGCCTCTTGCATCTGTGATGGCTGTCTTTCATTTCATTTGCTTCTGCTATCAGTTGAATCCTGTACCTATGATGACAGCCACTGAGTTGTACTGAAGATTGTTTTATTTTTAAACTTTTTCTGTGAACTGGAGTGATAAAACACATGAAACAAAATTAGCAGGAGAACAGGTCTCTACTGAGTTAGGCCCTGAGTGCACTGTGGCTGCCTGCAGGTGTGGATTTCCTATGTGATCTTGGGCAAATCACCTAATTGCTTTGTGCCTCCATCTCCCATTTATAAAATGGGGTTACCAGAACTCTCTTGGGCTATGTCTACACTCATGGCTTCTTGAGAGAGAAATATGCAAATGAGGCTAAACATGGCATATCACTGAGCCTCATTTGCATACCTA
>JANRFK010000875.1:23286332-23300417 GCA_030068395.1 Apalone spinifera | reverse complement strand
GCCTTGCTGTTCTGCTTTGCCTGTCCTGTCAGTTCAGAGTGTAAGCTTTTTAGTGAAGTCACTGTCTATCATTCTACATATTACCACAACATGGATCTTAATTATGTGCACTACCACAATGCCACTCATAGAATCCAACACAGCTAATACAAATGTAAGTCCTCTGGGGCAGTGACAATCTTTTTGTTCTGCATTTTTTATAGTGCCTGACACAGAGAGTCCTGGCCCATGATTAGGGCTCCAATGATGTCTTTTATGTCCAAACTTCAATGCTGCACCAAAGAATATGCTAAACTAGTCAAAGAATATCCATTGAATATCATTTTGGTGTATTCTACAATAATATTTGCAAAGGACTTCTTATCTAGATCTTTATACAGCACCACAGAAATGCAGCCATACCAGTGGTGGAGGCCATAAGACTGTAAGAACGTCTATACTGGGTCAGACCAAAGGTCCATCTAGCCCAGTATCCTGTCTTCTGACAGTGGCCAATTCTCTCACAAGGAATGAACAGAACACCAAGTGATCCCACCCTGTCACCCATTCCCAGCCTCTGACAAACAGGCTAGGGACACCATTCCTACCCCTCCTGGCTAATAGTCATTGATGGACCTATCCTCCATGAATTTATCTAACTCTTTTTTGAATCTGCTAAAGTCCTGGTCCTCACAACATCCTCTGGCAAGGAGTTCCACAGGTTGAGAAGCAATACACTGCACAACAGTATTTGGAAGAGATTTTTGTTCAAAGACAATAGAGTAAACCCTTAACCTTTAGAAAAGACACAGGGGATCTATACGGTATACTCAGAGCAGACAACATATCAGGATTTAAGGTCCCAACTGAATCATTAAAGATCATTACAGCCCCTGCACTCTCAGTGCAAAGACTGAGGCTCTGACTATTGGGATGTAATATAAGGGTTAATAAAAAGTCAAAATGTAAAAGCAATTTCAGTTGTGCTAATCTTATATACTGTATGGACCTGTAAATCCATTTGCAAGCTCTCGCCGCATGGTACATTTCTGTGTGCCTTCACGTTATAGAAGAGTATTTATTTTTTGACTAACTTTGTAAGAATTTTGAAAACAGCAAAGTTCCAAGCTGCTGTCTCTAGATAAAGTCCTGTGGCTGCACTTCTTGTGGGATTTGTGTCTCTAATAAAGGGGTTTTTTTCTACTGGCACACAATATGCCTGGAACACTGCACACTATGGAAGGAGGAGATCAAATGAAGATTTTTCAGAGCAGGATGCCCTAGATTTTCTTGTCTCGGATGATCCTTCTAGTGACCTTTTTGCTGCAGGCAGGCTTGTGCTTTCATTGCTTAAATCTCTGCTCTTCAATGTTTAGAAACAGATGCTTCCCCCCTGAATTCTCTCACCTGTTTATCTGGGATCTTTTTCTTCTTTTGATATTTCACTTTCCCCTTTTCACTAGCACCTATCCAGTTGCTACAGTGAATGGATGCTTGGTCCAGGCAGCTGCAAAGAGAACACTAATAGGGCACGTCTATACAGCATTGATCTTTTGGGGTTCGATTTAGCAGGTGTAGTATAGACCCATTAGATTGAACTCAAAGGGCGCATATTACTCCTTGCAAGGAGTAAGGGAAGCTGACGGGAGCATTTGCTCCCATTGACCTCCCACTGTACGGATGGGAATCTAAAATACATCAACTCTAGCTATGTAATTTACCAGATTATAGAAAATTCACTGGATCCAAGTCATCCCTAAGATGGAGCTGGCTTGTGTGTCTCCTATGTGCCAGAAGCTAGTTTGGTCCATGGTGCAGTCTAAGGCAGTGCTATCAGGTGTTCTAACTTGTGGTTTTGTAAGCCCAGGAAATACCCAGGGCAGATCCTCTGGCGCATTGCCTGTGGGTGAGGCTCCTGCATGGGAGGGAACTAGCAGAACTAGTTCTGCCAGAGTGGTCAATTAAGCTGGAGAAGGCACTCCTCAAAGGGGTCATACACCTGCGTAGCCAGCATAAAGAAACAACAGAGCGGCATTGAGTCAAGCCCATTGACTTGAACAGAAAGATCCTGAGAGTGTCAGGATGGACTAAATGGTGGATGAGTAAGTTCTGATAAACAAAGAATAGGACAGTCTGGCATTGATGTAGCAGGTGACTGTGAGATCCCAAAACCCACTGCCTTGTGCAATTACGTCTTTCTCTCATGGTAGCGGGCCCTCCTAAGTATTTATTCACCAGTTGCACGTTGTCTAAATCCTAGACTGTGAGCACTCTGGGGAAGGCACTCTTTGTACAGTAATAATAGGTGCTTTTTTTGGTCTCTAGCCACTACTTCTCCAATAGAAATAATAATATTTTAATAAATAACAAAAATGACCAAAGAGTTAGCTAAAACTTCATAGGACAATCAAATTAATGTTTTTCTTAAGTTTTGATAATTACCTTTGTTCCATATTTCTGTGCATTTCTAGGATAAAGGTAGGACTGGACATTTTTAGGAAAAGGTACTGTCTACCAGTTCCCTCTCATTTTTTCCATTCGTGTGAGGAATAAATTTTGTTCTGTGCACTGAGGAATGTGCAAATGTGCACCATCAATTGACGCTCATTCTGCCAGCTGTGCACACTCTGTTAATCAGCTGGATGGCATTTGAATCTCTTCTGGGTGGCTGCCCAAGCGCTCATCTTACAGGGAACACTGCTGCCTAACTGACTGGAAAAAGGGAACAATGGAAAATCTCATGAGCAAGATTGCTCTTCTATCATTTTATCTAATCTACAGATCCAAGAGAGCTGAGTATTTAGGAAGGGAACAAAAAAAAAAAAAAAAGGGCTAGCTCAGCAGAGCTGCTCACTACAATTGACCTGGCATCTTGTCCTTTATCCTCTGACGTGCTTAGTGTTAGAATCATCTCTACCCTGAACAAGAGCCAATTCATTATGAACAACAGAAAGTTGTCAGGCTATAGAGCAATTACTGGAGACATGGGAACTTAATTACCAAAACCCATTGAAGTCAGTGTGAATTTTGCGAGGTATTTCAATGGGG
Organism: Apalone spinifera; assembly: GCA_030068395.1. Classification (NCBI taxonomy): domain Eukaryota; kingdom Metazoa; phylum Chordata; order Testudines; family Trionychidae; genus Apalone; species Apalone spinifera. The sequence continues at coordinate 23,297,390 of JANRFK010000875.1, read as the reverse complement.
CCAGATTTAGCTATAAGAAAGGAGCAGAATGTTTTTGAGGTTTTGTTCAATTTGGATAAGTACCAACAGTTGGCTGGCTTATCCTGGAGCCTTTTACCAGCAATAAATACCCTGAAAAAAGCCTTTTGTGTGGCATCCGAAGAATGGATTGAGACCGCATGGAGTAAGTTGTTACAGTTTCTCTTCAGAGCATTTGTAGACATTAGGCAGGGTCACCAACAAAAGAAAGAAACTTTTTGATTGAGAATTTCACTATGAAGGAATTAACATGCCACTTATGGCTTATCCCAGAAAAACTAACTGATAAATGGATGAAGGTCGTCCATTACCATTTACACCCTCTGAAGCACTAGGCATTGGCCTCTGTCAGAAGGCAGGATACTGGACTAGACAGACATTTTGTCAGTTCCCGTGTAACCACTCTTAGGTTATGTTCTTAGGAGTGTAAGCAATAGCATGTCTAACCCTTTACAAAGCTTACAGAGCATAATGCCGGAAACATAGCTACAATAATTGATACAGTTAAGATCTATCCTTCCTTAATCAAGGTTTGCTAAGAATCTAATTGAGAGGGCAAGAGGGATCCATGCATGAAGAGGGAATACCCTAAAGGCTGACTTAGGCCTGGACAACCTTAGGAAATTAGGGTAGTATAACTGTATCACTCGGGGAGTGAAAAATCCACACTGCTAGCAACGCAGTTAAATTAACCTAAACCCCTGCATAGACAGTGCTAAGACAATGGGAGAATTCTCCAGTTGATCTAGTTGCTGCCTCTTAGGGCATGTCTTTAATGCCCGCTGGATCAACGGGCAGTGATTGACCCAGCAGGGGTCAATTTATTGTGACTAGCATAGACATGATAAATTGATTGCTGAGTTCTCTTCCATCAAATCTGGTACTCCACCAGAATGAAAAGCGTAGGTGGAGTTGATGGTAAGTCAACAGCTGATGCTCTCCCGTGTACTTACCATGACCATACCATGGTAAGTAGATCTAAGTACTTCAGCTACATCAGGGTGGGCAATAAAAAAACGGCAGCCCACAGGGTTAGTCCCTGGTCGGCCCCCACTGGTATGTTTACCTGGGCTTTTGCAGGTATCAGACGATCACAGCTCTCATTGACTGCAGATTGCTGTTCGCAACCAATGCAAGTGATGGGAAGCAGCATGGACTGGGACGCCACTTCCTGCCACTTGCATTGGCTGTGAACAGCGATTTGCAGTCCACAAGAGCTGCGATCATCTGATATCTGCAAAAGCACAGGTAAACATTGCAGTGGGAGCCTGCTAGGGACTAACCTTGTGGGCCAGATTTGCCTACCCCTGAGCTAGATTATTCACATAGCTAAAGATGTGTAACTTAGATCGACGGGCTGCATTAGTGTAGGCAAGGCTTTAAAGAGGTATAATACCTACACCAATGAGAGCTGTTGCAACATGGCAATGTTTAAAATATTGTGACAGAGCAGGGGTGATACAGCAGGTTCAAAAGCTTGATGGAAGGAGAAAGAGGCAGAGAGAGTCAGCAATCCTGGCTAATTAGGGGCAACTGAGACAGGGCGGCTGCAAAACCAATTAAGGCCCAGGTGAAACCAATTGAGGCTGCCTGCAGGCCTATTTAAGAACCCTCCCTGTGGGGGAGAGAGATTGGGAAGGAGTTTGGAGAATTGTGAGAGTTTGGAGAGCTGTGGAGGAGTTTTGGAGAATGGAGGAGGAGTTTGGAGAGAGAAAGGCACTGGAGGAGTCAAGAGAACAGCATTGACCTTGTTAAAAGACTACAGGGAGACAACAAAACACAAACCAAGGCGAGTAAGCCATATTACTGTGGCTTCTAGACTGTGGGACAGTGGGCTGAACAGGGGTCAGGGGCCCAGGAGTGGGACTGACCCTGCCACAATATGCACAAGACCTTAATTAACCTACGCCTGAAAACCATCCAAAGTCCAAATAAAATGGAAAGTTGTGTTACGCAAAGAACACATATTCTTGTTTCAAAGTAACTATTTCCCTGCTTCTAGGCCCAGAAGGGGAATAACTGTTAGGCTACGTCTAGAGTGCATCCTTCTATCAACAGAGGGATGCAAATGAATCACATCGAAATTGCTAATGAAGCCGGGATTTAAATATCTCACACTTCATTAGCATAAACATGGCCACTGCTTTTTTTGACATGGAGTTTTGTCAACAAAAAACAGCAGTCTACATGCAGATCTGTCGACAATAAACCCTTTTTCGATAGATCCTGTAAACCTCATTTTTTAAGGAATATAAATTTAAATCCCAGCTTCATTAGCAATTTCGATGTGCTTCATTTGCATCCCTCTGTCGACAGAGGGATGCAGTCTAGACACAGCCTTAGAAATAACATTTTGGCAGAGCTAAATGAGACATCAAGCTCAAATGCTTTGAGTTGTTTCATGAATCCAGAATACATCATGTTCCGCTGGGTTCTAAATTAGGCAAAATTTACTTCTCCCAGTCCTGCTCACCATTTTCAGAGGCAGAGTCAATCCATTGGGCATGGAATTCAGAGGCATGACCCTCTCTTTGAAAGATGCACCCAAGAATTATAATGCAAACCAGATGCCTTCCACAAAGCCCATAACATCTGTTTGTGCACAAAAGTTCTGGGTAGAAGTGAGTGTGACACTAGTGATGACTGTGTGGTACTAGTGATAAGAGTGGCACTACTAATGTGAAGGTCTAGATCAGAGGTCTCAAATTCCTGGTCTGCATGGTCCATCCCCATCTGACCTGGGACTCCTGGCAGGCAAGAGGGGGCAGTTCGTTACCCGCCTCCAAACCCCTTTTCTTCCTGCCATTACCCTGCCCTCTCTCTCTCCATGGCACCTCATTCCCCAGGACTTTGGGAATCATGGGGATCCCTGGCACCATATGGTGGCAGCAGTCGTGCCCCCAGGCACTCCCCATGGCAGCAGGAGCCACAGGGAAGTGGAGTGCACTGAGCAGGAGGCACAGGAGTGCAGGAGCCGTGGGGTGTGTGGGGGGTTGTGACTGCTGCTGCCATGTGTCCCAGGCTGACAGCCTCTCCCACTGATCCCCCAAAACTGCATCATCGGGGACATGATGCCATGGCTTCATGGGGGCCATGATGAGCCTTTAAGGGATGAGCCTTGGGGGCAAGTGACAGACAGAGAGTCAGAGGCTGGATTGCTCAATTGCCCATGAGCCAGGAGTCTGAGACTCCTGGTCTAGATGCTGTGGCAAACATGAACACTGAATAAAAAATAAATTATTTATTTTAACCACAGGCCAGGTGCAATTTATCCACTGCCACTGCAGTTCTCCTCCCACCTTCTCTGGATAATGTAAGATTCTCCCAGGCAAATATTTCTGTCCTCAGCTAAGCAAGATGGTAGATTATTAAACTGGATCTTTTCTTTTATGTCGCAAAGAGCCAGGGCAGTTCAAGTACTCAGAGCGATTCCCGTGAGATTGAAGGGATACAGACACTAGTATATCATATAGGTAAGTATGTATCCAACAAAAGTATTGGGGATCAAAATGCGCACCGCTTCATCTTTACCTGGTGGGATGGAACTGATTAGTAGACATTCCCTGTCATAGGGGAATAGTCAATTTCATTTCAGACACCATGTGTGACAAGGGAAAGTTTTGCTTTTGGCCTAGGAGACATCTATATTATGGTTCTCTGGCCAGTGCTGGAATACAATGTCGGAGTGATGAGACATGAGGCCAGTCGTCCCTGAAATTACTGTAGACACCAATCACCACAGACCAGCAAAGATTTACTTTCAGGTCAGTCATCTTATTTAAAAAAGAATTCTGAACATTTCTTTTCAGGAGAGGATACTTACATACAGGAAAGTGTAAGGGCTTGTCTACATAGGAGATTGTTCCAGCTATAAGGGGAGATTTATACTAGTAGGCTGTGTTTAGATTGGCAAGATTTTGCACAAATACTTCTAACGGAAACATTTTTCCGTTAAAAGTATTTGCGCAAGAGAGCGTCTATACTGGCATGTGCCTTTGCGCAAAAGATTTTCTTTTGCGCAAAAGCATCCATGCCCAGTATAGACGCTCTCTCGTGCAAGAAAGCTCCGATGGCCATTTTAGCCATGGGGCTTTCTTGTGCAAGAAATTAAGGTGGCTGTCTACACCGGCCCTCTTGCGCAAGAAAACGTGTGCAAGAGGGCTTATCCATGAGCGGGAGCGTCAAAGTATTTGCGCAAGAACCACTGATTTTGTACATTACAAAGTCAGTGTTCTTGCACAAATACTAGCGGCCAGTGTAGACAGGAGGCAAGATTTTGTGCAAAAGTGGCCGCTTTTGCACAAAATCATGCCAGTCTAGACTCAGCTGTAGAGTTAAACTTCTAAACTGTTTCCACGTTACCTCAACTAAAGAAGAGAAAGGCACTCCTATCAGAATAAGTGTGTTCACAGAGGGAGTGACAGTTGTACAACTACAATAATTTAAATTCTTACACTAGCTTCCACTGATATAACTTCCCCATGTAGACAAACTCTGTGACATGCATGCTTAGAAACCATGTCTTGCCTTATTTAACTGATTAGCTAGGTACAATAGGACAACTGTGGTGTAGACGAAGTACCAGCTCAGCTCTGGACATTTCCTGAGCAGAAATAATTCATCATAAAAGTGCTGGCTAATATGTTCCCTAAGAACTGAGTGTGTGTGTATGGGGGGGGGGAGGGGGGAGGAGAGAAGAAAGGACTCATCCCCTTTAAATCCCATTTTATCCAACATGACTTGAATTCTGTTCCTCCAGAGTAAAATGTGAGCACTCTGGCCACTAATTCACAACTATACAACTGTTCTTCTTATTATCTACATATTATGGAACTGCAGCTTATAGTTTTGAAGTTGGGATGCAAGAAAAAGAAAAGGATATAGAGCAAGCAGTAAACCCACATTCATTTTTAAATCTCACATTAATCACCGTTTGCTTATTCCACCTATACATCTCCTTCTGATCCACAGGCTTGTTTAAAACAAGCTGACAGCTCTCAGCTTGTTTCTCTCTCTCTTTCATATTCTTCTAGGTAATTGCCACACAAACTGTACAAGGCAGCTTGAAAAATCCATTTGTATTAAATAATATGATTAGAAGGCAGAGACAAAATTGGCTGAAGGTCTTTTATCTTTCATGTGACAGGTGCCCACTTAAGACTCCAAAAAACTTACTAGTGTAATCACTGACTCTGACATTCAAGGGCCTCTGTTAAAACCTAAAGGAGAAGAAGGCAGTGAGAGGAGTTTTGTGCGTGTGAAGTGGGTGGGCGAAGGATCAGCAGCTGTTCTTTCATTAGTTTTCCATTAACTATCAAGAGGCGTCCTCATAGCACCTTAGCTGTCAACGTTTCTGATGCCATTTACTGGGAATGTGGAAGGCAACATCAGGAGAACAGTTAACATTAAGAATCTAGGAGGACTGTGGGTCAGCTAGTGTCCTGGGGGTATCATTTATATGCCATGCAGTGGATCTCAGTGGATGCAAGATAAACTAAGATACCTATCCAGCAAAGCAAGTAAGCATGTGCTTAACCTCAAGCATGGGAAAAGTCTCATTGATTCAGTGCAGGATCCAGGCCTACGTTCTTGAAATCTGATGAATTATGTTATTACTCCACTTTTGTTATAAATAAGAATATTAGCTTAACTGCTGAAGGGCTAAACAAAGTGCAGATTACACCAGTGTTGACTTTCTTACATTCACCTCTGAACATAGCCCCTGATTATGTCTCTGCTGGAGGCTCTGAGAATCCACTCCAAAGCTTCAGAGGGGTAGCAGTGTCAGTCTGTTTCAGCAGAAACAATGAGGAGCCCTCTGGCCTCCTAAAGACTAAAACATGTATTTGGGCATAAGCTTTCGTAGTCTGGAGCCCACTGCATCAGATGCATGAAGTAGAAACTTCAGTTTGGCAGGTATACAGACATGTGCAAAGATGGGAGTGTTACACTATAGTGCGGAGGATGAGTGCTAACCAGGTCAATTCAATCAGGGTGGAAGTGGCCCACTCCCAAGAGTTGATGAGAAGATGTGAATACCAAAAGAGGGAAATTATTTTTTGTAGTGAGCTAGCCACTCCCAGTCTCTATTCGGACTTAGTCTGACAGTGTCAAGTTTCCATATGAATTCCAGTTCTGCAGTTTTACCCTGAAGTCTGGTTTTGAAGTTTTTTTGCTCAAGTATGGCAACTTTCAAATCTGTTACTGGGTGTCCGGGAAGACTGAAGTGCTCTCCTACTGGTTTTTCAGTGTTACCGTACTTGATGTCTGATTTGTATCCATTTATTCTTTTGCATAGAGACAGTCCAGTTTGGCCAATGTACACGGCGGAGGGGCATTGCTGGCACATGATGGCATATGTCACATTAGTAGCTGTGCAGATGAGCGAGTCCTTGTTAGTGTAGCTGATGTAGATAGGTCTTATGGTGATGTCACCTGAACAGATATGCAGGGGTTGATTTCTGGGTTACGGTTTCTGTTGTGTGGTGTGTAGTTGCTGGTCAGTTCTGGATGAAAGCTGGGGGATGTAGGACAATATAGTGATAAGTAGACTCAGTAGGGTGGCATCACTTATTTATAGTGTAGTGTCCAGGAAATGGATCCCTTGTGTGGACTGGTCCAAGCTGAGATTGATGGTAGGGTGGAAATTGTTGAAATCCCGGTGGAATGTTTCAAGAGCCTCCTTCCCATGGGCCCACTTGAGGATGTCACCAATGTAATGCAAATAGAGGAGGAGGTCGTGTTGTTATAAGTTGCCCATAAAAATGTTGGTGTTCTGTGGGGCTGTCCAGGTACCTACAGCAGTGCTGCTGACTTGAAGGTATAAATCATCCCCAAACTGAAACTTGAAAGTATAAATCTTTATAAAGACCATTTTTTAGTGTCTAAAGTTATGAGATACTGCAAACAATATACCGAGTAAATCACCTAACAAGAACCACTTGAAAAAGACGTGACAGTTTTTTATTAAGATTTCCATGAAAATATAGCTAAAATTGCAAGCTTCCAACATTTTTTTTTACCAGTTCTGCACTCAGATTTTCTGTATCTAATTTTTTCCCTTCTTCAGAATGGGTCTAAAATATCAGCTTCACATAAGTGTGGTGAGGCTTAAGGAAATGTTTACAAAGTACTTTTCCATGCTCAGATGAAACACATTATGAAAATTAAAAATGTGTGTGTGTGCATGTCTGAAAGTCCATTTGGAACTCTTGAATTCCAGAGCAGTCAAGGAAATACAACAAGAGCATTGGGGATTGCATGTGTGTCCACTTCATCTTTCTAGGCCTGTAACATTGCCATTAAATGAAGATGATTCATTGAGATTGTTATTAAAAGACCATACTGCTAATTTGATGGGGAAAGAAACATTCCCATAGAAGTAAATCACATTTTTTTCTTTTCTTTTCAATCATTATTGCAGATCATGAAAAATTGCTGTCACTAGGCACTAAGCAGAGAACATTTCATGACTAACAATCATGGTCTGTCTGTCACTCTCATTTGAAGACTGGAAAATAAGTAATTACTGGGTACCATCCATCAACTACAATTTCAAACTGGCACATGAGATGGGGGACTAGGTAGCACAAAAGATTGGTAATGGGAAACAAACATAAGCCTTCAGTTGCTAGCTCAGAAACAACTATGGTTACCAGATGGTTTCAGAAAAAATACTGAATAAAAAAAAAGGACCCCAAGAGTTGTTAAGTGAAAAAAACCAGCGTGACCCCTTTAAGTAACGCGTGGTGAAGCTTTTTGGCCCGAACAAGCTGCCAGCGGCCATCTGCCATCTTACCTCCCTGCACTGGGCTGGACAGCTCCCTGATAAGCACTAGGGTTGCCAGGCTGCCTCCGTATTGAGCTGGACAGCCCGGAATATTCACCTCCTGGCCGGGAAAAAATCAAAAACTACCGGACATTTTAGGTGTCCGATATTTTCTGAATTTTTTTACTGGACTGTAGGTGAAAATACCAAACTGTCCAGTTCAATACTGGACACCTGGCAACCCTAAAAACAACCTGTACTTACAGTGGCCCAAAGCCATTCCTGTGTGGCAGCTTGTGTGAAATGAATTGCTGGTCTTTGTGTACTTCATATTTGCATAGGTGTCCAGTATCACAAAAAATACTCTTCAAAAATTAGGTACACTAGTCCCAAAACTCCCATTAATAAGAGCAAGTGTGCATTTCCTATTGAAAACCAACTCCTTACAAATAGCAGTAGTGTATCTCCCACCGAAAACGAATAAAGTATCCTATTATTATCAGTAGCCATACATCTCCCACTGAAAACTAATTTCTTTCTTCCTGTCTGGAACACAATGCAAAGAGAAATTAAAATCTGAATGATCAGTTTGCACAAAACAAATTGTCAACCTCCCCCCAACCTCCCCCCTCAATATAAGATGACTCTACTGATCTGGTGCATTGATTCACTGATGTAGAACTGAGAGCTGTACCGGCGAGCTGACCTAATCACAGCTGTTGGTAGAATTAAATTCCTGCAGCCATTTCTTCTCCTGCACAAGATCAGATCAGCGTAGTGGAGTGGAACGCTCTTAATCCTGACCTGGCATTGCTTGAGGTATTCACTGCACAGCTGCTATATTACAAACAAAGCCCCAACTTTTGTCTCCACTTGACAAGTACCAAGCTGACAGCAGCAGTGGTAGCGTCACAACTCTTTCCAAAACAGCTGTGCTGGCACTGACTATTAATGTTTCAGGATAACTCACCTCCTTCTCGTTAGAGATGCCTCTGCACCATTTAGCCTGTTCATGTGGAAATGGATTATTGCAGGCCTGCTATTGTGCTTTGACATGGACTAATTTTGCCTTTTATTTGTTCACTTATGGCATGGGTCCATGTGAAAGCCAGGGGCATGCCCCAGGTAATGGAGCAAAAGGTCATGACCACCCTTCTTTCAGGATTCCAAAGGAATGGCTGGTATGACATGTGGCCAGTATTGAAACATTTCTCGTTTGATTCCATTTCTGAGAACTGAGTGGAACCTTGCAGAGGGACAGGGCTCCATCCTCACCTTTAGTTTCTTCAGCTTCCTTTCACTTGAATTTTAATGATGTCAAAAAGCCTCACAGATTAGAGCCTATAAACTACATTTAACGTGAGAGGATGTTCCAGAATAGATTGAAACTGACTGCTGTCCCTTCCAGGAGAGAAATGCCTTGTTCAATGTTTCTCAGCTTGCAGATCACTCCCAGAAGTGTGTTTGGAATTCTTGGCTGCCTCATTTATTGCTGAGAGGAAATACAATGGACAGCTGAGGAAAAGAGTCCAGTGTGGCTTAAGGAAGTTCCTCTGGCCTAGTGAGCAAAGACCCTTTGCCACCACCCAGAAGGTGGTGGTTACCCTCCAACCGACTGGAACTTTAGCTGCCAGATTGACAGATCGGACATCTGGCAAAGAAGACCCGGTAGCTGAAGCAGTTATAGAACCCTGCAAACAAGCCCATCATCAGTAAAGAAGAGCTGGGAGGGAGGAGATGGAGATGCCCAGGAATTAATTTTCTTCAACGACCAAGCTTCATCATATCTGCATCATATGTCCAGGGATTTGGAATGCTACAAAGTGTGGTGGAGTTTTGATCCACTATAATGACAATCACCCCGTTACTTGCAGCAATATATTTGTAAGCGCATGGCATAGTATAGAATTCAGTTTGTTTTTAGTTCATTAAAGGCATTTCTGTTCTCTTGATATTCTGTAAAGAACATTTTGGGGGTTTCTGGTCTTCCCTTTTTCCAACAGAAGTTTTATGTGGCTGCAAAATTCTCCTTCCCTATGCCAAAGTTTCAGTCCTTGAGCCACAAAAGAAGAGGGAGGAGCCCAGTTTTATAGCTGCTCAGTGCTAGATTGAAGATGGGTAAGATTCTTGATTGTCTCTGTGTTCAAGGAATCTTCCTGAAAACATCGTCCTGGCCACCATAGATGTAGAAGCTCTTTACACCAACATTCCATATGGACTGGCCATCAGGAACACTAACCCCTATGATGTCACTGCACACCTGGTTACAGAGCTCTGTTACTTTGTTCTTACCCACAGCTATTTCCAGTTTGGGGACAATTTATATCTTTAAGTCAGTGGCACAGCTATGGGCACCTGCATGGCCCCACAATATGCCAACATCTTTATGGCTGACCTTGAACAAAGTTTCCTCAGCTCTCGTCCCCTAGCATCCTTACTCTATTTATGCTACATTGATGACATTTTCATCATGTGGATCCACAAGAAGAAGACCCTTGAAGAATTCCACAGGGATTTCAACAACTTCCACCCCACTGTCAACCTCAGCCTGGCCCAGTCCACACAAGAGATCCACTTCCTTGACACTACAGTACAATTACATGATGGCCACATTTCTACCACCTTATACTGGAAACCTACCAACCATTACACTTACCTACATGCCTCTAGCTTCTATCCAAGACACATTTCCCAATTAATAGTTTACAGCCACGCCCTAAGATACAACCGGGTTTTTTCCAATTCTACAGACAGAGACAAATACCTACAGGATCTATATGAAGCATTCCTAAAACTTAATTACCACATGGAGAAGTGAAAAAATTCATTGACAAAACCAGACAAGCATCTAGATACCAGATTCTTCAAAATAAGCCCAACAAAAAAAACAACAGAACACCACTGGTCATCACCTAGGGTACGTCTAAACTACAGGCTTTTTTTGACAGAGGCTTTGTTGACAGATACTGTTGACAAAGCCTCTGTCGAAAAAGAGCGTCTAGACTACAGACAGTTCTGTTGACAAAGCAAGCCGCTTTTTCGACAGAGAGTCTAGACGCTCTCTTTTGAAAAAGCACAGTGTGAATGCAATAGTGCCTTTTTTCGACATAACTCTGTCAAAAAAAGGCGTTATTCCTCGTAGAATGAGGTTTACCGCCATCAACAAAACTGCCGCATTCTGTTGACTTACTATCGACAGAACTCGGCGGTAGTGTAGGTGCAGGTATAGTTTTGTTGACAAAAGTCCACTTTTGTTGACAAAATCCTGTAGT
>JANRFK010000875.1:23246413-23256485 GCA_030068395.1 Apalone spinifera | reverse complement strand
CACAGCCCCAGTGATTTTTTTGTGATGGTACTGCCCAGTCAGAGCTTACCTGGAAAGAACGGAGTGTACCGGCACCTCTGTAATGAAAATGGTCGAGAGTCGGCTGGGTGGCATTTCTTAAAGGGGCTGTGTCTCTTAAAAGGGCAATGCTGGGGCCCCACCGCCGGAGGGGGGGTGTTCTTTTTTTGATCAACTACTTTTCCCCTGGAGTATTGGCACTTTTTTTTTTTTTTAACAAAAAAAGCACTGGTGTCACAGCCATATTTATGTGTGCGTACACATATAAAATATGTACTCACATACATATACAGACCCCAATCACTTTGTAACAAGAACCAAGAGGCACAGAGATTGTGCCTGCAAGCATCACAAATACTGTATTCATTCATCTCTTTGATTTTAGTTTTGTCCATGTCTTGTGTTCTGTGACAGTCCCCATCTCACTGACAGTCCCTCAGTTCCATTATAGATTTTAATATTATTGTGAAAGGAAAACTGCATAAACCCATCAACAGTTAACATGGAGAATCCAGGCTTTCCCATCTCTTACATCAGATGAATTGTGGGTCCCCCAGCATGTCTGGCCAGCCAGAGCGATGGTGATAGGCAATATTAAAAACAAATGCTAGTATGCACCAAGGGGCAGGAGGAATTGAATGAGTTATGGAAATGTAAATTAAGCCTCACTGTTATTGATTTACTGCTACAGGGTCACATTAGATTGTGAACATGGCTGTTCAGAGACCTTGTCTTGTTCCTTTTGCATTTATGTAAACTTATTTCAGTTAAAAGAAAAGAGAACAAGAGGAGAAAAAATCGATTGAGACAGGGAACAGATTTAATTTAGTTTGGGGAAATCTGATCAAGGAAGGGAAATGATGGAGATAAAAGTAACCTCTGGCCTCACATAGCATGAGAGGAGCTCTAGCTTGTCTTATGTTCATTAGAATTAATTAACAATGTTCTGCCAGTTTGAGGCACTGGGAGCTGGGGAGGGAGGGATTTGTTGCTGTTTTAAGAATGAATTTGACACACACAGAGAAAAAAAGAAACAGCCAGTGATTGTTGGGGGGAGGGGTTGTTTTAATGGACAGATTGGCTGAAAGAACCAATGGTTTTAATTTGACATGACAAAAGGAGGTGGTTAGCCAAACACGTCTTTGCAGTAGCAGTATGAATAGAGTTGGAGTGGGGTGCGGACAGAGGGGTTCACGCTGCACTGTCACTAAGAGCAAAGCATATAACTGTAGTGAAAAGAGCAAGGTTTTTAGTGAAGAGGCCTTTGCAGGCCTGGTGGCACTGGCACACTGGAAGGGGAATGAGCCAGTTTGTCTGGGCACAGTCTTATGTGCACCCTCTGATGTTGGGGTCACGCATTCTGGATGCTAGATATGCAGGACGCCTCTTTTGTTTGTTACGTCATTCAAGGCATAGGCCAAAAGGATACCCTGGATAGCCAGTATCCCAGCTTCAGAACCCACAATAGAGGCTATCCATGATAAACCATCATTTACTGCTGTGTCTCACTACAGCTTGAACCTCTCTCAACTGGGATTCTCTGGTCCGACAACATCTGTGGTCTGGGAGGACCACGAATGTTGCTGGACCAGAGTCCTGGTGGAGGGCTAGAGACAGAACCGCTGCAGGGGCTGGAAACCCAGCCAGGCTGGCTGCAGGGGGCCAATGGCTGGAAGCCCTGTTACGGAAGTCCAGCTGAGCCAGCAGCAGGGCAACTGGAATGCCAGTGGGTTCCAGCAGGGTAGTGGTCTGCCTCGGTGGGGCCGGGAGCCCTGGCAGCAGGACCAGGAGTTGGTGGGGCTGGTGCTGCTGCAGCAGGGCTGGTAGGGCCAGGAGCACTGGTGGCTGGGCAGTGGTCTGCCACAGCAGAGCTGGGACCCCCAGCGGTGTGACCGTGGGCTGCCATAGCAGAGCAGTGGGGCCAGTGGCAGCTGGGGAGCCATCCAGGAGGCCATCCAGGAGCAAAGCCAGGCTCAGGGGCCAGTTGGCAGTGGGGACAGAAATTACTTTCCCTGGTCTGGCAAAGTCCTTCATTCAGGACCACTCAGGTCCCGAGGGTGCTTGACCAGGGAGGTCCAACCTGTGTTATGCTACTTAGCTATAATGTAACATTGATGTCATGGTTAGCATATGCAGCTGATGTTTCATTACATTCAGTCAATTAATGAAGACAAAGTCCAACCACCTGATTCTGCACCTGATTTGAAAGGCAACACACCCAAGTAATTAAGTTCTTCTTTAATTTAATAATTATTATAATCTGATGAGGAACATACTCTGAAAAAAATCCTCTTTTGGCCCCAAAAAATGGTGGGGGAAGGAACGTATTCATGTTAGACCTGCACTCTTGCATTATCTTGCTGCATAGCAGAGGTAGCCAGGTATCAGAGGGCAAGTTAACTAACAAACCCCCTTTTTTAAAAAAATCAGGTGCTCATACAAGGCAGAAACTTTGAAGAAAAAGAAAGAAGAAGAACCATGTTGTTTGTAGGGTCAATATTATTTTCAGGGGATATAAAAAAATAAATCAGCCTCTTCCAAATGTAGGGGCAAAGTTAATTTTCAAAATTCACAGAGAATAAGAGTTTGGGGTTTTTTTTAAATTAAGCCATTGAAATTAAACCATGCAAATGTAGGTGACAGTTTCCCTGCTCAGGAAGTGATGCCCAGTAACAAAGAGTTCTTTGGCTGTGAAAATGTAACAACATATTGGCAGCTCACATAAATTTAAAAAAAACCAAGAAAGACATGTTATATAATTTGCTTTGCCAGACTGCTCCCATGTGACAAGGCTGTAGAAAGCTATGTCTGCCCCTGGAGGTATGGCTGTTATACACTTGTATACACCAGTCTTAGTGTAGTCATCTTAGTAGCCTGGGTTGCAGCCAGTATGGCATGGACTAGCTGCCCCATGTACAAACCTTTTAGAGGCACTAACTCTGCATCCAGTGCAGGAGTGAAGATTCAGTCACATTCTTTCCATGTACCAGAGAAATCAAAAATACATTGTGAATTTCTTGCCAGCCATCCCTAGGAGAAGTGTGATTCTACACCATTCCCCAAAAGGAGCCATTTCCAGTTGGCACAATAGTGCCTCTTATTTGCATCATTATTTTTAGAAATAATTAAGCAGTTGTGTTCAAAACCACCCTGGAGACACATGAGGCACTGCAAAAAGAACCAACTAATAATAATCACAAGCAACAATTTAGAAGCTATCATCCAACTGGATAATAAGAAAACCTGATAAAATATCGAAAAACATCATTAAAAAGGGGGGCTTCATTTAAAAGGCATTCGTCTCTCAGAAAATGCAGGTCTGTAACTAACTTTCATTTGTTCTTAATTTGCCAACAGAAAAGTGTCATTTCACATTTCGATTTAGAATTTTTAAAACTAACAAAGACATGAACAGCATGATTCCTGGTTCTTTCCATATCTCCTTTGCCTTGGCTCCCCTTTGCCATCAGTTGTAAGATTATAAGATGCAAAAGGCTTATGTAGATTTCTTGGCTCCATTATGAGACAGTCCCACAAAGTATAAGTGCCCTTCATTTTTACTGATTCTGTCGGAGATCAAAGATGCTCGGAATCTCCTATTGTTGAGCCAGGTAGTCTTCCAACTCACCAAGGCGGGGGTGAGGAACCTTTTTTGGATTGGGGGGGCCACTGACCCACAGAAAAATCAAGGGGCTGCACACAAGTGAGGAGCAAAAAAAAAGGGGGGGAACCCTCACTGACACGGCCCCTGACTGAGAAGGAGAAAGACTCTCCCCACATTCCCCTCATACACGAAAGCCAGGGGAGGAGGGACAGCCTAGTAGATTTTGTGTGCTCCAGCCCTGCAGTGAGGCAGCGGAGAAGTGGGGGGAGGGGCTGAAGCACCAGCACAGCGGGGGAGCCCTGAGCCTCCAGGGCCAGAACCAGGAAAGCTGGGGACCACATCCAGCCCCCAAGCCTGAGGTTTCCATCCCTGCACTAATGGTACCTTTACTGTCTTGTAGGACTGACTGAGGTTTTCCATTCAACGGTTTTGTATGCAAAATGGCTTATTTGAAATGAAGACAATCTTCTTTCGTCAATGTTTTGAATTTCCATTCCCCCTCAACCCTCTCCCCATATTTTGGTCCAAACCCCAACATTTCAGTTGATAAAAGATTGGTTTCCCATTGCTGAAAGCAGAACATTTTTTAGTTTTGAATGAAAAACCTTTAAAATTTTGAAGAAAATGTTGGATGAAAACAATAAAAAAAAAATTCAAGGAGGGTAGGGAAGAGGAAAGAGAAAAACCTATCAACCATTTTTGAACCCGGTCTCCTATAGATTTAAATCACTCTCTCCTCCCTGGCAACTCGAAAGTCAACTTCCCCATTGCTGACCTCTTTGTTGACAATTTAAAGGTTCTTCGGAAACGAAACTTAAATCCTGCAGAATCCATAGAGGTCATCAGGGTAACATGGGGGTGACTGTCGACCACTGCTGCTGCCTGAAATCAGATCAGGAATCTGTCATGGAAGCAATCTTTGGTGAACGTTTCCTGCGTAAGCTTGTCCATTCTGATTAACCTGAAATCCATCCCCCTGGGTAGCTTCTATATGAGCTGCCGTGATCCAAAGCACTCTTTCTTTTCCAGCTCCAGAAAGTCATTCCTTTGAGCTTCGTGTTTCGTTAATTTCTATTGGGATTTGTTTTTTGTTCAGGCAACATCTAGGAGATCCCATTATAGCACAGTTCACTAGTGTGGACTAGTGTGAGAATAAGGAATTCCTATATGCTATAATAATGAACTGGACCTACTTGGTATCTCTGTGAAGGACTCCCTTTGTCCTTCACTATTTTCACCTTTTTCCTTATGAGGAGCACCTTCAGCATCAAAAATATACCCTATGTTAGCCTGGAGGGAGGGAGAAGATAAACGAGGAAAAGCCCAGCTCAGTGGTGACTGACTGGGAGAGGGAAGCAGACCCCTTGGGCTAGGCCAGGGGTTCGAGCCCCACTCACCCGGGGAGCATCACCATGATCAGCTGCCCCATTAGGAAGGCCGAATAAGGGGCGCCCTGAAGGCAGGGAGGTGGGGTGGGTTCTAGAGTGGCTATGGGGTTAGGGCATTGGCCTGGGGACCCCAAGCGGGTTGATCTGGCTCTCAGAGGCCCTGCCACTCCCCTGCCTATAGGCCAATTAGGGCCTGGGGGCAGGGGAAGCGCATGAAGTTCCCTCTGCCCTTCCAGGAGCACACAGCTCCCAACAAGGTGGGAGGAAGCTTTACATGCTCCCCTGCCCCCCAAGTACTGATTGGCCTGGGGGCAAAAGGGGGAGCATGCAAAATCTCCTCCCACTGCCAGGGGCATGGGTGCCTAGGGGGAATCTCGGGGGGGGGACAAAGGTGCTCCCCCATCCCCAGACCAATCATGGTTTGTGGGTGGGGAAGCAGGGAAGTATCCTGGCCCCGCCCCTTCCGCTTGAGGCCCTGCTCCTTCCACCTGGGGCCACTTCAAAAATTTCTGAAGTGGCCTCTGGAAAAAATTATTGCCTATCCCTGCCTTAATGGTGCAGGGCATGAGACATGAGGATTGGCAAACCAACCCAGACTTCTTCAATGGTATTGCAGAACACTGAGCACAGGTCTCAGATGTAACATTCTTTTCAAGCAGTGTTCCTATTTCGTCACTTGTACTTAGACTTTCAAGCCTCAGTGAATTATAACAGGAGCAAAAAGTCACTGTGCCTAATATTATCTTAATCTCCGACTTGGTGTCACACTGAAATAACTGCAGCAGTTCCGTGGAATGTGAGTAACAACATAGAACCTTCAGCACTTCCAGAACCATTCCATCACCCCTAAGTCTTGTACGGGGGTGTGTCTCGCTTTGGATTGCTGGTCTCTCTGGATGCTCTCAACTGCCCTGAACAGTAAACAAAGTAGCTGTAGCTAGGACACCAGCAGGGGATGACAGCTGCAATGGCATCACTACTTCTGCCTCCGGTTGCTCTTCTCAAACTACTGTTCTGAGCTATGGCCGGCTTCTTATTTTCAATGCAATATACTTTCTCTATAAAGAAGGAACTGGTTGTAAATCCAGATGGAAATCGAACAGTTTGCATGAAATTTGCTTTAATTAATTAGCTAACGGCTTGCAAAGTGCTTTGAAGATGAAAAACTTTGCGCTAACTATTAGTAATAATAATAAAAATAATAATAATTAATATCCCGAGGGAGCCTGTGTATAGCACTTGCCCAGACTATTCCCATCTGACAGCTTAAAAATTGCCATTTTTCCTCTGACACTTTATCAAGGACTGCGAGTAATGCAGTTTAATAAAAGCACTAGGGTTTTTTCCACTCATAGAAACTTGAATTTGAATTTAGTTTAAAATGAAATTAATAGTCCCACTGTCCATTGGTCCATATGATAGAGCAGAAGTACAAGTTAGAGTAGTTAAGCATCACATGGGGCTGCTTTAAATGGGGTGCAGACTGATAAGGAAGGCTTCATAACTCACTCCTGTTCTGTCTCTTTCCACAAAACTAGCTGCCCAGAAATGTGGTGGGTTGCAATGATTTGAAGCTTATGTGCTACACTGAGGCTTAGCATGGAACAAAAGAGGCTTCTGAAATGCATGCTGAAAACATGGAGACTGAACTTTTCATTTACAAAATGCTTCCGACTGGAATTTGGTGAATATTGCTGACAATTTTCCATTCAGTGTTGAGTTTCCTTACATTTGCCTTCTACAAACATATGTCAGGCTGAACCTCTCTAGTCCAGCACCCAGGGGACCTGACAGAGCTGAACTAGAGAATTTGTTGAACCACAGAAGGTCAATATTGTCTAACAGCATTACCAACCCCTCCACAGCTTATTGGGCTCTTAGAAGGAATTTAGGGATAAATTAGAGCTAAATAACAGCACAGAACACTGAGAGCCAGGACCGGTGGCTGTAAGCAAACATGAAGGGACTGTGGGAAACTTGGTCACACCCACGATAAGTGGACATCAACTAACTAAAATCATGCTGCACTACAGACGTTGTTGGACCAGAGAATGCTGAACTAGAGAGGTTCAACCTATTCAAGTTTCAGCATGCAAGAATGTTTGTAAGAACTGAAAATGTTGCATAGTCTAATGCTAATATGTATTTTCCCACTTGTCTGTTCTAGAAGTGTTTGGACATCTGGAAAGCTCTAGTAGGCCTGGGAGTTACAGCATTTGCTCAGATGTCTCCTCATGCAGCACTTCCACAAATACAACCAGCAGTAGCCTTTCGAGCTGCACACCCCTCAATTTAAATCAAAAGGGGCTTGCAGGACAGTGTCCTCTGTTGGGACCCTGGGTTCTAGAACAGCTTCCCCCACTGTTCCGAAATATCCCAGGTCAACTGGCCTTTAGGGTGCATCTAATTATGCAGATTTCTGCAGCGGTGAGCTTCAGAACAAACTGAGGTGGTAGAGGAGGATAGTTCGGTGTTCTGTTGGTGGTTTCATTTTATGGCCCTTATAGAATCATAGAAACGTAGAGCTGCAAGGGATCCCAGACCCATCAAGTCCAGCTCTCTGTGCTGAGTCACACTGAGTATACCTTAGCCCCGCATTTCTCAAATTGTGGGTCCCAACCCGTCTTAGAGGGGGGTCACGAGCAATTTAGAGGGGGGTTGCAGCAACTTAGAGGGGGGTCGTGAGCATCTTAGAGAGGGGTTGCGGTATCACAAAGTTTGAGAACCCCTGCCTTAGCTCTTTCAGCCTTTGTATAAAGTGGCAGTGGCTGTCTGTACTTTGGTGCTACTGCTCAAATTCAGTGGATGACCCATGGTGGGGTCATTACACGTGGATAATTAGCCCTGCAGACTTGCAAGGTAAGAAGATGATGAGGGGAGGGAAAGATTGATGAAAATTAAGAGAAAACAGACTTTTCCCCATGCAGTTCAATCATTCCCCTGCCATTTTATTCAGTGATAAGGAGGCACTTTCGGAGCAGAATCAAACTCATTAAATGCTTTTATTGAAGAAGGAAGGGAAAAGAAAACACCATTTGGCAGCTTGGAGAGGCTTTGTACATTTAACAAGAAAAGTCCATTGTGGTAAAGCGCCTGCAGAAAGCTTTTCCACTCCACCAGTGGAGCAGCTCTATTATCTGACTGGAAGCTGGGGAGCTTCCTCCCTCTCCTGTGAGTGGGAGTTATTTAAGTCCTATTTAAGAGCCTTTATCTGGGCATGTGTATTTAGCAGGTTTAGCAGGAAACACATTTCCAAATCTGGGTAGAAATTGACTTAGAATTACAATTTTGAGGAGGAAAATGAGATGTCTGGTCACAGAGCAGGCCAGCATTCAACAGAATTACCATCTCTCCATGAGCCCACAAAGAAATGTCCTGCAAGCAGGCAGGTTTCCTAGGCTATGTCTACACAGCGTAGCTATTTCGGGATACAGGAGGTATCCCAAAATTGCTATTCCGTGGCTTAAGAGCAAGCCCGTTATATCAAAATATAACAGGCTTGCTATTCCAATGTCCCTGTAAACCTGTAAACTTCATGGAATGAGGGATAAGGGATGTTTTGGAATAACGCCTTATTTAAAAATTTGGCACTGTACAGACAGCGCCAAATTTCAAAATAACATCAAAATAAGCTACACAATTTGTGGAGCACAAATTGCGTAGCTTATTTCAAGGTAAGGGTGCTGTGTAGATGCACCCCAGGATAAGGTATGAGAGTGGTCAAAGCACCTGGCTCATGCAGCCCCTAGGCCAGGGCTGGGCAAAGTACAGCCCAGGGCCGGATCCAGCCCATCAAGCTACCGGATCCAGCCTGGGGACACAGCAGGGGACGTCAGGCAGATTGCTCCCCCCAACCCTCTGCCCCTCCAGTCCTACTCCCCTATTCCACATAAGCCAAACCCTCTGTCCCTCTCCTGAACCCATAATCCCTCCCAAACCCTGCACCCCAATCTCCTGCCCAAGGTCACAACCCAAACCCCTGCACCCCATCCTGCACCCCAGTCCCCTGCCCTACATCACAACCCAACACCCTGAACCCCAATTCTCTGTCCCAGGTCACAACCCCGTCCTGCCCTAGGTCACATCCCAAACCCCTGGTCCCCATCCTGTATCCCAACCCCCTGCCCCAGGTCACAATCCCCTCCTGCCCTAGATCACAACCCAAACCCCTGCACCCTAATCCAGTGCCCCAAGTCATAACTGCCTCCTTCACCCAAATTCCCTCCCAGATCCCACACCATCTCCTGCACCGCAATCCCTTACCCTAAGCTCCCTTCTGCACCCAACCGCCATCCCAGACCCTGACTTCCTCCATTAATAGCATGGAAGAGTGCAGCCCTTGATCACTTTCCAAAATCTTGGAGTGACCTCCCCATCAAAAATGATTGCCCTCCCCTGCCCTAGGCAACAGGAGCATATTGCAGGAAAGTGAACATTCATCATGATCCTCCTTCAGACCACTTCACCAGTGTGCCTCAACACTGATCTGTTGGAGGTGGACTCACATGATGGCTCATTCAGTCCTTGGAGTCCCAGCTGAAATGGCTAATGCAGTAACTTTGCCACTCCGTAACTTTTCAGAAGTTCCATACATTTTGAAAAGTTCCTCAAGCGGCAGAGTTCCAGAGTTTTGTTTTCCCCTTAGTCGCTCTGTAACTTTCCCACAATTGGAGAAGTTTTCAAAACTCACAGAGTGGGAGAAGGAAAGCATGAGCAGGTGGGACTGGTTTGACTAAAAAATGTATTGCTGGAGTAGCAAGGTCATTGAGGCTCAAAAGGGCATTGAAGTCCATGTGAGCAAGACATACAACAATGTTTAAAAGTCGCAGATGGGTAACCATTGTAGTCTGTAACTTTAAAAACAACTTTTAAAAAACAAGTAGAGCTTTCATGGGCAAAACTCACTTTTTCAGAAAAGATGATCCACATATTTCTCCAGAGCTAGATTCAAAGCCTGGTTTTACTTAAGCGAAAAAATACTACTTGTCTGCAGAACAATGGGATACCACTCTAGGGCTACGTCTACACAGGCCCCCTTTTCCGGAAAAGGGATGCAGATGAG
>JANRFK010000875.1:23212253-23237504 GCA_030068395.1 Apalone spinifera | reverse complement strand
GTCCTAACCTGATGCCTGTCGGCATTGGTTCCGGCCAGCCTTAACTTCGCTTCAGGGTCCATTCAGTGTGGATGTGCTATTTCGAAATAGCAAAATGCTATTTCGAAATAGTTTTTGTGTGTAGATGCGTTATTTCGAATTAGAGTAAATCGAATTAACTATTTCAAATTAAGTTAATTTGAAATAGCGCTGTAGTGGAGAGATTCCCTTACTCTATTTTTGTATTGTGTCTAGCACAACAACCACCCAAAATTAGTGTCTCTTCACTAGGCACTATGTTAATGCAATTACTACTACTACTAAGGAATAATGTCTGTTCAGATAGTCTCTTCCTCATGGTTGTCTGCTCACAGAAGACCACAGAGTCATAAGGTTAGAATCAGGGGGCAAAGTGGAGATATCCAAAGGGACCTGGAGCTCCCAGCCATGGTCACTGCTACTGCCACAGTGGGAACAATCAGAGTCCCAGCTTCTGACTTGCTGGCAGAGCACTGGAGCTCTGCTCCACCACTCTGCAGCTCTGACTACCCTTGGCCCCGTCCCTTCTGCCTGAGGTCCCGCCCCTTCCAGGGTCACAGAGCGTGGCCCTTCCACACCTTGCCACGGCGCCCATGGCAGCTGTTGGCCCATCTGGTTAGAATGGACCACTGTGGTCATCTGGTCAGACACCCTGCATAACTCAGAGCACAGGACTTACTTGAATTAATTTCTTTTGAATTAGGGTATGTCATTTTTTTTTTAAATCCAATTTTTTTTTAAATTGCTGGTGATGATGTTAGGGGATTGCTCCAATGGACACATCATCCTCAGTGTTAAAAATGTGAACCTTCTTTCCAGTTTGCATTTGGCTAGCTTCAACCTACAGTCACTGGATCGCATTAGACATTTTGCTGCAGTTAGCTTCCTTGTGACATCAGCTGTTAATGTGATTCTCTTTAGTTAGCGTAATTCTGTTTGGAGCACAGTCCCATGCACAGAACTTCCCTGACAGGACTCCTTTCCTGTCTGCCAAGAGCTGATTTGATTTAATTACCTTCCAAACCAATTTATATAAAAATAATCAGGAAATCGAAAGGATCAGACCAGTGCTAAAACTAATATTAACATTGGTATTAATCTGGTTCCATGCTCCAGTTTTCTAAGTAGCTGAACAGCCCATCTGCTCTGGTTGATGCACACTGTCCATTTGAAGTGATTTATATATAACCTGGGCCTTCAACCAACAGAATGGATGTGTCAGCATGAAAATGCACTGACTCGGGAGCTTTAGACCCAATAACATTTTCCTACATCTGAATCCCATTGCCAGTTTCAGTGGTAATAAATTAGGGTTTAAAACATATTAGCCTTTTCAGCATCCATTAGAATACACATCCATTGCTCATTTATTTTCCCGTTGCTGGATCTTTGCCTTCAAAAGTCAGGCTCTAGCTGGTTTCTTTTGCTGGCTTTTGTATCAGTTTAAAGCTTTATATTCCTGCCGGAGCAAAGAATGAACTATGTGTTGTGTGAGTGTGCGATAGAAATACGTTCCTATCCAGAGGGAGAAAAGCAAGACCAGTGGAGTCAACAGTTAAAGAGACTATTGCATTTGCTGTTTAATAAACAGAATGTGTCACAGATGTTTATACATGCTTGGCCCACCTCTGATGGTGTTTCTATGGGAACATCTGCACTGCAATCATGGGTGTGTTAGCAGTTCCTGTTGACATATGTGAGCTAACCCATATCTGGTTAGCCAATGGAGCACAGGGTTCAGTGTGGGCTTGCTGTCTATGAGTATGTCTACACTACCGCATTATTTCAAAATATCTTATTTCGAAATAGTTAATTTGAAATAAGTTATTTTGAAATAATGCATCTACACATAAAATGCATTTCAAAATAGCCTTTTCCGGCCCCTGGAAGGCTCCTGGGAGGTGCCAGACTGCTCCTGGGGAGCGGTGGAGGGCTGGCTGGCACTGGCTGGCTCACTCATGCTGGCATCTGGGTATGGGGCAGCGCCTGCGGGCTCTGGACTGGCAGATCTGGAGCTGGCACAGGCCTGTGGCCAAACAGACTCTACCCCTTTAAGGCCTCCGTGGCTGTGGGGGGAGCAGAAGAGTTTTCCTGGTTGTGCCCAGAGTAGCCACCAGGGCACCTGGGAAGGGCTGGAGGCCCCCTATTTTGAAATAAGAGTCTACACAGCACTTATTTCAATTTAGCTATTTCAAATTTGGCGTTATTCCTCATAGAATGAGGTTTACCAAATTCAAAATAAGCGCGCCGCTATTTCGATTTTATGTGTAGACGCTATTAAAGTTAATTCAAAATAACAGCTGTTATTTCGAATTAACTTTGATGTGTAGACATACCCTAAGTACTTACCTAGGATTACAGCTGAAGGCCTGTCCTGCCATGGCTTGCCTGCTCCAGTATCCAAGCTAGCTAGAAGAAAGGTGGCTCAGGTGTATATGCACAAGCTGCAGTGTCGCCCCATGACTTCTATGTGCACATATTCTATAATGCATTCCTGTCACTTGGTGGTTTGCTTCTAATGTGCATTGCTTGTTTGTGTTTTTCTGTGACCAAAGCCAGGCAATATTTTCATCCCTCCCTATGTTCTGCTCATAAACTGAGCCTGACACCTCTACCTTCTTCTTTTGGAATCATGGCTGAACCACATAAGTCCCAGCCCAAAGAGCAGAGACCAGAGTCTTCATTGCTTGCTTTACTGCCTATAGGTTAAAAATCCCATCCTTGTGTCAGTGATTGAGCTAAGCATGATGGCATAACAGCTAGTGGATGTGGCTGAGATACCCATGTGGCGGCTCTGCATGTGTCTAGGACGATCACATTGTACAGGAATGCTATGGAAATTGCTACATCTCTAATGGAGTGTGCTCTGATGCCCATTAAGGCTTGTATGTGACATAGGGAATAGCACAATTGGATGCAGTTTGATAGCCATGTATATATTTTTTGTGTGGGAATAGCCACAGCTTTTTATCTGTCTGTTATTGATATAAATAGTCTGAAGAGATTTCCAAAAGGCCTTTGCTCTGTACAGCTAAAAGGTCAGGGTGCGACGGACATCTAATGTATGTAACATGATCCCCTGGGGGTTGTTGTATGGCTTTGGTTGGAATGTAGGTATGTGAATCAGCTGGTTTGGGTGGAATGAGGATGACATTTTGGGCACAAATTTAGGGTGTGTCCTAAAAGTCACATGGTCCTTATAGAATACTGTGTATGGGAGGTGAACCAGTAGTACCCCATGTCACTCCATCTTCATGCCAGTGTGATGGCTACCAAGAATATCACTCACATGGATAAGTAAAGAATATGATGCCAAGGATTCAAATGGTTTTCTGGTTAGACCTTCGAGCACTAAATTTAAGTCCCATGCCAATGTGGGTTCACGGATATGTGGGTACATGTTTTGTAACCCTGTCTCAAAGCTCTTACTAATGGGATGGGCGAATGCTGATGTCCCATCCACCTTTCGGTGGAAGGCCATTATGGCTGCGAGACAAACTTTAATCGACTTCGTAGCCAGTCCTGAGTATTTTAGAGCTAGTTAGTCATCCATTGGGAGTGGGGTCTGTTGTGCAAATATTTATTTTGTGTGGTACCAGAGGAAAAATCTTTTCCATTTATGAAGGTGAGTAGAGCGTGTGGAATGTTTCCTGCTATTAATCAGCACTTGTTTTACTTGGTCAGAACAGGTTAATGCCTAAAGATGGAGTCATGAAGGAACCATATGTTCAAGTGGAGTCTGCCCAGATTTGGATGAAGTGTTCAACCATTGTCCAATAAGAGGAGATTTTGCAGGAAGGGCAGAGTGAACAGTTTGCATAGCACTATGTGAGCCAAATAAGGGAACTTGGTTAGCCTGAGCCATGTTGGCGCTATAAGGATTAGTTTGGCCCTGTTGGTTCTTGGAATTGGAAAGTCATATAGAAGATTGATAATCCATCTAATAAGGAATGCATCTCCCAGTGGATGTGCTCTCTGTCCTGCATGTGAGCAGAACTTTGGGCATGTCTTGTTTGCTATGTCACAAACAGGCCTACCAGTGGTTTCTGCAGCGTTCCACAACTGAAAACGCTGAAAATTTGATGTGTTATTTTGTTATTCGGTTCCCATTTGTGTTCTTGGGAGAACTGTCTACTTAGAGTGTCTGCCATAATATTCCAGCAGCCCAGTAGGCATAATGCTGTGAGACTGATGTTGTGTCTTATGCACGAGTTCTATAGTTTTAGAGCTTCCACACATAAAGTGTGGGATCATGCCTCACCTTGGTGGTTGATATAGTACATGTGATGTTGTCTGTTAGGCTCATATCGTTCTGTTTCTTATGAGAGCAAGGACGTGGCAGCATGCATTGTGGACCTCACGTAATTCTAGCAGCTTGAGGTGTAGATGTGTTTCTGTAGGCGCCCTGTCTGTATGCTGGTTAACGTGGGCCCCCATCTGATCAGAGAGGCACCTGTCATGATCTGAACAGATGGCAATTCTTTTTGGAGTAATACACCAGAGCAAACAGTCATTGGGTTTGTCCACGAACATAATGATTGTATCACCTTTGCAGAGGGTATGATTCTCTTGTTTAGATGGTGTCTTCTTGGGCTGCATTCAACCATCTCTGAAAGCATTGCATTAATAGCCTGGCACTTTCTACAATCCATGTCGTAGCTCTCTTTAAAGCACTGTAGAATGGTGAGTATCCCACTATTCCCATTTTCTGATTGAAAATTGACTTTTAGATAGAGGTTAAATGGCTTGCAAAGATCATGTAGCAAATCAGCTCTAGAATTGGCAATAGAACCCAAAATTTTTGGCTTCCAGAAATCTCTGTCCTAGCCTCCAAACCATGGTTATTTCCAAGTCCTTATGGTGAGAGAGCAAGAGAGAGTGAGAGCAAGAGAGAGAGAGAGAGCCTACAATAAAACAGATAGAAATTGTAAGTCATTTTAATTGACACTGGCTGCAGATGCCTTAACTTCACCTCTGAGATGGATAGCAAATGGAAAGCAAAGCAAGCTTATTATCTGTTCAATAAACTTCCATTGTTGTGTTTGGCAATGACAGGTTTTGTCTGTATACATATATGCCCTCTTTTTCTCTGTCTTTCTAAAATAAGGGTTTTTCTGAGTTGATTTTGAAGCTGACATAAATCAGAAGAACAGGAGTTTCTGATCTCATTGCTTATGGAATATGAATGGAATGTTTATTCTGATGGGTTTTCTATTAAGCCATCATTCATAACCAAAGAATAGAATGAAGCTTGTGAAGGAAGAAAACATCCATATAGAATAGAGGCCTCTCCATCAAAGGGAGTGAATGCATCACTCTGCAAATGTCCACTACTCAATGAACAGCTATTTGTCTCCTTTCCTCCCCTGACTTTAATCCAACTTTCCCTCTTCTAATTCCTCTCCTTCATCTGCTCACAGGATAGAAACCTCACTGATATGCAGACAGCACTGTCAACTGCTCTGTAACTCTCTAGTTCTCTTAGTTACGCAGATCTTGATTTAGCAGAGCCCCTACACATATGCTTAACTTTTAAGCACATGCTTAAATCCATTCCACTTCAGCAAAGCATGTACTTAAGTCCTATTGACTTCTATTGGAATTAAGCCCGTTTAAAGTCAAACACAGAAGCACATACTAGAAATGTACCGAATCCCATAATGTGTAGCCACCTATTTACCTCAACAAATTTATTCACAATAGTGTGGGATGAACTCACACAGCTGATTCCAAGGTTTTGATGCTCAAAAAACAGAGCTCCAAGGAACCTTGCATAATAGGGGATTGATTTACTTTAAAAAAAATTAGAGGAATTCTGTGGAATTCATTTACAAAGAGTTCCCACCAGCATAAAAAGCATTAAAATAGCAGTTAGTTGTGGCTGTCTTAAACTCCATGAGGTGTCTGTATATTTCAGTGGGTGTCCTGAGCGACAAATTTACAGGTAAAGTCTGAAACTTGGGGGCATGCAGCAGTATGGTTTTCCTCCAAAATCTATCCCTGTGATTTCCAACGTTGATGCCAAGGGAAAGCAGCTGAGAAAATTCAATGATGTTCCCCTGGATCTTATGATTATATTTAAAACAGTCCCATTTGAACCCTGCACTTCACCACTGAACAGAAAACAATCTTTTGGCAGCTAGTTAGAGGCCTGACCACGAAGGGGATTACTGGTGTAAATTAAAATGTCATGAAGACCTGAGTAAAACCCCCCTGAATAGGGTCCTAGCATTGTAGATCTCAAAAATGGTAAAAATGTTTGTTTTCTAATATGAAGAAAATTTGACTGAGAGATTTGTAAAAAGCCATTTGTGTCCTAATGTGACCACAAAATAGCGCAGCAGAATGTGGATGACTAAGGGCTGGGGGGTGTCTAATATGTAAATGAAGGATATGAGTTAAATGGTATAGACTTCTAACAATTACAACTTGGTTTAACCTGGCACAATGTAATGGAATTGCCAATGGCTTACCACTTAAAGGGGTCATGACATTTCTCTGCAGATATGATTAGGTGTTTTAACTCAATCAATTTTCAGCACACTGAAGTGGCTCTTTTAGCATACTTGAAATTCAACCCGATCTTTGGATGTGCCTGGAGTTTTGTCTAACACCAGGCTAAGGCACCTGGACTGGTAGGATACCTTCCCCAAACTGGAAATCGGTGGAACAACAGGGAGCCAATTTTCAGACAACCAGAAGGAAAGGTTTGCATGAAAACATGCATGACCGATAGCATGGTTACTTTTCATAAGCAGTCACTGGGATTGTGTACAAACGACATACTTATGCATGTATATTTAGACTCCAGTTGACCACTGGAACCCACGCAGTACCCACCAGTCTCAATTATTTCTGCTCATATGTGGGTGTAAAACAACACTCTCCGGAAAACCTCCAACAGGTCTCAATTACAGCAGCCCCTCTGCTTAGCAACACACTTCACCATCAATCTATCACACAGGGATTCTTTTTCTGCACTGGATCTCCAGTTCTAAATCTCTGCTCTGATGTGTAAATGTTCCATCATCTCCCCCACCCCCTACAGACACACAAACAGGGTTAAGATACTGACCAGCCAGGAAATGTTGACTAGCAAGAGAAGCTTGTGAGTGCAGGAGATAGAACCTTCAGATGAGCTGGACCAAAAGTATGGAAGTCCTTCTGGTCAGAGATGAAGATGTCCCAGGGCCTCACCACATTAAGAACTAAATGTAGAACTCTCTTCTTTGACTAAGCTTCCCCACAACACACCCACTCTCACACACAAACACGCAACGCAAGGATAAACAAACAAATGAAACCCACACATTAATCTACATGTGTTCCTTCTTTCAGCTGGAACATGAGACCGAGAAAAATGCTTTCCCCCTATTTTTAAACGCATGGGTGCTATGAAGAGCAGTATAAGTACTAAGATAGGTCCTATGCTGTTGGGGTGCCATATATTGATATATGCCCCCCATAAATTATTATAGGGAGGAAGTTTACTGAAGACAGGGACACAGGAAGAGGAAACTCACCTGTTCTCCATGGGAGGAGCTGATAGTTCAGTTCAATGACTGCTGAAGTTGCAGATGGCTCTCTGCCAGTGATAACAATCAGAGAGCTTCTTTCCTGAATTAATGCAGTGCACAAGTAACTGTGGTTCATTAGGAAGGCAGATGACTGTCTTCAGACATTGATTACTGGCCTTTGGCTGGCCCAAAACTAAATTTCCTTTCTGGGGTTTTAATGAGATCATTTAGCTTAACAGTAAACAAACAACCAAAAAGGGGACCAGAATAGGAGTATAATAAAGCACCTACATCTGCATCATAAATTTGGGACAAACAACAGGGCCCAGTTTAAATGCTGTCTGCACTTGGGTAAGTACCTAATAGAGTACTGATATCATCTACATGTTAATACATTTGGCACCACAAAAGTCTCTATTTAATAGTAAAATATCAGGACTGATGGCCTGAGACTGTGTTCTGGCTTACTAGCCCAAAGTGGTTGTTGTTGTTATGAGTAATACGTTACATTTATCTAGCACCTTTGCCCCTAAAGGATATCAAAATTGATTTAGAAATAATGCAAGGTGTGTGAATACATGCATTGCTTGGACTCTGTATAAGTATTTTACAAAAGACCTCAGGCAGAGTTTCCAGAGCTCAGCACATACAAATGGGACAAGTTTTTCAAAAGATCTTTGCTTTGAAAGTCTGGCCCTTAGTTGGGTGCCTAAATGGAGGCGCTCTGCACCCAGAAGCTCTCATTACAATATTTATGGGTTGATTTTTAGAAGAGTTTTGTACATTAGTGCTGAAGTATTGAAAATCCATCCATAGATGTGGGTACAGAATATTTTCGACAACAGCTCACAGTGTGCTCTTTGTTGTACGTGTAGGTATTCATGTCATTCATTTGTTTTAGTGCAAAAAAAGGTCAGAACCTTGATCTCATCTGAAAGACAGATTAAACTCAGGTCTTTGTTTGTATTGTGCATTGATTTAGATTTACAAATTTTCTTTTGAGTTTCCCCCTGCTGCATTTCTTTATTTTTTCATTGCTTGAAATGAAGATTGCTTGCTGTCCCCAATACAGGTTACAAGCAATAACCTTTAGGGGAGTCTAATCTCCAGACTTTCCCTCCTCACCATAGCCCCCTTCAGGTGTTTGCTGATGACTTTGATCTCTTTTTAAATGGATGAAGCTTGAAGGCATGAAATGCGTGCAAAACTGATTTTGAATGTAAGTGGCTCTATATAAGAAGTTCATATAATCCCATGAAGCTGCTGGGAAGGAGACAGAGATCTCTTGTCTCCTTGGCCATAGCTTCTTTGAAGTCTTAATTATCAGAATAGGGCCATTTAAACAATATGGATTGCCCATTTTGAGGCTTAATTGCTTCCTATTGTGAAGAACCCACATCAGACATTCCAGAGGCAAATATACACATAGAACAAGCAGAGGAACTGGAATGAAGGAAGTCCATGTCAAAACCTACAAAGTGAATTCTTGCCACTCATAACTACTGAAAGGTGTAGAATGAAATGGTGTCCCATGAAGTAGGCCAGCACAAGATAAAGGAACAAGTCTTCAGGACCAGACTTCAAAGAGAAACTGCTGAGCTACAGTTCATCTTCAAGTTTGACACAATCAACTCAGGATTAAACAAAGACTGTGAATGGCTTGCTAATTACAAAAGCAGCTTCTCCTCTCTTGGAATTCACACCTCCAGAAGTGGGCCTCATCTTCCCTGATTGGACCTACCTGCCATCTCCAGCCTGATTCTGGCCTGCATATTTATACCTGCCTCTGGAAATTTCCACTACATGCATCTGACGAAGTGGGTCTTTGCCCACGAAAGCTTATGCTCCAAACACTTCGGTTAGTCTATAAGGTGCCACAGGACCCCTCGCCGCTGGAACCGATTAAGTACTATTTAAATCTTGCAAATTTTCAACATTGTCAATTCCTTCTTCAGCAAAATCAATCTACAACCTGTTCTAAAATGTTCAATAATTCAGATGATGCTGAAAACCCATCACTTGACATTAACAATCTCGCCAAAGTAAGCCCAATCTCCCTTCCAAACAGAGTTCATGCTCAGACTTTGCCTGGAGGTGGTGCTGGTTGCAGTGGTGGACAAAGCTCGAGTTTTCATGCTAATATTGCTTGATGATTTTTTGGGGGGTGGGGGGTTACCTTGATACTGAAGACTATATAATTCCCTTACTCTATTTAATTCCCCATTTCTGAGACCTTGCAGATGTGGATAGAATTGTACTAACCTGACCTTGCTTATTCATCTCTCATAATCTTGAGTCTTTCTGAGTTCAATCCATCCTTCTCTCTTATTCAACATGTTTATGTAAAACTGCAAGGTGGAGCTGATGTGATGTCCACAATGCCATCAATAAGCCAATGGATCCCAAACCAACAGCCTTTTTTGTATCTAGTGCAGAAAGAAGGTCAGTGTTTCCTGAGGAGATTATAACCAGAATGGCTCAAGTTAACCAGGATAAGATTGTGGAAGAAAACATTGTCCTCACTCTGCATTTGTAAGCAACAAGTAGCCAGAGGTTCGGACAAAGCAATTATGAAGCAGTTTATATACTGTCTATTAGATATAATAACAATAACAATTAGTCTCTTTCCCATTACAGACACCAATGGCTAACAGTTATTTTAGTTCCACCCAGATGCTCCTTATCTCAAGGTCCCTGCCAGAGTCAGCATTCTATCCTTATCTCTGTATGGAGGCGAGAGGCAAAGGCAGCGTCTAATTACAGATCTCGCGTTGTCAGGCCACAGACTTAGCCTGACTCTTGCTCTCTTGTTAACAAGACCAAGATGGCTGCACACAAATTCCCTTATTCCCTTTTCCTGCCTCCACAAGATGTTAATAGAAGAAAAGGATTTGAGGAACTGAAAGACGTCTGTCCGCTGGTTTTCATGGCAGAATTCTGTCTCCAGGTCATGTTGGATGAGGAATGGACGTTCCATGCTTTTGTCACCTCAAGGCTAGAGTTATGCACTGGGTACTACCCAGGGTAAGTCATGAAGGCCATGCAGCTCATACATCACCTGCTTCTTAGTGTGCTATGGAGAAAACACTACTTCCACCATAGACCATCAAAGACTGCCTCTCCCTCTATGGAGAGTGGATAGAGCTATCAAAGATAATGGAGGTGAAGGATTCTTTGTAAAGGGGTCACATCTACGGACTTCCTGACCACTGGAGTTGAGGACGAGCCTGGTTCCTGTCACGTATAGTGCAGTTGGTCTGCTTGCTCTGGACTCTCCCCCACCTCCATAAAGGAGCGCTATACATATTCTACCGATAGACATCCCAACAGGCAACCATTCTGGAGAGTCCAAGACTTACTTGGTAGAACTGAACTGAATCTTATTTCCATTCCCAGTGTTTAAATAGAGAACAAATAGAGCAATGACTAGTCCAGTGGGCAGATGAATGATAGATGAACAAAAGGATGTGTATCTGTGACATGAGCATCAGAAACTTCCCCCATAGTGAGGATGGAAAGAAAAAGAGTGCCCACTATATTAGCCATTCTGTGGGACTCATCCTGTTTACTGTGTTAATAATAACTCAAACAAGTATCCAAACAAGGATAATGTAATTGGAGTTCTTGCTAGAACAGAGTGTGCTCTGCAACTCTGCTCCTGTATCTCAAGTAATAATTTTTTTGTCTGCCTCGGACTTTGAGCTCTGGAGAGGACCAGGTGAGGCTGGGGTGTTTGTTCTTCCTTCCTCTAAGGAAATTCATGCCATGCAGGGGTGAGATGTCAAGAATATGCAGATAAAGTGGTCCAAAAGCTGGTGGGAAGTCAGCTCAGTGAGAAGTACAATTTGCATTGTAAAGGAGCCTTATAAATATGCAGCCTATTAATAACTGCCTTCATCGTGACAAATGTGACCACGCTGATTTGAGTCATTTCGGAGGTGGAACGGATAAAAATGATGTGACATCAGAGAGGAAGACTCTCTAGACAAATGGATTCTCATTTTTGTTTCTGTCGTACAATTTAAACACACAAGTCCTGGCTGTCAAGTCTTTGGAACTAAAATTATTTCTGTGGGACATTCGCATATCACCACAGCAGCCAATCAGCCCCAGTTGCCTTTTGATTAAACCGCTTTGCATTTCCAGCCCCTCTGAAGCTAGGCTCTGAGCTGTGGATGAGGAGCAGTTTACCTAGATTGTCTACATATGAATGAGTGCAGGGCCATCCTTACCTATATTCAGAATATGCAGCTGCGTAGGGCACTCACAAATTTGGAGCAACACTGGGTCTTAATGTCCACCCACCTGCCTCTTCCTCTCCCTGCTCTGTGGCTCTGCTTCCTCCAGAGAGGCTCTTGTTAACTTAAAAGTTAAAAAGCCAGCCAGACCTATCAGCAGAACCTGTGAAAGAGCCGTTCAAGTGGTAATGAAGCCATTTAACTGGCATTTGCTAACCCCAGGGATATCCTGTCAGTTTCTAAATTTACAGTGTTAGTCAACAGAACTTTGGTTTAAAATTTGTTTTAAAAATATTTCATTAGTGTGTTGCTGATGATTATAAAACCACATCTCTAAAACATCATCCCTTCCCCCCTGCTGCCAACGGGTATAAGGGCACCCATTTAATAGTACTGCGTAGGACCCCATAAATCCTAAGGGTGACCCTCAATGAGTGACATTAAATTAAATTCAAACTACTTCATGTTGCTTGATGTTAGATGTGGAGCAGAGAAAAGACTCTTGTTATCGATGACCTCCTAGTTTAGGACATTTGCAAAGCCCTTCCCTCTGCTCACAAGACACAAGTCAAGGACCAGCAATGATCCAAATTATCATTGTTTCAACAAGGATCTAGGCAATTGTTCCACCCTGCAGACACCGTGTTTTCTCTAAAGCTAGCCAGCCACAGAAAAGTTTCTTTGGAAACATCAGAAAGAGAAGAAAAATCCAGGAGAAAGAAACTCAGCTCCATAATTGTGTAGGGTGAAACATTTACATACTTTGGGTGAAATCCTGAAATCAATTGCTCCGCTCCCAACTACAGCCTGTAGGTACAGGGACCAATTCACAGAGGCCACCAGACTACAGACTGGGGTGGTTACATATACCGCTTTGAGACCTTCTCTGCCTTACAACCGGTAGAAAGCTTTAAGAGATGGCAATGGCAAAGTTATCAACACTGTCACATTTTTTGTTTTTCTTTCTACCTCTGGTGCAAATATCAGTTACATAATCTGACAAGTAAAAGATGGAATAGTGGTAAGTTAGGCTGCAAGTATTTAGTTTAGTGATTGAGGCTGTCTTTTAATACAGTATAATTACGCCACCTGGCCAGATAGCAGAGAGCTTAGCCACTATGGTCTTTTCTGGACTTTCAATTTAAATTAAAGTTTGCTGTGATTTAAGATGCTATCTTCCTTGAAGGTCCATGCTTTCATTGTGGATAATAATTATTCTTGCCTAATAGTGTAAGTTGTGAGGCTGGTAATTAGTAGTTTTATGACATTGTAATTTTACTTCATATTGTCTGAGACTTGAATAATTTGTTCACTGCTTAATAACCTTGATCAAGGATGACTCGTTGGTTTTCAAGGACAGCTAGTCTGTAAATCCCACCCTAACTCCTCTCTCTGCTTTGTGCTGGAGCATTCCTTCAGAAGGCCTGCTCTTGTCTGTGAGTTGAGTGAGCTGCTGTTTGCCAGCTGCTTGGGAGAAAATGAGCTGCTTGAGCTTACTCGAAATATACATTATTATTTTATGCGTTTATATTGTTGTCGTGCCTAGCAGCCTCATTCAGGGAGCAGGCCCTATTTTACTAAGCAGTGAACAAAAATATTAAAATAAAGAAGGTCTCAACCCCAATCTAATAGAAGAGAAGAGACAGCAGGTAAATATACCAGACAGGGGGGATGTAAGGAAACAGTGGGCCAGTATTACGAAAGTGAAGCATCGCAGGAGAGATTACTCTGATAATCCACAGTGATGATTCCGATCATTCACCGTGATTTCTCCTGGATAGCTCAAGAGCTGGTGGTCAGCAAACACGCGGGATATTTTCCTTTCTCCTTGCTTTTAGCTTGGAGCCAGTTATGCCTGGATCCTGGTGTAGGTTAAAGCAACCCGGGACCTCTGCTTGCTAGTAGCACCTAGGAATGGCCCATATGGGAC
Organism: Apalone spinifera; assembly: GCA_030068395.1. NCBI lineage: Eukaryota > Metazoa > Chordata > Testudines > Trionychidae > Apalone > Apalone spinifera. The sequence continues at coordinate 23,223,801 of JANRFK010000875.1, read as the reverse complement.
TGTATTCCAATTAAACTTAGTTAGAGTGCTGCTTGTTTTAGCCATGCCCTGATTTGCACTCCATGTGGTCAGGGTAGAGGTGGAGTGGTGGTGTGTTAGGCTATGCTATGCAGGCTTTGCACCAGCTCCCACAATGGGAGAATTCTCATCGAGACAGGTCTGGAGCTTTCTAGACCCCTTGCAGGCTCACCGATGGAGACAAATGGGGCAGTTGCCCCAGGGCCTGGTGATTCAGAAGGGCCCGGGGCTCCCAGCTACTACTGTTCAGTAACAGAGGTGGCCAGAACCCTAGGCCCTTTCATTCACTGCCGGAGCACCATGCGGCATGCTCTGGATGGCTGTGAGGGCTGGCGGGAGTGGAGGATGGGGAGAAGAAGCTGCAGCACAGCACGTTCTACCTGGAGCTAAGGGCTGTCTGCCCCAGCTCTGCCCTTCCACCTAGGGCCCCACCCCTTCCAGGAGTGCGGAGTCACACCCCCACTGGGCCCAGGGGCCCAGCATATCTGCCAGCCCTCCTGCCACCTTGTGCCACCTGACTGCAACAGAGAATCTAGTCCTATTGTCGAGACTTAACTTCTGGGACTGTGCTGAAATATTCCCACCTCTCAATCAGTTGTCCCAGAGGCATAGAATTGGGCCCCTCAAATTTACTCCTTGTGATGTGGAGATGTGGCCCCATTATTGGTGCAGTAACACGGAGAAGCCAGAGCCTATTTGGGGCCCCGTTGCAATCTCTCACTTTCTATCATTTAAATTGGAGACAGTAGAATGCACATTTCTATTTATAGCTCCTCTCTCTGCCAGCGAGACAAGTGGTGTAGCTAATATGACATCAAAGGAAGCTATGAACATGAACAATAAAGCAGAGGAAGATGCAGACCAGAAAAGTCCCTTCTGAACAGATTCTGAATGGCGAAACTGGGGAAAAGGTAGAAAATGTTCTGTTCTCAAACCTAACATGAATTTATCCCCTGGAACCTATTTACCTTTACAAACCATAGAATCTGCTATATGAGGTCAGTAAGTTCCTGGCTTCCTCCTGCTATTCTTGCTGATTGTGCAGGATCTTCGTGTTTCTTTTTTAGGGGATTAGTATCATTTAGGGTGAGTTTCTTACTGGTGAATGGTGCCAGTTTGTTAGGAAGCACAGATGTCTTGTGTCACCATTTTTGTGCTGACCACTGTAGGCAATAACCTGCCATCCATCGGGCACAACCAGCCAGGCATCCTAAGCAGAAATAGTTAAGCAGCTTCAGCCATGGAGGACCTGCCTACGGTTTGGATCCAAAAGAAGGTTAAACGCTATAAAAATTGATGAATGTATCAAACCTGCGTACGTCCAGTCCTCTCATATGGATCTGAAACCTGGCTGATGCTTAAACAAGACATTCTATAGGCATTGCCAGCAGTGAGGCCTGGGTGTCAGATGGCTTGAAAGTCTCAGTAATAGGGATGCATCACTGAGACTGGACTTGAGAGGACAGAAGTTATTAGCCACCCTTTGTGCCAACTGGTCCTTTTTTGAACCTGTTGCAAACCTCAGAAACAAGACCCCTACACCCCGAGCTCTGGCATTTGGACTTGAGATCAGAAGGGGTCACTGCCCAGCCACTGACTGGTGATGGTCACGCAGTAGCTCACAATGAATCTGGCTGCCGCAGATGAGTAAGAATCCAGTGGAGACGCTTAGAATGGAGCTATGCAGTGAGGTTACGGACATCCAGCATGATGGATTGCCACTTCTTAAGCATGTTGTTTTACAGCTGTGCCAGACTGACAGCTTTGGAGCACAAAGTCCTCCGCACACGTTTCCCACCTATAACCCACACAATGGTCTGAACTCTGCTCTAATGGAAAAAAGTGATAGTGATGGTAGTTCATTTTCCCTTCTCTCTCTAGCCTTTGACTGTCCCTCTGACACTGCCATGGGGCCAGACTAAAATCTGTTTCCCTTCACAGCCCAACCTCCCTATCAACTACTGCTGGGAAGGAATCTTTCCAGGTAAGGAGTACTTCCAGGGGAGGATAAAGCAAAATATTTGAATGCAAGGAGATGCGAGTTCTCTTCCACCTACTTTTTGTGCAATGTAGGCAAGTTATTTAAGCTTCTCTCTCTTGTCCAGTTTCCTCTGGAGTTGTGGGACATATATCCCTGCTTCTCTGCCTCAGAGGATATGTGAGGGATCTACCTCATTAATGTTTAGCAAATACTCTGCAATTCTCAAGGAATGAGCTAGACCCAGCATTGTGATTATGTTTAGTCTCGCTTGGTTGCCACAGGGCTGACTGTAATGTCAAAAATTCCACTTAATGCTTTTATTCTGGGATCAAAGTAGGAGAATGAGAAGTTGTAGCTTCAAAAACACTGATTTGAACACCAGATATCATAGATTTACTGCAGTAAATATTTTAAAAAGTTATTTTGACCTTGAATTCCTTTTCTGTGGAAACCCGAGCTGTAAAGTTCATCCCAGGCAAGTTTTCCCTCCTCAGTAGATAACTGAAGGTTGCAATGACCTTGGCAATGACTTAGAGGTAAACTCCACTTCAGCGTGAACTCTTCCTGATCAATTTCTCCGCTGTGTTAGACACAAAGGGGCTTTGATTTGCCATCAGGCAAGAATCTATTTTCTCACATCATTTCTGTTTACCTTGAACAAACATTAAACTGACAGTAGGGACCAAACCTGTATCAGCAGGTGGGATAGATTCGATGGCCTAATTAGATCTTTTCTCTCTCTTTTTTTTCCTATGAGTTTTGAAACATTATTCTGGCTAGGGGACTGAGTGCCTCAGCGGATTAGTAACAGAGCAGAGAGACTTTCACATGTTAATCATGGGATTGAATGTGGCTGAGATCAATAGTGTTTGAAATCTGTTCCTGTCTGAAGGCTGGTGGTAACTTCAGCATGGTTCCTAGAGGACAAGAAGGCATTAAGTGATCCCAGCTCACCATGGGGCCAACAACTGCTGTGGGGGCTCCGGGCAAGTCAGGGGAGGTTCCAGCCCTCAGCACCACCTGGACTGTGGCACAGTATCCATTACCATTTGAAGCCTTCAGAGTTGCACAGAGCACCCAGCTATGGAGCTGTGGCAGCAATTTAAAGAGCCTGGAGCTCCAGCTGCGCCCTGGGCCCCTTTGAATTACGGGGTTCTGGGGTAAGTGTCCCCTTTGCCCTCCCCTCTGTTGGCAGGCCTGCCAGCTCAACACCTGGGCTCAGCAGAGTCCCAGCACAACAATGCCATTCACTGACAGTCTCAATAGAGATGGCACTGAAAGCCCACAGAGCATCAGATAGTCCTCATTAGTGGACGTGACTGATGCAGACTGGTAGGGCAGTGTGGGGGGAAGCTTGTGCTGCTTCTGCCAGTCCTGTCATTTCCTTTTGGGATGCATAGATGCTGTTACGTTGTAATGATGTTTCACAGTCGAGGCCTTATTATCTCCTGGCATCCTGGGGGTCTCTGCAGTTCTTGAGCAACTGTGAACATTCAATGATGGAAAGTGAGAGTGCTCCCCATGTCTAGAGTGGAGCACATTGGGACCTGTCATGCCTGCAAGTCAGGTTACCATCTTCTTGAGCAGAGTGGGCATCTAGACTATTTGAGCAGGAGTAGTATGGGCTGGTTAGAATGAGGTATCGCAGGGGAGCGGGTTTCTAAAAATCAGCTATTGAGGAGCCCAGGTATAGACAATCCAATAAATAAATAGTTGAAAAACTTTGAGCCAAACCCTTGGCTGTGGCTAAAGGACAGAGAGACAGCTCAGGATGGCAGGAAGGTGTTTTGGGAACCCCCAGTCCTGGGCGGGCTATTTGTAAGGGTTTCAATGACAGTTTACTGCATAAGCTAACTAAGCTACAGTTTAGGGTCTCACAATATGAGGGGCCTCTAAAGAAGGAAAAACGGATTCCACTTCAAATGTGATCAAAATGGATTGATAAATAAAGGAGATGGAGGGGGAGATTTTCTCTAAATATCGACTGTGATGGACCTCCCCCCATGCTTTATGAAATGGACTTATGGACACAAATATAAATAACTCAGAGATGCTTGGGACAAATTGCTGTCGATCTTGATGTCATAACCTGCTGGGTCTGTGATTTTATTTTGGTATATGTATCATTCTTGTGTGTAAAATTGGACATACAGAGGAGTATAGAATGCTTTATGGTTTCATATGTGCAAATGAAAGCCTTCAAGGGTGTTTCCAATGCAGGGATGACTCAATTTCTAGGTAATCACCTGTAAACAGTTACTGTTGTCTGTTAAGTCTTAGCAGTGGTTGGTCTTAGGTAGTCCCATGTCCACCCCAACTGGTAGGGCTGGACCAAGTACTGTAACTGTACATGGAAAGGTGGTATCTATACAATAATAGGAAGTTAGGAGTTTCTTTGTCTTTGGCTGGCATGCCACTCCTAAGAAAGTGAACCAGAGATCCCAAGGAAAGGAGACTTTCCTGGTTTTGAAGGCTTGGCTGGAAAAAGAACAGTGTTAAGGTGAGTTTGTAATAAGTTTACACTGAGATTTTAGCATTAGAATTAGCTAAGCAATTTCTGTTATTTTAAATTTGTAATGCACTTTGCTCTGCCTGTTCTCACTTATAATCACGGGCTTATCTACATAATTCATTTGGGGTTCTGATCCCATTTAGGGAGTGGTATCCCAGAAAGCTGGGCCCCAAACTGCATTTTTCTTGGACCTGAAGAGTTTCAGTGTCTCTGTTGCTCCTTGGGGATAGGTGGGCAGTGATCTCAGCTCTGTGCCTTGGCTGGGGGAGATCAGGGAGCTGGCCCCGCAGGACAGAGCAGTGAGAAGCCCCAGAGAGTAGGAAGGCAAGTGTCAGTGGCTTGGTGGGCACCCTGGGAAGCACCCCCAAGGGGTCTTCTGTGACTCCACCCCATCACATAAACATTTTATTTTGAATATGAAAAAATATTCACATCTGGCTCCATAAATCACTTTGCCCTACCCATACCCCTCATTAATTGTTCATTATTGACAGGTGGGAGGCCAGGACCGAGAAAAAAGAACAATAATTGCACTTGTGAAATGAGTATTTCGATGAGTAAGTCAGCTATCTGTCTTCTAAGGCAGAGTCTTATTGGCCAGCTGCTACTGGTAACAGTGCCCTCATCACTTATTTAAATAAATAAATAAATAATCTCACTGCCAATAAAATAGAGGAAAATGTGAGGTCGGAGACAGCAGTGTTGTGAAGCATTCCTGCCAAGCTCATACTTGCATGGGACTCATCCTAGGAGCAACATTCTATATAGCATCCCCCTTGGCTCATAATAGCTGGAAGTCGCCATCTTGTGTTTATGGTTCAGCACACAGTCATGTAGTGCCTTCGCTCCTATCTTTCTTCATTGTCTTCAGTATTAGAGTGTTCTTTCCTCTTTTGATCTGTACGTATGTACCACTGTGTATTTTAGTTCACACACCGCTTTCTACTTCATGCACTATCCATGCTGCACATCACTGAATTAGCTCGTGATCGTCTTGTGGAGTAGGGGCAAGTGGCCCTTGAGGAGAATATATTTGTGTTGGCTTCCCTCTGTCAGTTTTGGGAATCTTCACAGTATTTTTATAGTATGGCAAAATTTAAAATATCTCAACAAATTCTTTGTTTCATTGTGAAAATTAAATCGGGGGAAATATTTGTAAATATATTTTATGTATACTCTAGGTAAACGTATTTCCATAACAAAATTAATCAAACTTTTTTAAAATGATATACCCTTTCTGGTTGTATAGGTGGAAACAAAGCTTTCATGCTTATATATTCAATGGCTGCGTCTAGACTGGCATGATTTTGTGGAAATGCTTTTAACGGAAAAGTTTTTCCGTTAAAAGTATTTCCGCAAAGAGCGTCTAGATTGGCATGGGTGCCTTTGCGCAAAAAGTGCTTTTGTGCAAAAGCATCCATGGCCAGTCTAGACGAGATTTTGCGCAAGAAAGCCTCGATCGCCATTTTGTGCATCGGGGCTTTCTTACGCAAAAAATTCCTTCCCTGTCTACTCTGGCCCTCTTGCGCAAGTATTCTTGCGCAAGAGGGCTTATCCCTGAGTGGTAGCATCATAGTATTTGCACAAGAAGCACTGATTTTGTACAGTACAAAGTCAGTGCTCTTGCGCAAATTTAAGCGGCCAGTGTAGACAGCTGGCAAGTTTTTGCGTAAAATCTTTCCAGTCTAGACACACCCAATGTCTTTTCTGTGAAAATAATACAGTCATTTTTATGGTATGGGGCTTCTTACATATGATATCGTTAGGGCCTCAGTATGTCATAATCTCGCCCTGAAGGGATTATATTTATTGGGCACTGAAGGCACATCTACACAGCAGGGCTAAAGCCAAAATAAACTACGCAACTTGAGCTACGTCGATTGTGTATCTTAAGTCAAAATATCTTATTTTGGCTTTTTTGGGCACTGTCTACACAACAGGAAGTCTGAGAAAGAGCACTCTTCCTCCGACTTCCCTTGCGCTTTGTAAAATTAGGGTTACAGGAGTTGGAATAAGAAGTCCTCTAGCTTGACATTATTTTGACATTATGTTGAAATAACTGCGTGTAGTGTAGCATCAGTTATCTCAAAATAACACTGCGGTGTAAATGTACCCTAAGAAACCTTTTTGGGAAGGGGGAGTCTATAGTCAAGGGAAAGGCCATCACTGAAGTGGAAGCAAATTGCTAGCACAGAGAACATACAAGGTTTTGGTCAGTTATTTACATGATAGCCAGGAAGAAACCAACCTGTGACAATGAGCACTCAGGATGAACAAAGCCACTTGCTGGGGATTTCAGTTAGAGAGAGATAGCAAAAGATAGGACAGAAATTACAGCTGCACTGGAGGAAAGACGGGCTGAGATCAGAGGTAAATTTTAGAAAGGTAACAGGCTCAGATTAAAGGGCTAAATATAAATTGGCATCTGTCAAAAATAGGAACATATGTCTGGCTATCTATCAACAGTGTTTGTAGAGTGCCCAATATTGTATTATTGCTGCACTTTTATTGTTATAAGTATTTATATTCCAGCAATGCGAGAAGGTGCTAGCTGAAATTTGGATCCCATTGTGTTACACGCTATTCATACACGTAGCAAGAAAAATCTATGGCCTATGAGATAAGACAATCTAAGAGAGCACTATTATTTCTTTTTTTGTGGAAGGGAAATGGGGGCACAGAGAAATTAAATTACTTGTCCAAGGTTACCCAGGGAGTCTGTGCCAGCTTAGGGAACTGCACTCAGATCTGTTTGTATATGGACAAAATAAGATCACCAAAAATATGCCCTCGTTCTCAATGATATATTGATATTTGTATAGACATAGCCATGTCCAGTGGAGCATTGTCGATTGTTGTGGAGCAATTTGTGGATAATGGGATTGTGAGAGTGAAAGTGCAACTAGGAAGTTTTGAAAAGTTTTCTGTTTTGCTTGTTGCAAACTTGGAATAAAAAAAAAATACCATTGAAGATTTTGAAAAGCCAAGTGCAAAACCCACTTCTTAGCACGAAGCAGAAGATTTCAAAGTTAAGAAACAGCTCCCTCTGGAGAAATGTTATCAGCTCCTTCTGGATTCACACAGCTCCCTTTGAACCTGCCCTAGTTGCAGTCCTGCCTGAGGCGGTTTGTCATAAAGAGCAGCTGACGCCTCATGAAAAATATTAGGCAATTTCATCCCTGGCATAACTCCCGATCACTTTAGTGGGGTTTGCACTATGGGGGAACGTGGACAGTTCTCTTTCAAATTAATTCTGCTTTGATATTCTGTATTTACTGGGTGTCTACTTCACTTGTTTGTAATGAAACAAAAATATTTCCAGGAAAACCTAGTCTTTAGAATCCCAAGAAGAGACTGTCAGTACAAAAGTCTTCTGTTAGCATCAGTACTTAAATATTCACATGACAGGTGCCTTATAGATAGATTGATTTAAAAATCTCCCTCCCTGTACTAAATTATTCAAAGAATTTTTAAAACCAAATTTATTTTGCACAATGCTTGCTGGTTGTTTCCTCTGCATTTTTCCGGGCTTTGTCAGTAAAATTAGAATAGTCAGTTTCAGTTTAGTTTCTAGTCATCAGGAACTAGTCTAATACTTTCGTTTGGGGTTGCAACACTAGGACAGGAGATGTGGAAGATGGACCTGATTCAAAGCCGATTAAAGCTAATAGACATATATTTTTTTATTTCAATGGATGTAGGGTTAGGCCCCATTTGAATAAAAATCCTCCTTTCATGGAAAACTTTTTAATTATTTTAAAAACAAATGTTAATGTGTATTGAGTTTCATTTAAAAAAAACAATCCTTTTTTTCTGGCAAGATTTAAATATTGCTCCCAAAGCTAAATTATGTTAACTCGCCAACCAGAATGATGAGACAGAAGGATGATGGATACAGGTTTAAAACTCCTCCTCTGTGCTCAGTCTGTGGGGTATATGAATCCACTGCAGCATTTACCGAGTAGTTTGCCATTAGTGGCTTTTTAGCTCAAACTGTAGCAGCTTGTTTTGATTTTGTTTGTTTGTTTTTGTTTTTAAAAGCTCGTGGTGATCCCCTGGTATGTTGACCAAGATAGAGACTATCACAGTAACTAGACTGTGTTGCCACAGGCAGAAGATTAGGAAGATAGAGCTCAGGTTACATGGGGTGTGAAATAAAACTCTCATTTTTGTTGTTTTTGCATGTAGCTGTCCTTTCTATCAGAGGAAAGAGAAATGTAGGTGGCCTATAAAAGGAATATAGAATGTTTCTAAACACAATGGGGGTTTTTTTCTGTCTCTTTAAAGCTCAGACTAGAATAATGATTGTTTGGTACCTTCCTTTACAACATTTCTACTGACTTGATCGAAAGGAACTTAGAACTGTGCTTGCTGAGCTGATAGAGCTATAAAAGCACATTCAATTCTTGTGCCTCACTCAGACAACTCATGGGGATGTTTAAGCAAATTGAATTTATTACTGTGGTTGAATTGTTGCTCAGAGCTGCAAATCAGCTTGATGCATTCATAAGTACAACTTTGATAGAGATCTCCAGTGGTAACTGAACCAATGGAGATGCCTTGACTGAAGAAGGAAGATTATGTGGGCACTGGAAGAAAAATCACCTCTAAAAAGCCAAAAATTCCTTAGGCAGATCCTGCAACTCCCACAGAAAAACCCAGGAGAAAGCCAGATGGAGAAAGCACTGTGAGGTTCCCCTGTGGATGTTCCAGCAAACGTTTCCATCAGGATAGAGATGGAGCCAGCATGGAAGAAGGGCATTCACCTCATCAGACACCATGGAATCTTTGAGATCTGGGTGATTCTCAGAGCTTCTGACCAGGGTATCCATTAAAAGCCTCTGGGCTTCTGAGGTGCTCCTGACTAATGAGGATCTCTTATCTGGTCCCAGTCACCATAGCATCAGTGAGCTGGCGGGAGGAGGAGGAAACATGGTTTACCCAGTGAGTGTTAACGCCAAGCAGATTTCCTCCATGTTTTTGAGCCTCTCTTTAAGGGAGAGCTCCAGGAGCTAATATGATCATTGCAATCATTACCACTGACCCAAGGGAGGAGGAGATGCATAGGGCATGATCTGGCCTGCTGGACAGTGTCCTTCTGCTTCTGTTAAACCCCATAGTATAGATGCAAGTCCCATTATTTCCCTCCCACAACATACTTTTCTGTGGGAATGCACACACATGTGCACAGCCTTTGTGGCTGGTGGGAGAGTCATGAGACTCATCCTGCCAAGATGGGCCTTTGAGGAGGAGTTACAAATGGAACCAGAAGAGGAAAAGAGATGAACCCGTTAAAGAGAGAATCATAGAGAAATGGACAAACCTCCTTCTCCTAGTTTCTCCTGCAAGCCCAGGAGACAATATAGGAACACAGCACTAACTCCACCAGTATGTTACCCATCTCAGCCCAAAGGAGAGGGAATATCTCCTACAACTTTTGTTCCTTCCTTGCATTGCATATTCAATGATATTGGCATATTTCTGATTTTTCGTGTTTGTACAGTGCCCAGCACAATGGGGTCCTGCCCTATGACTATATACCCTGGGAGGTACCAAAGCACAATACATATAAGAAGACTTTTCTCCAGTCTTTGTTTGTAGGCCAGCAGAAGTCTTTATTTTGTGTGTACGTGCTGCCATCTAGTGGTACCAAAGAGACATGTTATTTCAGAGGAAAAATGAGGAAGAATTTGAGAGAAACATCAGCAGAGACAAAATGGAATGAAAGTGGGTAATAGTTTAGCCTTCGTACGTATGTGTATACAAATATATCTGTTTTTTATTTACAATAACTGGGAAAGCAGGTACTACAAAATAAACCGTTTTCCAGCTGAATTACAACTTTTGAGATATGAGCTAATTGCTTAATGTTTACACCATGCTTTCAAAATGTAAACTGCTATATAAATGTTGTTATGATCATAATGTGCTAAAGTATGCTGCTGTAAATCAACTCAATATAATGAAAGTGGCAGAAAAAAAGTGCTTCTGTCGCAAATCACTTGATCCATTTTTGTGTGTGTATGTGTGTTATAGATACCTGCTCACTTAAACTGCCCAGAGAAATACAAACTCACATTCTGTAGAACTCTGAACAGCTCTCGCATGGCAAGGATTTTGATTGCTACCCATAGTCATCCAACAACTTCAAAATCAAGGACTCTATCTCCTATTGCCAATTCTCTGAACCATTTTCCCTTTCCAGCCTTTTAAAGAGGAAGCACTCAAAATTGCAAAATTTGATCTCAACTTTGCAAATTGAAGATTAGTGGGTGTTAAGATTGTAGGCCACTAATAAAAAAAAAGCTTCTTCCAAAAATATTAATCCAGATTTAGTTTCCAGTTTCAGACAATATAGCAATTCAGGTATATGGTTTAGAAGACCTATCCCTGATTTTAATAGTTGGTGAAAATGATTCAATTTCATTGCTGTTTCCTTCTCCAAAGCTTCGGTGACTGTTACCCTATGGATAAGCAGGGCCACCAATGGAGGGGAGAGTAGCATTTGCCCTTGGGCCTGGTGATTTAAAAGGGCCCAGGACCCCGGGCCACTTTTGTGGAAGAAGTAGCAGCCAGAGTGCTGGGCCCTGAAATCACCACCAATGGGGTGTGGGCAGGATGATGCTGAGAGCTGACTGACGGAGGTAAGCATGGTTTAGCCAGCACTGAGAACTGGCTGTCTCTAGCCCCACCCCTTCCACTCTAGGCTCAGTCTATCCCTTCCAGGGAACCTGGAGCAAAATATGTTGCCAGCCCTGTGGATGAGGCATCACAGTAAAAATATTTGATAAATTTGTGTCATTTCTAGGTGATGAATGAGCTTTCGCCTGTTTTAAAATAATAGGCATTTTGTAGCCACCAAAGGCCATGTCTAGACTAGGAAATTATTTCAAAATAAAGACTCCCAAAATAACTAATTTGAAATAGCATGTCCATACCACAGAGAAGCCACAAAATTAGTCTGAGGTAGGTTTCCTTACAGAGGATGTGCTACCTTGATTTAGAGCCCCAGGAAGCACTGGGGAGTAATTACTTTG
>JANRFK010000875.1:23193212-23212153 GCA_030068395.1 Apalone spinifera | reverse complement strand
AGAGAGAGAGAGAGAGAGACATGGAGCGAGAGACCAGAGGCTCAGGAGAGAAGACTGATGTGGAAGAGAGACCTAAAAATCCCGTCTTATGACGGCCTAATTGGCTAATTTTGAAATAAGCGTTGTTCCTCATGGAAAGCAGGAGTTGTTATTTCGAAATAACAGGTCCCTTATTTTGAAATAATGGGCTTGGTAGTGTGGATGCGCCATTTGTTATTTCAGAATAAGAGGCGGTGTTTCAAATTAATTCCCTAGTGTAGACCAGGGCCAAGTGAGAAGCCGGGGAAGATTATGTGCTGGTAACAATATGTACAGAGCCTGTAAAGAATCTGTCTACAAATTCAAATATGGGATTTTCCTACTTACTGAGATTTCTTCCTTATGCCGAATGTCAAATAGCCTGCAGTGAGGACCAATTTAAAGCATTTCCAAGACTTCCAGCATAAATCTCTTTGGCCTTTATTTAAAGACATGCTTTTGCTAGGCAAATGATTTTTGATGGTGGTTGCTAATACTTGTTCCCCTGTACAAATATAGAATATACATAAGGGACTTATAAAATGTTGACTTTGTAACTGCACCATGCCTGCTGGCACAGTTATTGTGGAATATACTGAGGGTGCCTTCCACCTGAGACCAACTTAGTTCAATCCTGACCAGCTTGCTTAGGAAATGCTTATTTTGGTTCACCTCATAGAACTGCAGTCCACGGGGTGCAGAGGGACGTGGGTATGTCTCATCTGAGGCAAGTTGTCATACCTAACCTCCAATGAACCAACAGAGCCAGAGCTATATCTCTGTTTCATTAATTCCAGTTGCAATGTGTCATTTTTTTTTACCCTTGAATGCCTCTCTGATTTGCCTTAGGTTGTTGTGCCTGTTCTATAGGTAGAGAAATTGAGTACCTGGTGTACCATCTCTAGGCCACACTAAATTCCTTAGCACCGCATCAGAGATCGCTCAAAGCCCACGACCCTCTGAACTTCACTGATGCCTGTGTCGGGAACTGAACTTTATGCTGCAGGCCTAGCATTGCATCCTACTTAATAGATGCTTAACCCCCACTTATTTTCCAGGCTTCCTGTTCTGATCTCCATATGGATGATACTTTCACACTTTCTTGTGCATAATTGCTGTCCTATGTAGCATATGCTCTTTTAATTCACGAGTAAGATCCTTAGGTCAGGTACCTCTAAAGTTATGGGGCTCTGGAATTCATAATCATAATTGTATGTGGCTGTAGCATTTGTGCATACATATATACTATGTGTTGGTCTCGACATCCTCCTGCCTCTCAGTCTGGCTTCCCTTTTTGCCCAGAAAGCCTTTCATTGAGCCTAAATAGTCACTGAGGTGTCTAAATACCTGATTTGAAAACACAATTGAATAATTAGCTATCTATGTCCTAAACCCCATCTCTACCCCTAATCACAGGTGTAAAAAATGGATGACTCTATAGCTACATCAATGTTTAGATTGGTGGTACCTGCTTAAATGTTCATTTATGAGATCTTTTCTCACAGCAAGACCCAGTTTAGCTGGCTCTGGAGGCCCACTCTATTGGTTGCTTTCAACATGAGCGATACAGTACATTAGGCCTGACCAAACAGTGGTAGGAATGAGACTTAATCAAGTTGAGATAGGACACCTGTATTCTCCCTGCCTATCTCAAATGAAGATCCTTATTTGTGAAGTGAAAGGTCAACAGCTATGGCCCCAGCAGAAGAAGGTGAGGTGTACACTGAAGCATGGACACCACAAAAATTGTTTTATTTCTTCCAGCTTTTAATGCGACAGAACAAAAACAAAGTTCATTGCAATGGCTCCATTTTGCAGTGACAAACACAGATCAAACCAAAAAAATATTTGAAAAGAAAGGAAAGAAACCAAGGAAATGGAATTGGCCATTTCACACGAACAGAGTCAGCTGAGAGAACATCCACATGAAACATTCCATTAAATGTACCACACTGGATATTATTTACAGTGAACCACACAGTGCATACAAGTTTAGACAGCTCTAGAATAACATACAGTAAAGAAGTTATGGGGGTTTTGTTTTGTTTCTTTCACACTTCCCAGTTTGTTTCCCCCTAAAAGCTGCATTTGTTGATACAGAGGTGAGATTGGGTGAGAGAGATTTGACAGTCCACATGGTGCATGGGATTTTGTTACACATCAGCCTGAATGTTCCATGTGGGGCTTATGTGTCTTTGGGAAAGTCAAAGGACTTGAGTGGGAAAGTGAATGGCTCCTCATGTCACCAAAGTACATTTCATTAACAAAAATCTTATTTGTCAGAAAAGAGAATCCCATGCTCAGATTTGGCACTATCCTATCTCTGTAATGGATCCCCAGATCTGATCACTCCCCCACTTGGAAGAAGTTTGGGTCTGGCTTCAAATATTGGATCTATGGCTCATGTTTCAGTAATAAGTCATGATGGGTTCAGGTACTGCCTTTTTAAAGTTTCAGAGAATGTTCCAGAATTACTGTTGACGTAGAAAGGTCACCTCAACCTCCGCCAAACTGTGGCTCCCTATGGGGTTGAGTTTGGCTGCTCTGAGGATGCCAGCAAGAGGAAGCTCTGCACAGCTGAGTTAATGGAAGGGGTGAAGAATATTCTATCTGACTAACGCACCAGGAAATATATGGAGTGGAAATGTAATTTCCAAGGGCATCAATAACCTCCCTGGGCATCTGAGCAAAGGGGGGTGGAGCTCCCACAAAGGATAGGGCCTTGCGCAGAAGGGGCGGGACTGGGAGCAGCCAGCGCTCTGCCCACAGTGAACCACACAGGTTCCCCCCCTGCTCCCAGCCAGCCTGAATTGCACAACACGGCACTCCAGTGATGATTCAAAGAGCCCAGGACTCCTTTGAATCAAAGGGCCCAGGACTGCTGCCACACTGGCCTTGGGGCAACTGCCCCATTTGCCCTGCCCCTCTTGGTGGGCCTAGAAATTCCCCATATTAGAAAAGGGCCAGGATGCTCAGACTAGTGTATGTTTGCATTTCACTGGCACCTCCCACCAGTGGCTTTTGGGATGCTTATGTATGCTACTGAATCAAAACTCCCTATATCCCTGTGTTACTGGTGGGTTTCATCTACTCCACTTTACAGGTAGGAAAACGGAGGCACAGGTGCTAGATTGTACCCACTAGAGTCATCCATAGAAGGGCCTCTCAACCTGCTTTGTTTCCCCTGTCCAGGTGGTAGAGCATGTATCTCAGCCATTGTGCCTGTGACCATGTGAAAAAGAGGGCCATACTGCTCTTTGGCAGATCCTCAGAGAGCCATGGAGTTTGTGGCAGAACTCTCTTTGTTCTGTGTCCCTGTTGCCAGTGGTAAGACCAAGTGATCATACTGGTCCCTTTTGGCCTTAAAGTCTTTGAAATCTGCTAAATGATTTTGGGAGTGAAATGGAAGCTCATAGCTTTCTGTATCCAGGAACCAGTCCCCCCTGTGGATAGTCCAGTGTATCCAGGACATTCTAAGAGGAGATGACCTTAAACTGTTGCAAATATCAGAAATAGAAAGGTAAAATATTGGCCTGATCTGAGAAATTCCATCTCTAGCTGGGCCTAGTTCCCATCTCTTGCAGTGTTGATATGGAACAGATTTAACTGTAGAAATGGGCTCACTCCACACACTATAAGGCTGTTGGGATTCATGGATTTGATCCTGAAAAGAGATTGGCAGCAGCTCAAAATTCAGACCCATTTCCAAACATTCCCAAAGTTGAGCATAAAGCACTTTGGTTTGGCCCCTAGTCTAAAACTAGCAGGCAGTAGGGGGAGGATAATCACTGGAGGGGCGGGTGCAGCTTTACAGGGAGCTAATTGGGCTACAAATGAACAAAAACAGGAGTGCTGAGAGTGGATTGAGGAATCAGCAGATCTCTGTAATCAGAATAAACTGGGTTTTATTTCCCCATGCTACAGTCTTTGTTATATCCCTAGCACGGTATAATCCCTTCTCTGACTATTATCAGATGCAGTGTGTCTAACCTCTCACATTAGATCTGGGCTTGTGAACTCCTGCTTCACAGATCACAGATTTGTACAGAATTGTACAAATCATTGGGACACAAGGGCAGCATCCTGCATATTTGTGAGTGATTGCATCATACCTATTAGAGATGCAACAGGACTATTTTATCAGCTAGCTGATTCCACTTGCTAATATAAGACTGATACTCACTGTCCACCACTTAATTTTTTGTCCCACCTAACCTCTGGGATCCAAACTTCCAAGGCTTCTAAAGATTTAGTGATCATCTCCAAACCTACTCGTTCATTTCTAGTGATTGAAGACCTTCTGAGAAATGTATTAATTACTTTCTCAGTGTAAACACTGCAGCTAGAGTCATTGTACAAGGTCAGTGTGGAACACAAACAAGTCAAGTTTGTACTTTTGAATGTCACACCACTACACGCTTATCTAACAGTGCTTAGTAAAATAAATAGAGATGAGCTCTCCATCACAGAGTGATACAAATTACTAGGCCAGATCATCGAATCATAGAATACTAGAACTGGAAGGGACCTTGAGAGATAAAGTCCAGTGTAACATTCTCCCCAGACACACTGGGACAAATAGAGTGAGTCGCCCTGCCAAGTAGCTTAACCACAAGAAAGTCAGAGAGCACTTCAGTGCTGACATACCTATCTACCTCCAGCTGTGGGAAAGGCTTTGGATGGTTTTTAGGAAACAGTTTTCTGGGACACAATTCTCAGTAGCAGAGAAAGGGTTAAGGAGGTGCCCATGTACTGTTGCCATATTTAAAAGGATATAGTAACATGACTTTCAGCCATTCTGAGGGACCATGTGATGTGTCTGAAGAAAGCTGGACCTAGTCCTTTTAAAGACTAGTAAAGAAGGGTTCAAAGCTATTCATAAATTGAAGAAACGAGGCATAAGACACCTGGAATTATTACAGCACCTCATGATTTTATCACTTTCATAAGCTTCAACCTAAATCTGCAAAATCCATAGCCAGTTGTCACCTGGGAGTTTCACGATTACTTAGTGCCACTTCCTTGCTTGAGAAGACCACAGAACAGTGAAATCCAACAGAGATTTAGTGTCACTGGCAAGGAGTCACAGAAACATTTGCTTCCCATAATTTATAGGTACTCAGTATATACTTCTACTGTAGCAAATGCAATGGTGCCCTGAATGAATCCTGTAGCTATCAGGGGACAATATTAATGTGAGTTACTGCTTATATATAACTGCCTCTGTGCAGTGGAGGAGTTAGACTTTAAGTCTTTAACCCTAGGTATAGGAGATTCAGAGTGGGCTCTTTCCTGTTCATAAAGGCAGGGGACTCAGGGCAGGTTAATATGGCTTATAGAGGTCATTAAAGAAGAGAAGGATGACCTGGCAAGAAAGGAAAAAGACAGAGCAAGTGATCCACAAACTCCAGAATCCAATCAGCACATGAGTTTCTAGGGATCTGTTATGCAAATAAGTGACCATCTCTAGTAGTTTCTATATAGTAGAATGCATTATTCCATAAAATGCATTTTTGCTGGCAACTGTACCATTATATGAACCATCAGTTCACTGCTGCCTGTTGTATAAAGAGGAAATCCTTGTGGATTTTGACAAATTTCAGCTTGGATTCAAATGTGAACCAGTGATTTTTAACAGTCCAAATGGAAACCTTGATTTACATTTGCACTGTGCCACTTCTCCATCAAACCTGACAGTGGCAAAAATACCAAACACCTTTTCATGTCACAAAATGTCTTAGCAACACAAATTTCCTGCATGAGTCATTGGTTCCCATTAGATGCCAGCCAGCCTCTGTGCCTCTAATAATCTGATTAGCATTATCTATTTGTCATGGACAGTGTAGGCTTTCTTTTTTTTTCTTGCCTTTCATTCTTGCTTCCAAAAATATGTCTCTGAAATTGCAACTGAACGTGTACAGAATAGCCTCAGATCTACAAACAGCTTGTGAATAGAAGTTGTTCATAACTTTGAAATGTTTGTAACTTTAAACAAAACATTATTGTTGTACCTTCAAACATTTGCAACTGAACAGTGACTTAATACAGCGTTGAAATGTTACTATGCAGAACCAAAATGCTTTTTTGAACCATCTTAATTTCAATGTAACATGCAAAGAATCAGTTTTCTTATCTTGTCATTTTTTTAAAACTTTTCCTTTATTTTTTAGTAACTTATGTTTAATAGTACTGTGCTATACAGTGGTTGCTTTTTTGGTCTGTGCTGCCTGATTGCGTATTTCTGATTCCAAATTACACGTATCATTAACCAGTCAGTTTGTAACTCTGGGGTTCTACTGTATCACTTTGTGTTTAGTTGTGTGGCAAAGTCATATCATGAGGAGTATAAGAATTCCAAGAATGCTCTTTACAATATATAAAACTTAATTACCCCACTTAACAGACAATTAAATGTACCAACAATGAAAGTTTGCTAAGTGCATTCTCTAAATAACAGGTTAAAACGATAGAAATAATTGTGCTTACAGTGCTTCAATAAGACCCAATTCTATAGGAAACTCACATATTTTTCTTAACTAATATGGCTAAAATGCTGGTAAATGCTAACAGTTACCATACTCTAGATTTTGAACAAAAATTGTCCCCTATTTACACTGCATAATATATACACATTTGGTTTGCAGAATCCCCAACATCATGCCAATTTCTCTTAAACAGAACTAGGCAGAAAAAAAATTCCTATTATAGAAATATCCTAAAATCAACACCATTTAAAGAACTGTTGGCTGGACAAGAATGATATGTCTCTTCCTAGGGATTGCTCTCAGTTTCTCAGATTAGTGGGACTGGGTTATAGTTTTTGTTTTAGTTTCTTCCTGATTAGAACAACATAAAGACTTAAAAATCGATTAAAATAGATTATATTTTTTATTTAAAAAAATCCAAGATCAAAACATGACTTGTGATTCTGGGTGCCCTGTTAGAGATAATACAAGGGACCTGATTTTCAGAAAGCACTGCACATTTCTCTGAAAAGCAGGCCCCTTTGAAGGTGTCTTATATTGGGCCCCTAAAAATCAAGATACTCCATATCACTAGTTACTTTTGGAAATCTTGACTCCAAAGCAAAAACTAACCTCAGCAAAGTTGGTTTGTTAACTATCTTCCAGTTCTTTTGCAAGCAAGGACAGCTTGTGTTAATTGCCTGCACCAGCATGGAAATGCAGGTGCTTTCTTGCAACTCCTCCAGGGGATATAGAGGTTCGAATCTGTTCTTCCCCCTTGATTCCTGCACACGCACATTTTGTGACCGTTGTGCTCATGCATACATGGGAAGGACAGATCCTCATTCTCTCCCCAGTGTGGGTTGGATCGCAAGCAAATGAGCCAAGTTCTGCTGGATGCACATACCCTGGTTGCAAAGAGCCAAACATGGATGGGAAGTGATCTTAAATTAGGGGTTGCTTCTTTCCCCCTCCCCATATCTGAGGTATCAGCAGCAAAATATAAGTGGACATTTTGATTTTTCTAGCCATGGCTCTTTTTTGTAGCTCTTCTTTATTTCCCCGCTGCCTGGTTGCTCACATCAGGACCTGTTCTCGAGTTTCTGGTAGCCTCAGGGCTAACAGGCCTCCTGCAACCAGTGCAGAGGAGGCCAGAAGGATGGGAACCACTTTGGTTATCCCAACAAAGGAGGCAAAGATAGAGTTCCCCAGGATGGCACCAAATTTGCAGAGACCATTGAGGATGCCAAAGGCTGTGGATCTGCAGGAGAGGAAGAGCAGAAAGTGATGGTTAGGGGTCAGACAGGGCTGCAGGTTATTTGGATGGTTTCACCATCATTCAAGGAGGGTTGAGTCATTGCATGACTTCTCCAATATCTATTCGCTCCTGTTCTAGGTAGAGGAGGACCCAGTGGGTACTGCAGGCATCCAGTGTGGTAATGGCTATGCTTTTAACGAAGCCTGATTTGAGCTACAGAAGTTAATGAAACCTCATGCTTCAGAGCACATGCCGTTCACTGCTGGGGTCAACAAAAATGTCCCCATCCCCACAAGTGCAGGCTTGAACCTTTGTTCAGGTGCATGTCGTGGCTGGTCCGACTTCCTTTGAAAAATCACATACTGGCCACTATTGGCATCAGGACAGCAGGCTGAGTAGACCAGCAGTCTGATCTGATATGGAGCATCTATGCTTCTAGCAAGTAACTGGAGCTAGATTGAATGAACGCCACTGAGTTCTTTGTGGGGGAGAAGGCAGAGTGTATTTATAAGCCTTTAATTATTTCCATACCACCACCTTTTGGAGTTCACACAGTACTTAATTTGTGCCCTGGCTGAGCCACCGCACCTCTGGGCTTGGCAGTTCATAGCCCTGGAAGCTCTGGACTTGGCAGTTTATAGCTCTGGGCTTGGCAGTTCATAGCCCTGGCACCACTAAGCTTGGGAATTCTAGCCCTGGGAGCTCTGGGCTTGGCACTGTATAGCCCCACCGCCTCTGGGCTTGGCAGTTCATAGCTCCAGCACCTCTGAGCTTGCTGCATCTTTTATGAAAGCAAAAATGTTGCTTGAGACCAAGCACCTAATTGCTTGAGCCCTGGCACCATTTTCAGTACCAATTAAGCACTGAGTTCATGTCATGGATCAATGTTTTCTTATGGCTATAAAGCTATGAACCTGGCTTGCTCTAGAGCTTGTCAAAGCCATTCCAAGCACTGGTTAGAGTGGGTGGCCAGTGGAGAGTCACACAGAGAGCTCCCACGCACCCTGATTCACCCAGCAGCTGAGCAGTACAATCCCAGTACTTCCCTCACAGCTGTCATCAATATGAAGGGCAGGAGAGACATAACTATTTTAATGTAGACAGGTTCGTCTCTCAAAAGCTCACTCCTGAAACCTTGATATGGCTGGGCAAAGTTGTTCAGAAAACAGTTAAGTTGATGAAAAATGCAGTTTGGGTCAACTGGAAAATATTGGTGAATTTGACACAGATAGTTTTGACCATTCATAAAACAGCCAAAGGGAGAGAAGGTGGTCTTGGTACTTCTACCCCCTGCTCTGCATGTTCACATCACCTTTAATCCAGTGGGTAGGGCACTCACTAGGGGCCCACTTTCAAATGCACCTTTCACCCCCACCCCGGAACAGACCCCAAATGGGTTTTCTTTGATTCACTGACAGTTCTGAAAATATTTAGATTCATTTAGACTCAAACTGTTTGGGGTTCTTTCTTTCTTTCTTTCTTTCTTTCTTTCTTTCTTTCTTTTTGAACTGCCATCAAAAATCAGTTATTTACCCAATACTACTTCTTAATACCTGTGCTGATGAAATGTAGCCACAGGAGTCATCGGATCCCTGAGATCATTATTTTTTCATTGGAAATCCATCCACGTACTGTTTTAACTCAATAATTTGTTCCTCGGATGTGAGAGAGGCAGTGCCTGAACTCAGAGAATCAAAGAGAAGAAATATTTTGAGCATCGTTACCTTTTACTGGTGGGATAGAGCTCCACAGTGATCACATCCAGGGCATTCCAGGCAGCAATGCTGGCCCCGCAAAACAGACACTGCAAGCCAATCATGGCAGACTCGCTATCTCCAAAGAACAGAAAGAAGCAGCAAACTGCAGAAATCAGCATGGAGCCACCTGCCAGGGAAGGAAGGAGAAAAAGCATCATTCTCTTGGCATCTCTGGGCAACCAAATCCACCACGAACAGGAACTTGCCTGGTGACAAGTATTAGAGGGTAAGCTGTGTTAGTCTGAATCTGCAAGAACAACGAGAATTCCTGTAACACCTTATAGACTAACAGATATATTAGAACATTTGACTAAGTGGGTCTTTGCCCATGAAAGCTTATGTTCCAATATATCTGTTAGTCTATAAGGTGCCACAGGACTTCGCGTTGTTCTCACAAACAAGAAGAATCTTCAGATGATGGATTTTTTTCCCTAGAGACAAGCCATCTTCACAATATTCAACTCAGCAGCTAAATGATGCTGTCTGTTGCTTTTTGGGGCCAGGAAACCAACTGGAAATCTCCTGGTGTGACCAATAGTCTCACGCTGCAGAGACCACACGTGGGTTCTCTTGTGTGGTATTGTTGGACCCTGGAAGAGCAGAGGCAAGTAAACATGAACATCGATGGATGGGCAGAGTTATGTGAAGGCTGCTAAAGTTGAAAAGTGGTTTGAGTTTTGGGTGAGAAATTAGGACAGTTTCTATTGCGTTCAAATCACCTGGCTCATCTCTAAGCTCACAATATGCAGTGAATTGTCTAAAGCACTCTGGGTCTCCCTTAATTATAAAGATGTTATTAGGTAGTATGGCACATTTACACAAGGGCTTTAATTTTATGCACAAGCCCAAGGGACAAAGTGAGAACATTCATGCTTCATTACCCTCAATTCAGGCTCACTTCCCCTTGGGAATTTCCCCTTGGGATGATTTTCTAATGCAAAATGCAATTTCCACAAAATCAATATTTCTATTTCCTGTCAGGAAAACAAAAAATAAATACTTTCCTGTGGGTCAGTTTGAATGGATCAACATATTTTGGATAGTTGAACTGATGCTAAATGTTTCATTTTAGGTCAGTTCAACATAAAACTATATTTCCTGATTGTGGCCCATTGCCTCACGGGAATCATTGTTTGGGTTTCATTTCCTATGGACTGAGCCAACCAGACTACATCTTCCACAATGCAACACAGTAATTCCTCTAAGTGACATGGTGCATCATGAGAGTTGTGTAACTTGGGGTATATCATGAGAGATATTCAATCTGAACTAACGCCCTCCTCCCAAGGAGGCAATGTTCCACTACAGTTGAAATGCAGTTTCATGTTGAATTGATTGGAAATAAAACATTCTGGATCAGTTCAGCAAACCAACTTGAATTATTTCAGTTTAAGAATATTAACATGTTTTATTTTGATAAAAAAAATTCAAAATGAACATTTTTCAGTTTTGGAAAAGTTCCAATAATTCAACCTTATGTCCCAATTTGGGATGAAAACAAATGTTGAACTAAAAGGATTTTCCACAGAATGGAAATTCTGATTTTTATTTAGCTCTAATATTTGCCAACTATCCTAATTTTTTCATAGGACACTTTTAGCTTGTTTGGGTGTATCCAATGTCCATTCCAAGAGCTCTGAATTCACTTGAAGGTTGATGCAGCTTACTCTGATGGTGAAACCATCCTATCTTGGGGTGAAGCTATATTAGGACTAGATGACATTGCCTGGCCACTTTATGAAACAACATCAGAAAATCCCAGTGTATGTGTCAAGGTTGCATAAAATGAGGATTCAGTCCCACAAGCCTTTACCAGCATATTGCATAATCAGTAATCCAGCCTCTGGATGCTTGATCTAGGCCAGGACTTAGCACAGTCTGAGGGTACATCTACACTGCGGGGGTTTTCTGGTATCCTGGAAAAACTCCGCCGCGTCCAAGGAACGCATTTGCTCTTCTGCTTTTTTTTGCGGTAGAGCAAATGCGCTCTTTCGGGGAGCCCTGTTCTATCCTCGTTTTATGAGGGATAAGGGCTTGCAGAAAGAGGAGGCTTTTCCATCATTTGGCCCCATCTAGACTGGGCCAAAAGGCGGAAAAGCCTCTTCCAGAAAAGTGATCGGAAAAAGCTACGCAAATTGCAAAGTGCAATTTGTGTAGCTTAAAAAAAAAAACCCTATAGTGTAGACCTAGCCTGAGTTTACTCAGTTTGGGCACCTGAGAGAGAATTATAGGGTCCTCCCTGTGTCCAACAGCCACAGTAATGAATCTCTTTTTCTATCAATGACAAATTAGAGGTGTCTCTCCTCTACTGCAAAGGATAATACAGCCGTCAGCATCATCCCCGTCATCATTACCATCATCAACACAACTGTTCCTAGTGGTCCCAACTAAGACCAGGCACTGGAACTGGAAAAACCCATAAAGAGAGACAACCCTTGCCGTGAAAAGCTGACAGTCTACAAAAAAAAATATGTAAAAAGGGGGAGCAGAGATACACTGGTGCAAGTTATTACAGTGGGTCAGTTGCTGAGGCATATATTTCCATGGTCGGTTTTGCACAGGAGATCTGACTAGATGAACACAATAATCCCTTCTGGCCTTAGAATTTAGGAATCTATGAAATTGGACCCAGGTGCCCTGAGTCTTCATCTAGTGCCCTACCCATTGAACCATTAACTCCTTTACTTTATTTGGCATTGGAATGACTCATCGCCCTCTTAGCCTGACCATTTTTCATTCATGTGCACAGAAACTGAGACGCCTTTGTATTCACAATATCCTTTCATTATGCCTGGGGTCACCATGCTCCCAGCGTTAACATGTCACCTGCCCATCATCCTCACTCACCAATCATCTTTATTCTTCCTATTTTGTCCATGAGCAGTGCTGAGATGATGTTGCCAGGCAACACAGACAAACTACCCAGGAAACTGACGAGATAAATCAGAAAGTCGTTTTCCTGCTCAAAATCCAGGTGACATCCTTCCTTCTGGACCAGGAAGGTGCTGTTTATAACCCTGCACTCGATGAATTTGTGTTCATAAAGGTCTGGGAAGGCAAAAGGCAAAGATTGGACTCTCAGGGAAGCAGCAACTGCAGCTGGGAAGAAGGAGACATTCTCAGAGCTTAGTTCAGGTTAAGGCTCACTGGAGTGGAAAGGTGCACCCTGCCTGAGTGGAGCTAGCTGGAGGCATCATGCCTGAATAGCCAGAAGCAGACATACTATGCCAAAGGGCACACTGTATGTGACACCTGTAGAACAGGTATAAACCTGTCTATCTCCTTGCATTAGCTGATATGTAAGGAACAAGAGCATGCATATACTCCTATATTGCCTCATAAAGCCTCCTCTAGCTTCTTTGGTGCTGTCAGCAGATCTATCATCTATCTACGCTCCAGTGCCTGGGGAATCCTGGCTCCAGAATTATGCCTACCTTTCACACAACAGGGAAGAGAAGCACCCTTTTAATGCACGCATGCTGGAGCAGTCATACTTTAGCACTAGTTGCTTGGCATTCCAACCAATAATGAGCAATAGCCCATGAGCTGGTGCCATAGGCTGTGATTTTCATCGTCCAGTGGCTTATTTTCGGTTAAAGGGAAAGTGAAAAGTTTGTTTTAAATTAATTGAGATAATTAAATTAGCTCAGCTGCGTTAAATCAGAAGCTGGAGAGGGATTGAAAAAAATGACTAAGCCAAAATTGTTTAAAATTCAGTTCCTCTGTTACTTTAACTTGCCATGGTCTGAATTCATTTTTTTCTGGGTTTCTCCTGCAGTGGTCAATGACACCATAACCAGTGCAATTAAGGAAGAAGGAATGCAGCTGTCTGATCAGCTCTAAGTCCCTCAGTGAGTGCTACCTGAAGCTTACGCTCAGATGGAACTAGCACTGCAAATGGGAGCTGTTTTACCTTGGGCAAAATTCTGATCTCAGTGCAGTTTTTGCGACTGAGGCATATATATGCCTGGAATAGTAAACTCGGGTCTTGAAAGATGGGAACATCCTAGTTCACCTTAAATTTTAAAGCAAGTATAGTATGTAGCCCTGCTCTACAGAAGTTCACCATAGTCACATTTAACACCAGAATTGATCCCTTTCTTAGTACCTGATCACTAACAGCCCCACATACCTGCTTCTATAGCATCACTACAAACTGCTCATTACAAATCAGACCTGACCAAGTCAGGAATACCCTTACCAGTGTTATAGAAGACAGAGGAGATAATGGTGCAGTTTTTGAAGAAGGTCTCACTGGATGTCACGTCTTCAAAATAGCACTCCTCAAACAGCATGTCCTCAAAGGTCACATATTTGAATTTCATCTTCTCAAACCTGAAAGGCAGGAAAAGAATCCCCACCCCAAGCAGAAGTGAGCAAGCACAAAGCATACAATGACCATTTCAATAACCTCTGGATGTACAAATGATATGGTCATACAAAGGGACAATGGTGGTTCCTAAGGAAAGGTATTGTGTGAATGCAAGAAAGAGGGTTTTTCTGGTGGTAAACACGGGTCATCTAGGATTCTCTGCACCTGCTTCGCTTCGCAGAGTCCTCACATCAGACCAATCCACCCTTTTAACCAAGAAAGAGTGGACACCGCTCCTATCAATACTGCTGTGGCCTCACCTAAAGAAGGCATCAGTCAACAGCAATGCGAAACCCTCTCTCTGTCCCTGGGATGAGCCTCTTGCCTCCATCTTCCTCCCATCTCCTTGCCAATGGTAAATCAAAATATCCTTTATCAGAGGCCATCAGATCTATTGGGCTACATATGAGGCCTTGGAGGCACAAACACCTAATTTCCAGTCCCATCTCTGCCACTGCCTATCTCTGGGTGTGTCTAGACTACAGGGTTTTGTCGACAAAAGTGGACTTTTGTCGACAAAACTATACCTGCATCTACACTACCGCCGAGTTCTGTCGACATAACGTCAACAGAACTCGCCAGTTTTGTCGATGGTGGTAAATCTCATTCTACGAGGAATAACACCGTTTGTCGACAGTTCTGTCGACAGAAGGCGTTATTGCATCTACACTGTCCTTTATGTCTACACTCTCATGTCGACAAAGCAGCTTGCTTTGTCGACAGAACTGGATGTAGTCTAGACGCTCTTTGTCGACACTATCTGTCGACAAAGCCTCTGTCAACAAAAGCCTGTAGTCTAGACGCACCGTCTGTGATTTTGGATAACATCTATGCCCCATTTCTGCAATATTATGGAAGGAAGCACCAGATGGAGCTGTTAGACATAGTTTTCCCAGCTCTTTCCCTTTGTCCAGGGATGGACAACCACAAACAGTGGGTGAGCCACACAAGTGGCCCTTCTTCACCTCCATGGGCCGTAGCAGCCCATTGGAGTCCCACCTGCGGCCCCATGGCGTCCCTATCTGCCCCCACCATATGCCTCTCGCGCACTGGGAGCACCAGATCCTTGCACATATCTGCTCCTCCCCTTCCCTCCCAGAGATGGAATGACAAAACAGCTGACTTGCAGCATTCCAGCTCTGGGGGGAAGAGGGGAAGGAGCAGGGATGCAGCACAAATCAGGCTTTTCACCGCTGCTCCAAAAGTGCTGGTAGGAAGGCTGGAGGTGTAGGACATTCAGGGCTCTGGCGCCCCAGTGTGCGAGGTGCATGGGGGAGGGAAGCAGCCAGGGGGTCCATGGGCTCCGCATACAGCTATGCGGCTGCAGATTGCCCACCATTGCCTTACTCTGTCAGTGCTCTACATTTTTTGAAGAAATGCAGCATTGTTGTCAGTGCTACGATGGAGTTTCTTTCCAGGCAAGCTGTTGCAAACAGCAATCATGTTTTCCCCTTCCCTTAATTTTTCTAACTAATGTCAATTCTTCAGATAGAAAAAAGCTTCTTGGGAATGAGGCATTGGTGCCGGGCTAAGATTTTTGAAAGAGGGATTCACCTGCATGTTGACTTCCTCTGTTCAAAGACTACTGTGTGTAGTGTAAATAAAACAACACTAAGAACACGCCCAGGCTTATCACAGATTTCTGTTCCCATTTGAAGCCAGCCTCCAGGGCTCTGACATGGGCTACCCACTTCTTAGACAGGTGACAATATTCTTACCCACAGTATCTCACAGAGGTATGGTGAAAATTGATTCATGAATAGGCAGGGAGCATTTTGAAGATGTACAGAGCTATATAAGTGAGAGTATTCTTGTCCAAGTTAATGAGAGCAGGGAAGGCACCAAATAAAAGGCTCTGAACAAAAATCCAGCAACTTAATTTAATTGACCATTTGCAACAGCGCCTAGTTTGATGTTTTACTCTGATAAATTAATGCTTCAGGCTTCCCAACAGAGGCCTCAAACTATTATTACTGTTCAAAAATTACATGAAGACTAATCAAGCCCTGTGTTCCATAAAGAAGGTCTCAGAGGTTACAGCAAAACTGAGGCTGATTTGCATTTGCTCAGTAATAGTCTGCGATGCATTGACTCTTCAAGGCCTTTTAAGACCCTCTCCCTGCAGTTTGCTTGCTGAAAATCCATCTTTAAAGGAGCTATAAAGCAGCTGCCTGACCTCCAGTCAGGTTTTAACTCACTGCCATGGGCTGGTGAGAAAATGGAGCCATAAGTCATACGAGGATGTGATGCGGGCAGTGCTAGAACACAGGCTGAGCGGTCTTTGAGTGAGTTACTGCAATTGAAAAGAACCAGTGAGTGGGCTAACCATTAAGAACATGCCTGACGGCTCCTTTTACCCCAAAGAGATGTATGTCTAGGGCACATTCCTACCCACAGCTCAGTCCTGCAAGGCGCCAAGTACCCTTGATGCTGAAGTCAGGAGGAACTGAGGACATTCAGCACCTCTATTGAATCATCTGCCCTTTGCACAATTAAGCTCCCACTCCCTTCACCAAGACACTGGTGCAATCCATCCCGTGTCTGGCTGCTCCCCAGTGGGGAGATAAAAGAGTTCGGAAGCAACTCCCCCGTGCTATTGGGGAATATCTAACAACAGTAACTGTGGCTGAAATGTGCTAGGTTACAGCAGAGGGAACATGAAGCTTGTTTCCTTTCACAAACACTGAAGAGCAATGGCCTGTACAGATGCCAGGCAGCACTGGGAAGACAAAACAACATGCAGGCAGTGTGGAAGGGGAAGAACATTTAGGGTGTGTCTAGACTACATCTCTCTATCGGCAGAGAGATATAGATTAGGCACGTCGAAATTGCTAATGAAGTGGGGATTTAAATATCCCGTGCTTCATTAGCATAAAAATGGCTGTGGGTTTTTTTCGGCATGGATCTTTGTCGGAGAAAAGCGGCACCAGTGAGGCTGATCTTTTGAAAAATAAAGCCTTTTTCAAAAGATCCTGTAAACTTCATTTCATGAGGGATAAGGGTTCTTTCTAAAAAGGCTTTATTTTTAGAAAGATCAGCCTCTAGACTGCTGCTTTTCTCCGACAAATCTCCATGCTGGAAAAAAACCGCAGCCATTTTTATGCTAATCAAGCACGGGATATTTAAATCCCCACGTCATTAGCAATTTCGACGTGCCTAATCTACATCTCTCTGCCGATAGAAAGATGTAGTCTAGACACACCCTTAGTGAGCACACATGTGTATATGCACACACACACACATACATTCTCTCTCTTTCAGTCACCAACCATATCCAATATAATCATTTTGCAATGAAAGGTCAGATACAACGACTGTGCCCTGATATTAAACAAGACTGTGGGATGGGGTATTTGAGGTCTAGTAGACTATTTACTTTCTAAGGACAGATCCAAATGACACTCTGTTGTATTGCATACAGTAGGAGTGGGCAATAAGCAGCCTGCCAGTTGGACACGGTTCACCAGGTTTAGACCCTGGCAAGCTACTGGACACTTTATTTACCTGCTCATCTGCAGGTATGGTTGCTTGCAGCTCCTGTTGGTCATGGTTCATCATTCCCAGTCAATGAGAGTGGCGGGAAATGGTAACTGTAGATGGGTAGGTGAATAAAGCATCTGGCAGCCCTCCACAGGCTAACTCTGGAGAACCGCCTCCGGCCCATGAGCCACTTATTGCCCACCCCTGTATTACAGGCTGTGACGTAGTGTGAGTGACCTCCACTGGCTGCTACCTGCAGCACGGCCCAGCAGGGCAGAGGATGAGTCATTATGCAAAGGGGCTTCAAACTCCTCAGACAGGTATCTCCCATGGAGCGGAACAATGGGAAGAAGGGGAGGGGAGCTCTGGATGGGGGCAGGGCTGGAAGTGAGTGAGTTTAGTTTCTGTCTGGGTTTCATGGAGGAAGCAGCCGAGCCAGGTGCTGGGATTTGAGGGCCAGTCCCCCCGCCCCATCTCAAGGGGGGCTGAGGCATCCTGGGCCTGGCCCTATAATTGAATTGCATCTATGCTGTGCTGTAACCTGGAGAAGCAATAAACTCCCTCTATTCTACTGGCTGGTGGAGTCTGTTCATGCCATTACGGGGGTGCAGGAGACGAGAAAACCCTAACGCGCCATCACACAGGCTAAAGAATTATTTGTGCTACCATACAGCCTTGGATCTGCCCAGGGCAGGCCAGACCACTCAGTATCTTGCTTCCTCCATCAGAGGAGTGAGTTCTGGAGCCTTCCAAGAGGAACAATGGGACCAAAATACCAAATTGGCTGAGCTAAGCTTGATAAATGTATGGAGGGCATGGATGATGGGACTGCCTACAATGGCATGTAACCCATCTAATACTCCTAATAGCAAATATCTCTAAGAGCTAGTGATGGGGGACACTGGATAGGGAGATTTCTGAGTTATTACAGAGAATTCTTTCCCAAGTGTCTAGCTTTTGATTATTACCCACATGCTCAGGGTCTAACTGATTGTCATATCTGAGGTAAGGAAGGAATTTTTCCTTGGGTCAGACTGGCAGAGACTCAGAGCAGGGAAGATTTCGCCTTCCTTTGCAATATGGGGCACTGGTACCTTGCCAGTTTAAGCCAGTGTAAATGGTGGATTCTCTGTAACTTGAAGTCTTTAAATAACCATTTGAGGACTGCAGTAACTCAGCCAGAAGTTGGATTCCTATTGCAGTAGTGGTCTGACCCAGGATGACTGGATATAAACAAAGGGGCAGCCATAAAACGCCACCCGGATGTCAACCTTCCTTAGAAACAGATGGAGGGAACCTAAAATCATGTTTGCCAATGGACAATAGTGAGAGGGAATGTCAGGTGTTTTCAACTGCTAGGCATAAAATAAAAAGTGATTGTAAGATGGTACCTGTGTCGCAGGGGGCACATGTAGAGCTGAGATTTTAGAGAGTCTAAATCTATTTGGAACTATGTGAGTAATTTACGTTGTAACAGCTAGAAGGCAAGGGGGTGAACTTCCAGTTAGACATGTGGACATGGTCCTTGTGATGGGGCACTCAGAGGGTATGTCTACACTAGCCCCCTAGTTCGAACTAAGGAGGCTAATGTA
>JANRFK010000875.1:23158841-23174814 GCA_030068395.1 Apalone spinifera | reverse complement strand
TAAATCCCGGGCTTCATTTGCAACTTCAAATGTCTACATTAGCCTCCCTAGTTCAAACTAGTGGGCTAGTGTAGGCCTACACTTAGGCTTTAGTTTTGGCCCCACCAGGCTTGCAATTGCCCACCCCCATGCACCCGGGGTACTGGGGCTTGTATGGGCTCAGGCTTCAGTCCCCATCCTGGGGCCACGTAGTAGTTTTTGTTGTCAGAAGGGGATCACAGTGCAATGAAATTTGAGAAGCCCTGTTTTAGTCTGACCCCCTGACTAACACCGACTAGAGAATTTCAACTAGTTACTACTGTAATGATCCCAATGGTGTTCTTGACTAAGGCATAGCTTCCAGAAAGCCACCTAGGCTTGGTCTGAAAACTTCAAGAGATGCAGCTCCCTAGGCAGCTTGCCTGCTCCCTCCCAGGGTTTATCATCCTGGCTGTTAAACTGCTTGCCTTATTGCTCGCTGGAACTTGTCTGACGTCAGCTTCCAAACACTGGTTCTTTGGAAAGAAAGTTTTAGTGCTGGCTGATGGTGTTGGATTGAGGAGAAAGAATTGATTCACCCCTGAAGCGAGTACCCTGTGTAATAGCATGCAGGCTCCTTGTAGTCTAGGCACCAAGTGCCTCTCAACCCTGACCTGAAAAGGACAGTTCATCCTCCATGATCCATTCAGCTCTTGGTCAATCTGCCGAGGCTACCAACAAAGGGGCCAGTAGCAGAGCTAGGCCTTTTAAATGGACCCCAGACTGAGTCCCACTAACACATCCACGTCCCACGCTCACCTCTTTTTTTCTAAAATCCAGCCGTTTCAGCAAGGAAATAAAGTACTCACATTAAGGGCACCACACTGAAGTCCTTTTGCTGGCAAAATGCCTACTAAGGCCAGCAGGCATTTTGCCCATGTAAGGACAGCAGGATCAGATGTTAAGTATTTAAATCTGATTATGTACAATGCCCATTGGTGCCTGAGGAGTTAGAAAATTTGATCAGCTAGAGTGAAATGATTTGTTTAGCTGGAAGGAGAGAACATTTGGTGATCAGGCAATCCAGCAGCAGGCAACCAATGGACAGAGTCTGTGAATGCAACAAGTTATGGCTTGGTCTGTTTTCCAGCTTTCTGATCCTGTCTTAACTTTCTCTATTAGAAAATTCCTTATATTAATTCCCATAATCAATGGAAGAGGCCAGATGTCTCCTTCAGTCATCTCAGAGGTGGTGCGGACATGCCTAGGTAAGTGGGCATCTGATATCAGTGTCATTCCAATCAATGTCATTCCACTGACTTACACCCGGGAAGGGTATGGCCCTTCAAATAGTCCATTTGCTGCTGTGTAACTGTGCTGCTGCTTCTCCAATGGCCCTAGAATGAAATATCTGGTGATCGAGTATGTTCTGATGGACCTCTAAGCATGTTGAATGTATGATTCCAGGCAGCACCTCCATGATGAACATGAAAGCATTGGCAGCTATGTGGCTCATAGATAGTGAATGGGACACAAAGCTTCCCTCCTCCCCTTCTCCCTGCTCCCCTCCCCCATACACATACACTGGGTTGTCTTCTTCAAGTTACTAGGTCACAGAATACTTTAGGTGTATCAGAAATAGTATGTTTTACTGGCAATTTCAGGTGAAGGACCCAGTGGGCTGTAGGAAAAATAGATCTGCAAAGTTACCAAACAATTTATCTTCCTCCTTTTAATTTTCTCTAAGGAGTGCGAGGCAGAGAAATCTAGTACCACGTGAATGGAGGTGAACTGACACAACAGCCTCTCACCACTGCTGACAGACCGGTGATAGAAAATCCAACCAACCAGGACAGAAATAACAGCCCCAAAACAGAGGATACCAATTGGCCACTGTCAGTAACTCAGCAAGCAATGAGCACCCTCATATCCAGCATGTATTCTTCTGGGCTGCCAGCAGGAGCGGTCCTAGACTAGATGCCAGCAACTGGCACCCTAGGCAAATCATGCGATCGGTGCCCACACCTCCAAACCCCTCAACAATATTACGCCACCATTTGGCGCCCCGTTTAACTTGGCACCCTAGGTGACTGCCTAGTTCACCTATATGGACGGGCTGCCTCTGGCTGCCAGAGCTCTCTGATGTGCTTTGATGAGCCACTGCAGTAACAGTCCAAACTGTAATGCTTACACAGACCCTGATTTTGCAGTTTTCAATCTCTCTAGCTATACAATTGTCCATATTACACCGGCCAGTAACGTATTAAAAGGAAAAAGCAAACCAAGCGCCTTTGATTGTAATGCAGCATGACTATCACAGTCACTGTCAACACAGCTAGAGGGGAAACCACCCAGCTTAACCCTTAATATAATACCTATCTCATATAACCGGAAGGGACCTTGAGAGGTCATCAAGTCCAGTCCCCTACCCTCATAGCAGAACCCAGTACCATCCCTGATAGATCTGCCCCGGATTCCTAAGTGGCCTCCTCAAGGATTGAGCTCACAATTTTGGGTGTAGCAGGGCAATGCTCAAACTACTGAGCTATCCCTCCCCCAAGAATAAGGGGCAATCAGATTGGCACTGAGATGCTCATAAGATAAACATGTTACTATCATAAGACTCGCCTTTTGATTCCCTGTGATCCCGGGGCCCAAAGTCAGACACCCAAAAAGGGGCAGCAAGCACCCACAAATGCCTGCTGGAAATAAAGAAAGGAAGGTATTGAGCACCAACAACAACTCATCCACTGCTGTTTAGGTGTCCATATATGATTCAGGGGGCTGATACTCTGAGATTCTGTTTTCTGGGATGTGTTAACAGGAATGGCATGTGAAAAGACCGGAAATAACTGTCCCATGCTACTTGGCACTGGTGAGGCCACTGGTGAGACCACAGAATTACTGTGTCTCATTTTGAGCACTCCACTTTAAGAAGGATGTCAACACATTGAAGAGAGTCTTGAGGGGTACAACAAAAATGAGAAGATGTTTTGGGAAACATGAAGTAAGATGGAAAGAATCAGGCATGTTTAGTCTAGAGAAAAGAAGGCTAAGGCAGGCCATAACCATTTTCAAATGTATAAAAGTTCTCATACAGAGGATGATGATCAGTTGTTCTCTATGTCCAGCAAGGGTAGGATAAGAAGCAATCAGCATTGTTTGCAGCAAGGGAGAGTTAGGCTGGATATTGGGAAACAGTTTGTAACTCTAAGGATGGGTAAGCATGTGCATAGGTCACCGAGGGAGGCTGTGGAATCCCTGTCACTGGAGTTTTTAAGAACAGATTAGACAAACACCTGTCCCATGGAAGGTATAGGTCTACCTAACCCTGCCTCAATGCAGGGAGCTGGACTAGATGACCTCTTGAGGTCTCTTCCAGCCCAACATTTCTATGATTTACAGTCCTGTCTCTAAACCAAAGATGTTCAGGTAAAAGAGTCCTTTCAGGTGCTT
Organism: Apalone spinifera; assembly: GCA_030068395.1. Classification (NCBI taxonomy): domain Eukaryota; kingdom Metazoa; phylum Chordata; order Testudines; family Trionychidae; genus Apalone; species Apalone spinifera. The sequence continues at coordinate 23,171,400 of JANRFK010000875.1, read as the reverse complement.
AGCTAAAGAAAAATCCTAACCCTTAAGAGGTTCAGCCCTTCCCCCAAGCCAAATCTTGTCTTCACTGCTTCTCAGGAGCTGCCTTATTATTCAAAAACCTCCTGCTAAAAAACTTGTCAGTGGGAGACCACCAAACAATAATGAACATTCTTGCAATACATAAATGACTTAACAAACTGATTACTGCAGGTGCCATTCAGCCCTTTGGCAGAAGTTTGATGGAAGGGGAGCATATGGCACAGTCAACTCAGATATTCTTGTGGATTGTAAATGAGCCTATTTTGTTTTGGGCATATGGTAATCAGAGCTTGGGAAAGTACGTACTACTAAAAACACTGCCATCCCCTAACTAGAGCTGCAGGATTAACTTGTGAATTATTTAGTTTTCTTTCTCTGTTCACAGACTTTCCATGAGATAATCACAATTTCATTTCAGGTGTTCACTGTATGAATTTTTTCTGTCCTTTTTGTTTCTGTGGCTTGATAACAACCAGTTCTCAGAGCATATTTGCTATTTTCTCTTCAAAATTCCATCCATATTGATTGGCTAGACAAAAAATGAGGTGTTGTTTCTGTTCCCTGGTTTGGATGAGGGGAACTGTTATAATCAGGAAGAGGCTATAAAGAAACTGTTACTACTTTGAATCTCTCAGGGAGAGGAAGCAAACAGGTAGAATTAGGGATTTTTATAATCTCCCTTTCTAGACTAGACAGACTTTGCTTTTGGGTATTATTTCTTTAAAAAAAATAGTTTTCTCAAAGGTTTATTCAATGGATGCAGAATTCAAATTGACTTTTCATTCATAACCCCCACACAAGCAATGTATATGTTTGTGCATAGTCCAAGTTGCAAAAAAGGGAGTTGGATCCTTGTCTAGTTTGTTTAATTGCTTATATGCCAGAGCTGGTATTTTGGCAACAGCTTGTGAAATATGCTATTTCTATGACAGCACACAAACATACAAGTTCACCATTTATTTTCTACCCACATCCAATTCATGATACTGTGAACAAGAGCTCAGGTAATAATGCTTTGGCTACAGGTATTTATGCAGAGTTGTGATATTCATGTCGGTCCCAGTATATTAGGAAGACAAGGGCAGTGAGATAATATCTTTTAGTAGACCAACTTCTGAGAGAGACAAGTTTTCAAGGTACACAGCACTCTTCTTCAGGTATGGGAAATGTATTGCTAAATACAAGATCCAGAAGATAATTTAGCTTACGAGGTTAGCACATATTCTAACAGGCCACTTCACCTTGACTGGTTCCTTAGTGTATGTGCTAACTACTTATGCTAATCTGTTGGATTTTATATGTAGCTGTGATACTCTTAACACCTTTCCCAGATCCGAAGCACATGGGGAGCTGGCTGAAGGCCCTGCTGGGAAAGGTAGCCAAACCCCTGCTCCTTCTGCCCAAAGCCACACCCTTCTCCAAGACCATGTTCCTTCATAACCTTTCCCCCCACTCCCCAGCCAAGCCCTGCCCAACCCCAGCTGAGGGCTGCCACACAGCATGGCCCAGGCCTTCCACAGCCTCTGGGGAGCCACATGGTGTGGCCCCAACCTTCCCCAAGCGTGGGAAAGATGGGCTGATACATGGCATAGCCCCAGCCTTCCTGGGCCACCAGGCTGCCACATGGCATGTCCCCAGGCTTTCCAGACTGCCGGGGAGCCCTCCCAGGTGGCTGGGAAATGTAGGCAATTTTGGGAAGGCAGTGTCTTCCCTTGCCTACATTACCAGCCACCCATGCCAAAGCTGAGCTTTGTGTAAGCTCAAAAGCTTGACTCTCTCACCACAGAAGTTGGTCCAATAAAGATACTCATATTACCTCACCCATCTTGGCTACAGATGTGGTGGTAGCATGAAAGTCAGATAAAGTGCACACATGTGGCATAGGAACTCATGGCCTCTGCCTCTCCACAAACACAGATCTCTACCACATTCACTAAAACAGAGATGTGAAGACACCTTAGAAATACATACAATACCCCAAATTATAATGAAGGAGAATCTCTAGGGGCTGCCATGCAAGTTAAGACATTGACACTAGCCACTGGGAGACACACTAATCCAGGGCAAATCAACATGTGGCCCCTGGGCCACATGTGGCCTGCGGCCCGTTTCTTTGCAGCCCATGGTGCAATTTGGGCTTATGCAGGGCTCAGCATGCAGCCCACGGGTGGGATCCTTTGAACATGGCCTCCACCAGGAACACATTCCAGAACGGCGAGTCAATATAATGGTCTTCTGTTGATATGCATTTTAGCAGTTAAATTAGTTCAATTCCTGGACTGTCATTGCTCATTAAAAGTGCTGTCATATGGGTGGAAATCGAGTAAATATTGCATTTTATTAATATCAGCAGAACTGACTTAAATGGGGCCTGCGTGTTGTGTAGTTTTGCCTTAATCTTTCTCTCCATGCCCGTTAGTGTGAAAGAAGCTACTTGCATATATTTGCACATACATTTGCATGTATATGCAACCACACTTAAGTCGTGGCCCTCAGGATATGCTGTGAGTATCATTGTAGGCCCTGGGGCTTCCAAAGTTGAGTAGTCCTGCTTTAATCCCAAACGTTGGGGCTGCTCTGATTCTGCCCAGGAGAGAGAAGTGGCAACAGGTTTAAGACATGTTGACTGCCGTCTCACAGTCACCTATCATGCTGATTGAGCCCTGCCAGCAGAATAAGCGATGTTCATGCACCACTACTAAGCCCACGGTTCCTGCACCCAGATTAAAAATGAATGATCAGGCAGGGTTAATTGTTTTCTGCAGAGAAAATCCAGGTTGGCATCTGTTCATCCAAAGCTTCTTAAAAACAAAACAAAAATAGGAATCTGCTCAAGAGGCAGTTGCAGCATCCTAACCTCTGAGACTCCTTTCTTGTAGCCAGTGATCTATCATTATTATAACAACTGAATATTCTGACTGAGTCAGGTGCCTGGCTCCCTGAGGCATTTGTTTTTAGCAGCAGCTGTCTGGCTCAGAGTGAATGAGCAATTGCTCTTTTCCCCATTCTCCCAACACTTTATGGAATTCCCATGGGTTATAAAATGTCTGACTTGGTCATTTGGACTGAAGCAAATGCTACTGCGAACCAGGTGGATGTCAGGGCTTTGTTAGAGGAGAGATAATATTGAGGGAGATCCATGGTTCTGCAAAGATGTCAAGACACTAGTGTCTTGCCGCACTGCACTCATGTCCTTATTTTATTGAACATAGGAGTTTATCTTGTATTAGCCTGTGTGATGCAGAAGCAGATATTGAGGTGCTTTGTGCATCACAGCTGGTGACCCCCAAGATGCTACAGGTGCAAATTTGTAGTCTGCAACAATTTCTGCATCTTGTATGCACTCCTTATTGGCAGCCCATGCTCCCCAAGGGCTGAACTGAGGCTCCTCACCCTAGTGCCTCAGGAGATCATCTAAGGGAGTAGAAAGGCTACAGTGGAGGCAAGACTGGGGGAGGCTTGTAGTCAGGCCTCCATGTGCCAAATCCTGGTTTCCAAACACCACTGCACAGCTGTCCATTGCTTCTACTTCAGCTCCAGGGAGGAGAGAAGGGCACACATCTGATACCGGTATTTCTTTGCCTGATTTGGGGCTGAAGCAGGATTTGGCCTATGGCATTATTTTAAATAAATGATGAGATTTTAGTTGATTGCATCGCTGGTGTCAGGAACAGCTGAAGCAAAGGTTGTAGTGTTCTAAGTTTAACTGTGCCTTCCCCCTCCCGAAGCTGCCAAGCTGCAGTGATTTTAAACAGGTCACAGGTGAACATGAAGAAACAGCCTGGGAAAACGCCTGGAATTGCTTTGTAGATGAAGAACTGTTCTGATTCGGAGCTCAGGAACCCAAGCTAAAGGTGGCCCTGAAGACTATTTCTTTGTGATGTCTCATGTGTTGGGATGAGCTCTGTATAAAGTGCATTCAAGCTATTGATTAGTGTTGCTGAACATAACTCAGTGAAGTTGCTTCTGTTTAGTTTCAGACATACATCTTGTAAATATGTGGCAATGGGTAAGCTACCCCCTAAAACCTTCACACAATGAAGATCTGACTCCATCACTTCAATGACTATTGGAGGCTAAGCACTTCACCTGTTTCTGAGACAATAGTGATCAGCTACAGTAGAACCCACTCCAGAGTTAAAATGAAATCAAGGGATTGATTTATTGTGGTGGACTGATGGGTCCTTTTGTGAAGACGACACATCCCAGTCAGCATCAGAACACCTTCATTTGGGCAGCTGCACTAGGACATTCCATTGGTAAGTGCCAGAACAAATAAAGGAAAGAAAATTTGCAAACAGCAATTTTCTTGGACGGACAGTGATGAATCATTTTTATCACCTACTATTTTTCCCCCAAATATGCTTCATATTTCCCTTCTGGGAAAAACACAGGAGGCCAGATACAGAATGAGCACCTGATTTAGATGAGGATAGACCAGGTTTTGTAAAAGATACAAAACTAAAGGAAATGCAAAGAAGGTTCAGAGCATCCGGAATCCAAAGGAATCACAGCTACTTAGGTGACAGAGCAAATGAGGATCCATCTCAATAAAGGTCCTGAAGGTGTGCCAAAGAAACCAACCTGAGGAATGATAGCATAATGTGACTATCCTTCAGCATCCTGTGCACAAAAAGAATTTGGGGATTACTGATCACTGAAATCCTGGACCGCTACAGCAAAAAAGGCAAATTAGATACTAATTCAGAGCATATGAAAAAGGGAAATATTGTTACTTTATAACATGGTTTGTATGTTAAATCCTTTCTGAAATATTGTGAGCACAGTCCCACAGCAACAGTTCTATTACGTTCAAAAGGAAATAGATTTTAGATCTTGGAAATCTAAATTCTAAGCAGAACTGGACAAATTAGTTTGATTAGATTCTGACACTAAGTTACTACTGCTGTGTTCTTCCTGCTTTTTGTCTTCATAGAATATTCCAGGGAAAAATTTACAGGCCGGAATGTCCAATGAAATAGCAAGTGTTAAGAAACAAAGTATAGTCCCAAGAAACAAAATTCTGAATTTGGAAACATGAATTCACACCAGAAACCTGATTCCAAAAATTATGTTAATCCAGGCAGAAACAGAAGTATACTGCGTAACCTAAGTGTTCAAGCAAAACTAACCAAAGAAGCACAGATGTTGGATATTAAATGTAACAGCTCTCTAGCAATTTAGAGAACAGTCATTATTTGCAGCCATTATTCTGTGACTAATGTAAAATAATGAATACATGTGAGAAAAATGCAATCTGCTCAGAAAATAATTGTAAAAAAAGGTGACATTCAAAGAATAAACTCTTTATTATAAATAATTCAACTAGCTATAGCTATGCAGAAAAATATAAAGGCATGGAGTTTGTTCCCCTTGAAAAAGAGGGGAAAATTGAGGTACCATAGTCAAAGTTTTCAAACTAAGAAATTTTTTTGGCCTTCTTTGAAATTCCAGCACGTGTTGTTCAGAAGGTCAGATTAGATTATCACAATGGTCCCTTCTGGTCTTAAACTCTATGAATTTATGGATAATAAAAGATGGACACAATATTATGCTATGCTAAGTACTTATTAATTCATTATTATTACTATTATTAGAATAGTCAAACACAGCTGTTAGAGGCAAACTTTCTTGGTTTCAGAAATTAAAAGACATAAGGTACAATTTTTGGCTTCTAAGTCTCATTGAAATCCAATGGATATTGTAGGCCCTTCAGTCAATTAGAAGTTTATGAAAATGTTAAATGTGATCTAAAAAATTAAGAACTGGGGTATTGTGATGGGGGTGGACTAAGCCCCAACGTCCCCCTACAGAAGGCTGGAGGCTTTGCCACGCACCACCCAGCGAGAGGAGCAGAAGAGAGGTCCTGCAGGCAGGATAGAATGGCTTCCTCACCAGTGGCCAATCAGGGTCCAGCAGACCAGTATAAAAGAAACTGCTGGGCTAGAGCCTTGCAGTTCCTCACAGGAGCTGGACTCAGACAGATGTATGTACTGACTGGGAGAACAGGAGCACCATGGACAGCTCCGAGTGCAAGCTGAACTTTAGGCCTGGGTGAGGCCCAGGTCCAGTGGCTGAAGACTAGCCACAAGCTGACTAGAAGAGTTAATAGCCCCCTGGGCAGAGTCTATTGAGAACTCAGCTTCAGAACCATGGCTATGTCTACACTGCACAGTTATTTCAAAATTAGCTATTCTGGAATAGTTATTACCAAATAGTTTATTTCAAAATAGCGTGTCTACACTTGCAGAGAAGCCTCAAAATTAGTCTGAAGCAGGCTTCCCTAATGTGGATGTGCTATCTTGATTTAGAGCCCCCGGAGGAATAACTTAGAATGGCCCTGGTGAGGGACTATTTCAAAATAGCAGTAGTTGAGTGTCTATACTGCCTTATTTTGAAATAGCTATTTCGGAATAGGCGTTATTCTTCATGGAATTTGGTTTACAGAAGTCAGAGTAAGCCATCTGCTATTTTGAAATTATTTTGAAATAACAGAATTGCTGTGTGAATGTTCACATAATGGCTGTTATTCCAAAATAACTTTGATGTGTAGACGCACCTCCTGAGATGACCAGGTGGAGCAGTATCCTGGGGAAGGAGCCCAGGAACCAAGGAAGTCGCAGACAGTGGAGACTTGTAGCAGGCACCTGCTACTTATAAGATCCCTGGGCCAGGACCCAGAGGAGTCGGTGGGCCTAGGTCCCCCCTTCTCCCCAGCAACCACAAAAAGGGGGCAAGAAAAAGCCTGGTCCAAAGCCATATATCAAAATTTCCATTGCCACAGACAGCCAGGCAGGGAACTTACCAAACATTCCTCAGCCACAGAGGGGCACTCACAAGTGGGTGGACCCCTTTACAGGTATAAATGGGGAACTCATGCAGAATTATTTCATGCAAAGGACTAACATCCCCTGGAGTAGATTTGGTTTTGCAAAAGTCTTGGGAGAGGGTGGCAGGGTACATTGAACATCTGGAAGATGTGAATAAAATAGACCAGTAAAAGGAGGGCTTTTCTGGTTCCTAATATTTCCTATGTGTTTTTTCAGACAGTTCCTGCTTTATCTATGGACCCCAAAGCCCTTGCAAATGGCACTCTAATGATACAGAAAGGAAATTCTCATTGGTTCATGTGGCATTTGCTTTGCTGGAGATAACTTGCCTACCATTTAAAATGACTCACCCTACCAGATAAAATGAGTCACCACATCTAAAATAATAAAAATGGGGATTTTCCTGTTCAAAAGGACAGCGGAAAATATTTAAACTGGCTAAGAGTGATCCATGGCTTCTGTAATCCTAAGGATTTCTACAAAGTCAAAGCAAAGGTCGATTTATGAATCCACAGAATCTTCCAACATGGCATTAAGAATATTTCACCAGGTGCCGCTAGCACAAAAAAATGGTTGGATGTTTGTGCTCACTGTCTTTCAAAGCACCCTCATAGGTCTTGTCTATCAATTTAAAATTTATAGCACCATCTGGTTCTCTCCTCTCCACCCACACACACACACACACCTAGTCTTGCTGCTAAACTGAACTCTTCAATAGAGGAAGCTAAATTACTCCTTTGCCATTAAACGAAAAGCTGTTCATTTTGTCTCATGTCAGATAAAATTACTGCCATGTTTACAAATGAGGAGACAATCATCACACTGCACAAAGCTCTACCTTTTGCTGCTAAATACAGCACTAGTGGTGCAAATACTGCAAAGAAGATACTGACCAGGACTGCCTGGAATATTGGCTGTGTTTGTGCCTCTTTCGTGCCTGCTGGCCATGAATATTCTAATGAACAACTCATAGTCAAGAATGTTGCAGCAAATAGTAAGAAAAATAATACAGAATGTTCATGGAAGGAAGATTTGGCTGTCAAAATCATGAACTGTGACACAAAAAACCTGATTTTTAAGGGTCCAGATACACAATAAGCTTAGCCTCAGCAGCACCCGCTTTTCTGGCTTGGTTAAGAGCATCTGCAATCTAACATAGTTGATTGTAGCATTATCGGGACAACATACTTATGAAGATATGTCCCTAAATCATGTGACAGCCTTAACCATATGCTGCCATGGGTTTATAGATGTTTATCCAGAAAAAATGTGAGTGGTGAGAAGATACTGAATTCTCTCAAGGTGATCATTGGGATTCATTGAAATAACTGGTGAATAATGACAGAGGCAGAGCTCTGGACAGTATTTATTTCAAAGAAATAACAAACCCTGCTATTTACCAAGGCACAGAGCGATGTATTGTTACATAATCCATTTTAAACCAATTCACACAGCTAGTCTTGCATTCTATCTAGCTGTATGAACTACCCGAAGAATTTTTAATTTTAAATAGGATGTTGGGGTAAAAGCCCAAAAGACAGTATTATATTTATATTATTACTACAGGTTGACTCTCTCTAGTCCAGTACTCTTGGAACCTGGCTGGTTCTGAACCAGAGAATTTGCCATAACATGAGAGGTCAATATTGTCTAGCAGTATTACCAACACTTCCACTGCTTACTGGGCTCTTAAAAAACATTTAGGGATAAATTAGAGCTAAACAACAGCACAGAACATTGAGAGCTATGACTGGTGGCTATAAACAAACTTTATGGGACTGTGGGAAACTTGGCCACACCCATGAAAAGTGGACATCAAACTAACTAAAATCATGCCGCACCATGGATGTTGCCAGAGCAAAGAGCGCCAGATTACAGAGGTTCAACCTGTATTTAATTATTATTTCATTGAAAGAGAGGGCCACTTTTTACCGGAAAGATCTGAAATCTATTCTCAGCACTGATGTCAACTCTTCTACAAATCATTCAGTTTCTCCTTGTCTCAGTTTCCCTTTCTGTAAAGTGATGACAATAATCCTACTTCACTCACCATTTGAGTTCTCATAGGGAAGGTGCAAATAATGTAAGTGAAAGATATTACTGTGCATCTTTTATAGTATTTATGAATAACTGATATTCTGAGATGCTACTAATAGCAATAACGAATGCAGATATCTATATGCATGCATTGCAGATGTGCATAGCAGGCGTGATCTGATTGATTACCAGTGTTGTTCATCACTCAAATGACTAGATACTTGCTGACTCACCTCAGAACTCCTCAGCCAGTCATAAGGCAGGAATTTTCTGGTCTGTTACAGACATAGTGCATTTCATACATTGATAATTTTAGTACAGGTTGAACCTCTCTGAACCAGGAGACTCTTGTCCAGCAACATCCATGGTCTGGCAGAACCATGGATGTTGCTGGACCAGACAGTCCCAATGGAAAGCCAAAGGCAGGAGCCCTATGAGAGCCAGATGCCCAGCCAGGCTGGCTGCAGGGGGGCGGGGAGGAGGGATGCAGGAGCCCTGTAGCAGGAGTCTGACTGAGCCAGCGGTTGGCAGGCCAAAGCACCAGCAAGCTCTGGCAGAGCCTGGAGCTTCAGTGGCGGGACCACAGTCTGCTGCATCAGAGCTGGTGGGGCCGGGAGCCCAGCATCGCAGTGGCTGCTGGCAGGGTAGCGGGGGAGCCAGCGAGGAGGCCAGTGGCCAGGACAGGAGGAGCTGGACGAGGGTGCCAGTGGCAGGGGGGCCAAAAATGACTTCCCCTGGTCTGTCAAAATCCCTCATTCAGGATCAGTCAGGTCCCCAGGATGCCAAACCAGGGAGGTCCAACCTGTTTTGCATTTATTTAATTTATTTATTTATTCATTATTATAGCATCAGACTCAGCTACAATAAAACTGTCTGATGAACAACCAGCAATAATCTGGACAGAAATTAGTAAATTTCACAGCCCACAAAATTTTAAAAATAAATGCCATCAATATACTAAAATATTCACTGCTATGGGTGTGGGTTTTTAATTTCCCTAGAACTCTCCCTGTCAACATCAAGGGAAAACCCAAAATGCTTGTTCTTTACCATTAGAAATAACTCGATTAAAACAGCCGTAAATTTGCATCTAAAGTAGAACTGTTTATTTTCAGCACAAAATTAAAATGTTTTATGAAATGTCAAAGATGTCCCATTGATTTCTCACATTTCAAGAAACTCTATGGGCATTTGTTTGTTGGTAGCTTTTACTCAAACTGACTGTGATTTTGTTAAATTTTCTATTTATTCTGATAGGGGCAGAGGAGGAAACATGCAAGACATCAGGACTTAATAAGAACATACCTGGTCAGACCAAGGTCCATCTAGCCCAATACCCTGTGACCAATGCCAGATGCCTCAGAGGGAGTAAACAGAACAGGGAAATGTCAAATGATCCCTCTCCTGTCAACCATTTCCAGCCTCTGACAAACAAGAGGCTAGGACACCATTCTTACCCATCCTGGCCAATGGTCATTGATGGACCTAACTTCCATGAATTTATCTAGTTCTTTTTTGAACCATGTTAAAGTCCTGGTCTTCACAACATCCTCTGGCAAGGAGTTTCACAGGTTGACTGTGCACTGCATAAAGAAAAACTTTCTTTTGTTTGTTTTAAACCTGCTACCTATTAATTTCATTTGGTGATCTCTAGTTCTTATGTTTTGGGAACAAGTAAATAACTTTTCCTTATTCACTTTTAAGCACCAGTCATGATTTTATAGACCTTTTTCATATCCTTCCTTAGTCTCCTCTTTTCTAAGATGAAAAGTCCAAGTCTTTTTAATTTCTCTTTATATGGCACTGGTTCCAAATCTCTAGTCATTTTTGTTGCCCTTTTCTGAACCTTTTGCACTGCCAATATATCTTTTTTGAGATGAGGCGACCACATCTGTACACAGTATTCAAGATGTGGGTGTACCGTTTTATACAGAGGCAATAAGATATTTTCTGTCTTATTCACTATGCCTTTTTAAATGATTCCTCACATTCTGTTTGCTTTTTTGACTGCCATTGTACATTGTGTGAATGTTTTCAGAGAACTATCCACAATGACTCCAAGATCTCTCCCTTGAGTAGTTATAGCTAAATTAGTTCCCATCATTTTGTATGTATAGCTGGGATTGGTTTTCCAATGTGCATTACTTTACTTTTATCAACAATAAATTTCATGTGCTATTTTGTTGCCCAGTCACTTAGTTTAGTGAGATCTTTTGAATAGCAAAACTTCCTTCCAGTAAAAGCCAAAGTTCACCAATTTGGTCTTAAGGCAGCGCCACTTTTAGCTCTTGCAGTTTGTCTCTCTTCTCTTCTTAAATGGTTTGACTATTTCCCCTCTTTATTTTTCACTTGCCCCTTCTCTTCTACCTATGCCCAAGAGAAGGAGAGATGTGTTCACATGTGCAAACATTAGCAGCTGCCTGGAAGCAACCCTAGGTCTGTCTGGAATGACCTCATCCTGCTTCCATATCAAAAATATAACTAGAAGAACATTCACCAGAGAACACATATGAATCCTTGTGCTGATTTTATTTGTATGGAAAACAGGTAAGGGATAGTAACTCATGTGTATATAATGACCCTGGGCCATGGTAATTTGAGTGAAAGCCATGCCCACTCTAATAAAACCTCTGCTCATTTTACACAGACCCACTCTTACAGATTATCACTGCACATAAGGCAGAGATTGAGCCAAAAGAGCTCTTTGATTGCTACCATTATTCTGACAAATCAGTCTGTAAGTATCATTGAACCCTAAGTGTTAACAAGACTAATTTACAAGAGTACAACCCCTAGAACATCAAAGAACTGGAATACTCAGAAGGAAATGAGCACTGTCAGAAGCTCTGGACTTCTGCAATAGGTTTGACTTCGGTCTCTTTTTTTGAGTAGTTGGTATGTGGGCAAGGAAATTGAGCTAGGAAAGGGTCTGAGGAAGCTTATTTTTTTGTACCTACCATTAGCACCATTGTAATTCTCCTCTTAAGGAGATAAGCTCCAGTAGTGTCCGCTTTAATATGCCATGCCCTCCTAGCTACTCAAAAAAGGAGAAATCCAACACCCAGGGATCAGGACCCTTTTGAACAGAATGGTATTTGAATCAGTGAGTATTCATACTCCTGCACATCTCAGCAGGCTAAGAGCTTTCTAAGCCATACTTAGCACAATTCCTTTTCACACAGCTTTACCTCAGAGCCCTAGGATCCAAGCCGACTCCTCCTACATGCATTAAGCTTCCTGCAAGAGGGAAACCACTGACAGCTGAGAATATATTAGCCTAAACTTTTTTATTTAAAAAATATCTTGGATTTGAGAACCTATTCCAATCCCACATCAACCACTAGCACTTGGGAAAATACCCCATGAGTGTAGCCTGCTTTCCCCTGCTCCTCCCTGTCTGAGTTCTCAGCTCAGCTGCCCTGGCTCTTACTAATATGCCTCAAGTTCTAAATACAAACTCCAAAATCTGAGGGGTATCCATATTAGTCTGCATCTACAAAAATAACAAGGAGTACTGTGGCACTTTAGGGTATGTCTACACTACAGCACTAATTTGAACTAACTTAGTTCGAATTAGTTATTTCAAACTAAGCTAATTTGAATTAGCGCATCTAGACTTAAAAAACTAGTTCGAATTAGCGTTTTGCTAATTCGAACTAGCATGTCCACATTGA
>JANRFK010000875.1:23127061-23140733 GCA_030068395.1 Apalone spinifera | reverse complement strand
TTGCTACGCGTCGGGATGGTTTTTTTCTGTGCCTTCAATAAGGCTTCTTTAAAACAATGCAGCAGAGCACCTTGAGATTTTCTAATATGATGACATTGGGCCAAATCCTTAGCTGCTGTAAATCAACATAGCTTTGTTGAGGGCAATGGAGTCATGCTGATTCCGATTTGCAAGCACTGGTGTTCCCTGATCTGGCCTCATGACCGAAGTTAATAGTTAGACAGCATATCATTTTAAAAAAGACATCCTCTTTTATTTCTGTTAATCCCCTCTCAAACCCACTGGGTCCAGTGAGGAATACGTGCTTCAGGTTCTTGCATTGGATTTAGCCAGAATGTAAGTCTAGAGGAAATCATGCGCTTTTAGAGATGGGTCTACATCAAAATGCCAGGTCTGAACTCCCCCAAACTTTGGATCTAGATCAGAACTTCCCCACATTTGATTTCTTGGGCCCATCTTCTAGCATCTTCCATGCTTTGCCTTCAAGAAATCAAGCTCAAGTATATGAGCTTTCTTAGCATTGTCCGTGCAATTTGTGTTTGAGCTGAAGGGGAAATCTACTCTGTCACTGGTGAAAAGCATTTTTGAAAAACCACAAAATAACCATGTTGTGATGATCTGGTATTTATTTTGCATGTCACATGACTTGAGGTCATGACACAACTTCATCAAATATTCACGCAACATGTATCATTTTTCTTGACTGAAGGGAGGTAAAGGGGTGTTTCTCTCCAGGACCTCCCAAACTTATGGGAGGAATACAGCCATCAGCTCATTCTGCCAACTCTACATGAAGCAATGAACAAACATGAAGCAAAGTCACCCACTGCATCCATTGGCTCAACATTTCGTAAGCCATCTCATCAAGGAGAGCTCTGATCGCTCTCCTTGAAGTCAGGAATAGTCATCATCACATGCACAGATTCTTCAAAGACCACGTGCCAGATTGCAAGCTGGGTACCACTGCAGTAAAATGTGACTCATGTACCATAATTGTAAGCTTGTGGTTTGAAGCAACACATTACTGACACAGAAACCAGATACATACTTTTCTTGCAGTTGTCTCTAAGAGTGTTACCACCTGGGACCTATATTAAGAATCTTCTTTTAGTTGTGTTGGGTCATAAAATTACACTCTCAGATAATTATGGCTATAATAATTGTGCTTAGGGCATAGACATCTACTGAATTTGTGGGCACAATAAGACATAGTTTGCTGATACTTAGTAATGCTATAAATTGTACTTACAATTAACTGCAGGTGCAATTATTTGCAGGAGCAAAGCTGCACAATAGAAGGCTAGATTAAAAAATCAAGACCATAACATACAGGATCTCTAATAGCTTTTACATTTACAAATAAGTCCTTTGAAAACTGTGCAAGGGAAGTATTTTTTGTTGTTGTTTAAATAAAAACGTGGTATTACATTAAAATAATAAACACAAACCTGTTACCCAGGAGACTGGTTTGTATTAATTTTTTTGTTATTTGAGAGACACTATATATAGTACAAGCCAGAAAAGACCCCAGTGGAACTTATTAAGTAAATGATCTGCAATACATATTCTGTAATAGTAGTTGTGAGTTATGACTCACAAGAAAAGAAAGACATTTGAACGTCTCGAGTTCATATCCTCTTGTACCAAGGAATAGTTTCAGCACCATAGACAGCACCTAATGGCTACTATCCTGTGATAAGATAAGCCAAGTATGGTAACACTTTGAAAGACTTGCTTTGAGATGCTGCTGTGTTTCTTACCACTTCAGAATAGTGCTTGTTTATTCCTTCTGTATATGCTACAGATTGGCGGGAGATGATCAATGATGTGTCCATGGTGTATTGAGACATGTAGAGAAACCAAGAGCTCCGGTAATTTAGTGTATTATCAACAGATCAAATTAATAATTTAGAGAAAACATTTTAGATCAAAATATATTGCTGCAGAGTTTATTGATCTTGAACTGTCATGCTGTTGGATAATCTGTATTGATTAACTGGTAATTTTTTTATACTTTTTCTTGTATGTGTCCATCCTGTGCTCAATGAAGCAGCCTTGGAATTACTTCATTACAGTAATCTAGTTTCCATGAGGATAAATTATGAGGCTGTCCTGAAAAGGCTGACCAATTATGGGTCAGATCTTTGAGGGGAATAAATAAGGATAACGCCAGGGATTTCAATGGAACTATGCCAATTAATACTCACTAAGGTTCTGGCCCCTACTGCTTCATTTTGCTGCCTTTACTCATATTACACAATACCATCAAAGTACCGCTTAGTATGCATGAGAGTGGCAGACGAGGATCATTAAGGAATAAATACAAAGGAACTTAATTTGATATAAACAAGCAACAATATCTGGAAAAACCAGAAAAGAAACAAAAATGTTTCCATTTGATCCAAGTTGTTTGATATTATTTCAGAAAAACAGAAAATCATCACTTTTTTGCTTAAAGGGCATATCCTCATATTGGAGACAGCTCTGACTTTAATGTGAGCACATGTAATGTAATGTGTTTTGAGTCTAAACATCATTGTGCTTGGGGTCTGTCCAGCCTTTTCTGCCCACTGCTAGAGGCAGCAGCACCCTGATATTCCCCACCCAAGGAAAAGAGACTTGGACCAGATTACCAACAAGACAGTCGTCCAGAAAGACCAGGCGGAAATACTGATCATCCACAAGTCAGCAGGTCAGTTAAGAAGGTTTGCTTGCTTTTTCTCAGGGGAAGGTGAGACTGGGACATAGAAGGAGCTCCTCAGTGACCTGCAGAGAAGCACTGGCCTTGGAATTTTATTTGTGTATTTAAAGGTGCAGATGCCAAAGTTTGACTATTGGTCTGGATATAGATTGACCCCTCGCTTAGGGAATGTCTACACAGCAATGTTATAATGTTATTTTGAAATAATTAATATTATTTTGAAATAGATTAGTCCACATCTACAAAGCAGGCAGTTATTTCGAAATAATATCAAAATTCTGTCATAGGGGAGGACTTCTTACTGTGACTCCTGTAGCCCTCATTTACAAGGAGTTAGGAAAGTTGGAGGAAGAGTGCTTTATTGTGAAATAACTGCTGTGTAGATACTCCCATTTTTGAAATAAGCTATTTTGAAATAAGCTACGCAATTGACATAGCTCAATTTGCATAGCTTATTTCAAGTTACGCCCTGCTGTGTAGACGTACCCTTAGAGACAAAGCTGGTGGACCCTTAGGGTATGTCTAGACTACATGCCTCTGGCCACGAGGCATAACAGGGTGGTCAACAAATGCCTTTGATGTCGACCGCGGAGCGTCCAGACTAGCGCGCTGAACCGACAAACAGCTGATCGGCTCAGCGTGGCAGCCATTTTAATTTAAATGAATCGGCGATTATTTAAATCACCGCTTCATTTTCCTATGCTGGGTAGCCTAATCTACATGCCTCTGTCTCCAGAGGCATGAGGTCTAGACATACCCTTAGAGTCAAAGCCCATTCCTGCCACAATCATAAAAAGGTGATATTTTCCAAAGCACCTACCTGACTCAGGGGTAAAAATTCCTTTTAATGATCCTAAGTTACTTAGGTACTTTTGAAAATCCCACTGAAAGTAACCAATATGTTCCTAGTAAAGAATCAAAATAGATGGTCATTGAAAGGGATTTAGTGATTCGTGGTAGGATGTTTGCTCAGAATAAATGGTTCTGCAAGTTGAACCTCTCTAGTCCGCACCCTCGGGACCTGACCGTTGCCGAACCAGAGAATTTGCCAGACCATGGGAGGTCAATATTGGCTAACAGCATTACCAACACTTCCACTGCTTACTGGGCTCTTAGAAGACATTTAAATTAGAGCTAAATAGCAGCACAGAAGACTGAGAGCCAGGACTGGTGGCTGTAAACAAACTTTATGGGACTGTGGGAAACTTGGCTACACCCATGATAAGTGGCCATCCAGCTAACTAAAATCATGCCAGACCATGGATGTTGCTTGATCAGAGAGTGCCAGACTAAAGAGTTCCAACCTGTACAAATAGTTATGTTTTTTTGTAATATACCCATTGTCTACTGCCGGTAATGTCATCAGACTCTGCTTGATGCTTTGATGCATGTTCTCGCTCAGAATGGTTCCTTTAGGAGTAAAGCATCCAAAGGACACAAAATGGAACAATACCCTTTCTCCTTGACACATGACATACCTTGCTGTGGAAACTGCATACAAAAGAAAAGTAAGAAATCTGGAATTTCATTTAATGTTATGGTTAATCTATCTGATGTCCTTCTATCCAAGCAAGTAGGGTGCATCAGGAACCCAATAGCTTGGTATTTTTTCTTTGCCTCCTACACCCACAGAATATCGTGTGAGTTTTCCATTAAAACACATGCCAAATTGATGACTAAAATGTCATCCGCTACACATGACAGTGACTTTCCCAGTGATGCGACTGCAGGCTGCTCTCAAGTTTTGCTTCTCCATGTCTGTTTGCAACAGAATGACAAAGAAAGCCCCATGGATCACTCAGGAGACATTATATTTTTAATCTGATATTCAATGGGTGTAATACTTTTAAAGGTCAAACTGAAGACAGCATGTGCCCACGAGAAGCTGGTGCAGTGCTCATAGAACATATGAAACAAGAAACAATCATCAGTATTATTTGCAGAATAAACAGCTTTTCTGAATGTAAGGACATAGAATAATAAAGGGAGTGTCAGTGAATTATACTGAAGCTAGAATAATACTAAACAATAGTATCAGTAAGACAGTGGCTCTAGAGTCATTCAAAGCTATATAAGGAAGAATAGACTATATTTTGGGAGGCCAGAGAAAGAACATAAAAAGTCAAATTGACACGCGGAATATGGGTAATGAATAGAAACAGATGGCATAAAAGCAGCTGATAAATCCAAGCAGAGGCACTTCAAGAACCAAAGGAGCTCAGTGGAAAAAAAGGAGGGGAAAGCAAAAAGAACAGAACTGGAGAGGTTGGAGAAATAATCACAGTGTGAAGCCTTCCGGCATTTTTAAGGGTAAGAGAAGTAATTTATACAGCAGTATTTTAGAAATAACCAGAATGTAATTATCTGAACTAGATTTTGTCCAGGCCGCTGAGAAAAGTGGTGTGGTATCTTTAAATGTAGCTTGGCTACCGTAAGGTCTTTTGCCACAAGAGAGCTTGGAAAAAGAAAAGAGAAAACAAGCTGGTAGCTGACCTCTTAGTCTGAGGCATGCAGACACACACACAGAGATCTCCTGTACTTTCCAGGACACAGGAATCAAATTATCACCTTAAAATTATTACAAAACAAAAGATATATTTGATAAATCATACTTGGTTGCTAGATGTTACAGAGCAACTAAGGAAAACAAATTAAAACACAGAGAAAATATCTGGGAACAATTCATAGATGGTAAATGAGGAGGGGAGGCATAGATTCACACAGAGCAGTTCAAACCAAACCACAAAATAAAGAAAAATACCCTGATCGTGACTAGATTCACGTTTTCCCTTTATTTACTCACAATCCCTTCTTGGTTCAGTCCACTTCCATGCCCCAAATTCCTTGGAGGCATGGTAGTCTTGCCTGGGTTTAAATCATTCTGTGTCTCTCAACTGGTTTAACTCTCCCCCACAAAGAAAGCAGGCAAAGTCCTTTATACGATTCAAATGCCAGCACTTTATTCCTATGGGTTCTTCTGGCTTCCTGCCAACCCCCTTGCTAGCTACCTGAGTTTAACCCCTTAGTCATCGGATGCTGGCCAGCACTTCTCCTATCCATCACAGCTACTTATCAAGCCTCTATGCTTATCATATTTGAGTCCTCATAATCTTTTAATGGATTTATCCTAACAACACCTCTGTGTATTAGGGCAGTGCTTATTACCCTCATTGAACAGAGAGACTACTGACATACAGAGAAAATAAGTGACTTGCCCAAGGTCACTCATGTAGTCTGTGGCAGAGCAGGAACTTGTGCCTATGGTCTCCCAAGTCCTAGTTAGCACTTTAACATCCTTCATGTCTCTAACAGAACAACACACCTAGCCAGTATCATGCTGATACCTTGACTTGCACAGATTCAAAATAAATCACACCACCCACTGGATCACCCGTTCCTTTTCTGGCCAATCTCTGGGCATTTCTTGGAGGTTTCTTCTTGGAAACTTTAGCCGAACTTTTTGGCTCATTAGCTCTGACCCGTTCACTGCCCAGGGTGATATGACTGTAAGATGATACCCTTTGAAACAAACTCTCTGCAATTCAGCAAGTTCTGCCTCTGTCAAACGTTTCTTAATAAAAATGAACTGCTTCCCTTATTGGCAAAGGCTGATTCCATCCCAGTTCCCATCTGCGCTCTTACACAATGAGCCATTTCATTAACAAATCCCTTTGTACATGGCAATATTGAACAGGTCCATTGCAGTGACAGTCCACCATGGAGGGTCTTGCAACCCTGAGTAGGCTTCCAGTTCCTGTCTCAGAAGGGACTTTACATTTGTTCAAGCACTTTTATTAAATATTCCATTTATGCTATCTCTGGCTAGTCAGAGATCAGCATTAGCCTTTGTATCTCTTTACAGCACATCAGTGTTTGCTCCCCCATATACTACCTGCTCTCCGTCCATGCCACTCTCCTGAACTCGCTGCTCATATTCCTCTTCCGTTTCCTCAGTTTGGATCAGCAGTGATACCTGAAACTGCCTCCCTGTCCTTTGTCCCTAGCAACCTTCATCGCTTTATTCAGATCTCTCCTTCAAACACACTTTTCCCCCTAGGCCTTTTCTATGACTGATGTGAGTGTAGCTGTGTATCGTGGGCAGCACTGAAGTCATCATTTGCCAAGAGTTACCATAGTGTGTGTCTGAGATGCTTCCTGTACTTACAATGGGAAATAACTCTGAGGCCTCAGTTACTATACAGGATTGTTGTGTTTTCCCCTATCACTCACTCACACATGATTTCTCCTGATAGGCGCTATAGAAGAGCAAAGATCTATGTGGCTGTCCTGTGCCTCTGCAGAGGCCAATGAAGAATTGTTCTTTCTAGTGCATGTTTTAGCTTGTACTCAGTGAATTGCAAAGATCAGCTGTAAATGACTCCATCATTGAGGGAGGATTCTATAGCCTAAGAGATCTCACTATTAGGCAGTATTCCCTGCTATTGAGAATACATATTTCATAGCCAGAAGTCATTGTTCAGGCATCACTTTCAAACATTGTCTCAAGAAAAGACTGCCAATTTCAGTGACATGTATGGAGCCAACCAGCTGCCCCAGGATTCTAATTCACTCCAAGTGGTGCCTGGACCCATAACAATCCTAGCCAACCTTTTGTTTCTATGATACTATCTAGCAAGCTCTTGTTTTAAATTTCTTTTCAGTGCTGTTTTACAATAAAATTTCAGGAAGCAAAGTTATTGCAATACTAAGAATGAGAGCAGATACGAAGTTAGATTTTAGAATGACAATGTAATATCTTTCTTTTTTATGTCACCCCACCAATACTGTAGCATTTCCAAACTCCACCCCTGACTTCGCAGATAACCCAATGCTTCACACAAGGCAACATTATGCAGCACTTTTTTTCACAATGATATATTATTTATAGACACATTTTACATTCATACATCGGCATTCAACTCAAAGGAACCCACCATGCTTTACAAATGACACACATACAGAGCACAGAAATGCAGCCACTTCTGGGGCACCCAGCCCACTGCACAGCAGTATGAGGAGGTGACAGATCATGCCTATAGCATGTTTGAAACAGGCTCATTAGTAGCTTCCTGCATTCCCTTGCTGCTCCCTGAGGCTACATCTAGATTGCACTGTTAAATCTTTTTCTGATTTACGTTTGAAAGAGGCTTTTTCGAAATTTGGAACATCTACATGATGCCAAATTTTGGAAAAAAGTGCTCTTTTGAGTCATTCCTTATACCCCGTAGAACAAGGTTTACAGGGATGGTGAAAGAGCACGTCCGTTCTTTCGAAAAAATTTTGAAAAAGAGGACGCGTTCCTTGGACGCAGCATTGCTTTTTTGGCATACCGGTCTAGACGTAGCCATAGTGGCTCTCGGGGCAGCTGGCTATAAAAGTAGCTTGTTTGGCTGGCTAAGGTAGCATTGTGCCAGCCCAAACTCCTTCTCTCTGGGGTTACGTCTAGACTGCAGGCTTCTTTCGGAAGAAGCTTTTTCGGAAGAGATCTTCCTGAAAAACTTTTCGAAAGAGAGCATCCACACAGCCAAAGCACATCGAAAAAGTGATCTGCTTTTTTGAAAGATAGCATCCACATTGATTGGATGCTATCTTGCATTTAAGTTGTGATTAGTATGGACAGAATGGCCACTAGGACACCGGTGCTTTTTTCTGGGGGCCTCTTCTTTCAAAAAAAAACCCTCTTCCTCGTCCACACACGCCTTTTTCCGAAAGAGCACTTTCGGAAAAGGTGTTCTTCCTCATAGAAAGAGGTTTACCAATGTCAGAAAAACCCCTCCAGTCTTTTGACTTTCTGTCAAAAGAATGCAACTGCAGTGTGGACGTAAGTGTAGTTTTTCCGGAAAAATGGCTGTTTTTCTGGAAAAACTCTGCAGTGTAGATATACCCTGGTTGTCACCCTCAGCTGAACCATAGGTACAGATATCTTAAATCACCATCTCTTTTACCCCACAGCCTTCCTCCAGGGTAGCATCTAGCCCACTATTAAGGAAGGGAGGGAGGAAGGCAGGAAGGAAGGCCACAACAAGAAGGGTGGAGAAAAGAGGAAAGAAAGTGGACATGGGGGGAAAGAGAAAGGCAGCAGTTAGTGCACCAAGAGCTTGTCTCTGGGGGAGGAAGTGAGAAGTGAGAGGCAGGGTTATGTCCAGCTGTCAACCATCCCAGAGAGTCTCCAATAAGAAAGGTTTAGAACCACTGACCTATTTGATCTACTGACAGGGCATGTGATCTGATTAGATCACAACATAAAGTGCTGTGTCTGTCATGCAATCTTTAGAGAAGTTTGAAAATACTATTGTCTTGAGCCATTAGAAGAGCAGAGTAAGTACACTGTAGACTTTCTACACTTCCAATAAGAAAGCTATGCATTTGCCTGCCATACAATCTAGTAAATTCCTGCCCAGGTTGGACATTAAAATAAATTGATACTTTTCAACTGACCCTAGCCATTATTTATTACCTACAAGGGTGTTTGTGGGAACGGCCTTGTGTGACGGATAGAAGTTATAGCTAAATTGCCATTAGTGAATTGGGTAGAAGGAAAGTTGCAATCAGATTATTTTTGCTAGTCCTTTACCTGTGAATCATCTGTGAAGTATCAGAAGGTTAACAAGATGAGCCATGTTCTACAAGACAAACTACTGCATGTGCAAAAACCACTTAGGAGCCAGACAGGGTACAACCAGAGACGGATGGGTGTCAGTCTGGGACTATGGGGACCTGGCTTCCATTCCTCCTTATGTCACGGACAGCTTGTGGGACCTTAGGCAAGTCCCTTAGTCACTCTATGCCTCAGTTTCCCATATGTATAATGGGGACAATAGCACTTCCCCTACTCCCCTGGGGTATTTCCATTAAAGAATATGAGGGCTCAGATGGGGCTAGCAGATACTACGATAGCTGAAATATAAAAGCCTTAAGAATCGATGGACAAGTTCAGAGATTCAGCTTTCAAGACTACTGTGAGCTTGAAGTCACTTCCATGAAGCAGAGTTTCTGCAAGCCACCCAATAGTGCAGGGTGATTGGCCCTTTGCAGGGAGAGAGGTCTAGAGAGGTTTAAGCCTCACCTGTACTGGGAAAATAAAGAATGTCATGTGAGTCGATCAGGTTTTCAGGACAGATAAGGGAGAGGCCTGGGAGTGAGAGAGAGGCCTTTGAGGCCTTCAGAGAGTAGGTAGACTCCTGTGGGAAATCTTAAGACATAGGGGAGAAAAGACACCTTCTAGTTAGGGCTGCGAGTGTCCTGCCAAAGCAGGAAAAGACCTGGCAGGAAGAGCTGGGAATAGCTTGAAAGGTACTAGGCAGGAGGGCTTGCTGAAAAATGGGGAAGGAAGAATGTATGAAACTTGACCAAGACTTTGAAGACTTGAGTTTGAATAATCAATGATAATAAACCAGGGGTATTACTGGCCCACCAGAGAAAAGCCTGAGTGGAATTTCTTGAGGAGCCCTGAAGAGAGGGAAATTGAGACAGGGCACATGAATGGGAGCATTGGCCTGTTAG
This sequence comes from Apalone spinifera, assembly GCA_030068395.1. Classification (NCBI taxonomy): domain Eukaryota; kingdom Metazoa; phylum Chordata; order Testudines; family Trionychidae; genus Apalone; species Apalone spinifera. The sequence goes on along the minus strand of JANRFK010000875.1, from coordinate 23,130,529 downwards.
TCAGAAATACCATGAGCATTTGTTCTGGGATTCCATCATTTCCTCTTCTCCCCTAAGCTGTACCCACAGGATGGATACCAAAGAAACCAAATGCAAAAATCAGCTAACTCTATCCAGATCCCCAAAGGTTTGGTCTGAGTTGAGAGTCAGGTAAAAGTCATCTCTTATTTTACCTGATTTAATTCATTTCCCCCAACTCTGAACTTCGAGTGAACTCTGGAATTTTTGCTGCATGCTCATTTCTGCCTGTAGGGACCTGCTCTGAGCTCTTCACAGACCACAACACTGCTACCTCAGGCTGTGATCCTATCAGCTCTCCTCTGGTACATAAAGCCAGATTATGTTAGTACCTGCCTGGGAGACCTCCTAGGAAACAGCAGGAAGAGGGGTTGCGGAGTCAAAAAAAAGTTAGGAGCTTTTCCCAAAGAATCACTCTTGAGCCAACTTTCTGCATTGTGTCAGGGAGTGGAGTTGATAGTGGTGATGTCTTTGCACCGAGAAGTAAAACAATGCCTCTGGTGTTCACCGAAGACCATGTGATACTTTTTAAGAGTGAGGGCATTAGCCCCAAACTTCTGACCAGAATCTATTTTGGATCCTTCCATTTTAATCCTTAAATGGCCCCAGCTGTTTCAACTGTACACAGAATTCTTCACTTTCTGTCTTAAACTGCTGTATAGAAGAAGAGCAAAGTGAGGGGGGATATGATAGCAGCCTTTAACTACCTGAAGGGAGGTTCCAGAGAGAATGGAGAGAGGCCGTTCTCAGTATTGACAGCTGGCAGAATGAGGAGCAATGATCTAAAGTTGCAGTGGGGGAGGTCTAGGTTGGATATTTCCCTAGGAGGGTGGTGAAGCACTGAAATGGGTTACCTAGGGAGGTGGTAGAATCTGCATCCTTAGAGGTTTTTAAGTCCCAGCTTGACAAAGCCCTGGCTGGAATGATTTAGTTAGGCTTGGTCCTGCCTTGGGCAGGAGGCTGGACTCAATGACCTCCTTAGGTTCCTTCCAGCCCAATGATTCTGATTGTATAGTCTTGCTATGTGCTAGTAGGAATCACTGCTTCTAAATTTCAGTGGCGAATGAAGTGATATTTTTTAATATTGATCTGATAAAATGCTTTGTAAAACGCTGGGATAAAAGGTGCCATACAAATGTAAGATGTACTCAATATAATACTAAAATCTGATAGTAAAAGAAATGAAGATTTTAAAAATATTCAGCAAAAATACATTCTCTGTCCTTTTACAAATTGTCCTATTGCTTTATAGTAATCTGCCCTCTATGGAGCTATATTTTCTACAGGTCTGCAGCCTCCTAAACACTTTGCAAATACTGGCTGATAAATACTGAAATAAAGGCCAAACCTTATCCTAGTGGGAGTTTGATCACTGCATTTGAGGGAATGAAGCTTTGACTCAAAAGGTGTGCAGTAAATTCCAGTCCCTTGTCACTTCATGCATCTGAGCAAAGTTCCTCTAGATGGTCTCCTGGCACTCCTTTGAGGAGAGGATGCTACGTGGGCTCCTTTGCCCGGAATGCCCCTCTGAATCCTTCATTTTGGCCTTAGGATCTTGACTCCCATCCCTGTTTATTATATTTGCTGTCTCCTAAACTCATTTGTCACCTAAGCTCAGTAGCTCCTCCCTTCTGATTGAGGGACAGAACTAGCCCCGCCTGACCTGTACTCATACCCCCAGTAGGTAAACTAAGGAAGGGCAAAACATCCATAAACAAGCTCCATAGACTGGGAGATTGGGTATGGTGATTCTACAGGCCCAAGCTATTGATTTTGAAAAGGCACTGAGTGAGAGTTAGTAATGAACTAACCAGATACAGTGTTCCAGGGCAGGAGAAAGACAGTCTATGGTAGATCCATTCATCTTCTGCCCAGTAGTCAGTTTGGTTACATGATGTGATTCTCTTTAATAGCCAGTTATAAGGATATTGAGATGGTGAGTGGAGGGTGTTTCCTGTTTTGATGGTAATAAGGGGAGTTTATTAGCATGGGGTATGATAACTAGCAAGCTAAAGCAAGCACCTGCCCATTTTTATGAGACTCTTAGGATAAAAACAATGATGAGTCCTGTAGCATCCTAGGGCATCTCTTCGCAGCAGGGCAAAAGTCGAATTAAGCTATGCAACTTCAGCTACATCAATTATGAAGCTTAAGTCAAAATAACAGCTTTTGGCACGGTCTACACAGCAGGAAGTTGAAGGAAGAACACACTTCCTTCGATTTCCCTTACTCCTTTTGAAATGAGGGTTACCATGGCTGCATCTAGACTGGCAAGTTTTTCCGCAAAAGCTTGCCAGCTGCCTACACTGGCCACTTGAATTTGCGCAAGAACACTGACCATCTAATGTAAGATTGTCAGTGTTCTTGAGCAAATACTATGATGCTCCCGTTCGAAGCATCAGGAAGCATCGGGACGTATGATGCTACACTTTTAGCCAGTGTAGACAGCTTAAAACTGTTTTGCGCAAAAAAGCCCCAATGGTGAAAATGGCAATCAGGGCTTTCTTGCACAAAACCGCGTCTAGATTGGCACGGATGCTTTTCCGCAAAAAGTGCTTTTGTGCAAAAGCATCCGTGCCAATCCAGATGCTCTTTTCCGCAAATGCTTTTAACGGAAAAACTTTTCTGTTAAAAGCATTTGCGGAAAATCATGCCAGTCTAGACGTAGCCCATGAGTTTGAAGAAGTCCTCCAGCTCAACATTATTTCAGAAAAAAGGCTTGCTGTGTAGACATGCTCTTTGTTATTTAGGAATAACATCAATTATTCAGGAATAACATCAATTATTCTGAAATAATGCTGTTGTGTAGACGTACCCTTAGAGACTAGCAGATTTATTAGGGCATAAGCTTTCATGGGTAAAACCCACTTCATCTAGCTTGTCTGATGAAGTGGGTTTTACCCAGAAAATCTTATGCCCTAATAAATCTGTTAGCCTCTAAGTCAGGGATGAGGAACCTAAGGTCCAGTGACTAGATGTGGCTCCTGGCTTGCCTGGATCTGGCCCCCAAAGCTAAGGGCTCCCTCCAGCATTGGGGAGCCCACACTGGCACTCCAGCCCCCTGCTGCCTCCCCATGGGGCTAGAGCACACAAAATCTACAGGCTCTGATGTACAAGGGGAATGTGAGGAGTGTCTTTCTCTTTCTCAGTTGGGAGCCACGGCCGCAAGGATTTCTTTTGTTTTGTCTTTGTTTCTCACTTGTGTGCAGCCCCCAATTGATTTTCTGTGGGTCAGCAGCCCCTGACCTAAAAAATGTTTCCCATTCCTGCTGTAAGATGACACAGGACTCATCGTTGTTTTTGCAGATACAAACTAATATGGCTACTCCTCTGAGACTTTTCACCATCATATCATAAATATAGTAGCCCAATGTCTGTGAGTCTGTAACACTGAAATGCTGGCTGTTCCAGCTGGGCAGCCCATGCTGCATGGGGAGTGCGGGGCCCAAA
>JANRFK010000875.1:23104021-23118138 GCA_030068395.1 Apalone spinifera | reverse complement strand
CACAGTATCACACAATGGGTTAGGTTCATTTTGAAGTTTCTACAACTGGCTACTGTTGGAGCCATGATTCAGGACTGGATGGAGTGATCCATTATGGCCAATATTATGTTCCTGCAAACAATATTTAATGTGCTAAAACCTGTGCTGGGAAAGTTTGAGCAAGCAATACAAGAGAAAAGACACACAGAGAGAAAGAGAGACTTTGTCATATACCAGCAGAGAAAGTTAACAGTCACTAGCCCCATCTGTGACAGTACACTAGAGTCAGACAAGTCTGCGAAGGTTTTCTGTAACTGAAGGGCAGGTTCGGGGAATGTAGTGTACTCAGGAGCTAGCAGTTTGCAAGCAGCTAAGCAGGTAGGGTTACTCTACTAGAAAATGCCAGCTCTGTTCACAAACCCAGCAAGCAATTTCCATGATGTCATACTGCAGGGAACCCCATACTGCAGAATTTTACAGAGAAGATTTCCCTGCTGCAATGCAAAGAAAACAGAAGAGTGTATGTAAGGAAACGTGGGGCAGACAGACTGTATTTAACAGAGAGCTACCCCCTAGCAGGAGAGGTTCCTGAGAAGGAGATGGACAGCCAGACAGGGGGCACAAAGGTAGCATTTGCAGCATCCAGGAAATCATGTTGTTGGTTCAGCTTTTCTTGACTCTGGATCAAATTCTCCTCAGTTATATTGGTAGTTAAATCTGGAGTAACTTCACTGGGCCATATTCAGACTTCAGGTAGGCAGGTAGGATTGCATCAGGTTTGATAATTCCCTCACACACAGTATTTCTCAACTGGGCACCAGTTTTTCACTCATGACCCTCCACTGACTTCAGCAGAGTTATCCCAGTCTGACATTATCTGCACCTAGATTCTCATCACTTTACAGAAATTTACACTGACATTTAAGAGCAGAACTTGGACCCTCAGGGTACAGCTACACTGATGAGCTATTACTGGAAGTATCCTGAAATAGCTATTCTGCGTCTATTGAAGTAGCCCATTATTTCGAAATAGATTTAGAAATAACAGGCGGCTTATTCTGACATCCCGGTAACCCTCATTCCATGAGGCCTATAGAGCATTTCAGAATAGTGGTTTATTTTGAAATTTGGCACTGTATAGACAGCCCCAAATTACGCAATCAGCTATTTCGAAATACACTCGAAATAAGCTATGCAATTTGCATAGTGCAAACTGAGTAGCTGATTTTGAGTAAAGGGTGCTGTGTAGATGCACCCTCAGAGGCCAATGCTTTCCAAGACACCACTAGTTTGGAAGTTAATTTCCAAAAGACTGCTGGAAGTTATTTTCTAGTGACATGAAACACAGCAGAGACATATTAGGATTTGATAGTATCGCTGCTTAATGACCCGAGAATGCCAGCAGCTAAAATATCTTGTGGTCTGATCCTCTCTGACCTCATTGCTTTTCAGTGGCTCAGGAGACCCTCAGAAAGACATAAGCGAATGAAACATGAGAAGCAACAAGTCAGTCAGGTAACTTCCATAGACCAGTCACAGAGATTCAAGGAGCAGGACAGGTGGAAAGATACATTCCATTCATTTTTGAGTGGGCACCGGATGTGGTCTGACCCACCACTACTGAAGTAGCTGAACATTCACATGGGTGCCTGAAAGTAAACAGAACTGGCATCGGAAGTATTGCTAACTCTCTAACGTAAATGACAAGGACACAAGGCCAACGAATGCTGTAGTGAAAAACTGGGAGCGGTCCCAGTCAGCCTCAGCAATAGAGGTTGTGCAGCAAATTCTGGAAGCCCTGAAAAAGCCATCTTGCAGAATTTTCTGAACAGGAATCCTGCAGGAAAGGTAAGGACTGAATGTCATCATCCTTGGAAAAAGCCATTTTCTGTCAAAAAGGACAATTTTGATGAACAATACGTGACCAGCTCTAGCAGAAGATGCATGTACAGCAAGACAGAGGAAGTGTGATGGGAGGAGAGTTACTCAGGCTAGGTCTACAGATACATAAGGGGTTTTTCCCATCTCTGTAGGAACACCACTTTCCCAAGCAACGGTAGCAAAGTCTGTGGAAGTGTTCTGACATCAACCTAGCTGCATCTAAATTGGTTCAGTCAGCAGAGCAATGGCTCATAAAGGGAGTGGTAGCTATGTCAATCTACATTGTTAGCATAGACCAGGTCTTAGTGTGTTCTAGGGGCCTAATCCTGAACTGGTGGTGTGAGTGGGGGCATCATAAGAAGAAGTGAAGAGAAAAAATTCAAATAAAAGGGGAATAACAGCAAAACCTTCCTTATGGGGAGATCTACTGCACTGCAGAACTACATCCCATGGGGAATAACAGAAACTCTATCATTGGGAAGGTTTAAAATCAGACTGACAAAATGCTATTTGGTGACCTATTGGGATGATCCTCACACTGCTTAAACAGCTAGGCTAGGTGAGCTAATAATAGGCCTTTTGCATATTTAACCTCTATATGAATAAAAGATGGAAAAGACATTGAATAGCTGATTTTTTTATTTGCTATTGAGTGATGCATCACTGCTTGTTTTCTGAGGATGTATCTAGACTACAAAGAAAAGTCGGAAAAAGATACACAAATTGCAAACCGCAATTTGCATATCTTTTTTTGCTTTTCGTCCGAAAGAGGCTTTTCCAATAATTGGTCCATCTACACTGGGCCAAATGTCGGGGGGAAAGCCTCTTTCGGACCATCCCTTCTTCCTCATAGAACGAGGTTTACAGGGATGCTGAAAAACGCATCTGCTTTTCCAAAAAAATTTTCAGAAAAGCAGACATGTTCCTTGGATGCGGCACAGCCCCGGAAAAACTCTGCAGTCTAGATGTACCCTGATTCTTCCTAATGATAGGTGGGTGGGTAGGCGAGCCAACCAGCCACCCATGCATGTCTGAATACAGACCAATTTTAAGAGAGCAGTCAAGAGCCAAACAACCTCCAACCCTGAGCACCTGGAGGCAAACTTCAATGCAAGATGGGGAGAGAGGCCCACATATTTTGTGTGTGCAGGAGCTTTCCTACAGAAATCTCAAGCCATATTTCTCTTGCAGTTCAGAAGAAATTCAAAGACACTGTAGGCAGAGCACAGCTCAACAAGCCTCAGGAAGCCCAGGGATTCATGAAATATAGATAGGAGCAAGGCAAGCTCCCTAGAATTGGATAAATACAAACACTATAATTGGCTCCATCTACACTTTAAGCAAGAACTGTTTTGTATAAGGTTGTAGGACCGACTCGCCTAGATTCAATGCTTGCTCATTCTTTATCAGCACAACTCTGACAAATTTGCTTATTTAGCAGAGACCAATCAGCGCAGCATGAGACAGCTAAAATACCTGTCCATGCAATGCTTGAGCACCGTGCAAATGTCTTCATGACAATAGTCATGTGTCTCCTGTACACTGGCCTAATGGTGGTAATCACAAATGGTGCCTGTTAAATTCCTGTATGCAGTGCATTGCTCTTGGGGTTAATAGTAATAATCACTGGTGATATAGCTTTGCACTTATATAGCACCATTCATCAAGGGATCTCAAAACATTTTACAAGCCCCCGACTTGCAATGTGGTTGGTACTGGGGGAAGCATCGCAAGTCGGGGTGTTGTAACGCGAACCCTCATTTACGATAGGCGCCGTGCATCATTGTAAATGAGGGCCAAGGACGTAAGTCGGGGGGAGGGTTCGGCCCCTTCTGCACTTACAGAAATGGTTGTAAGTGCGGGGGGTTGGAACTCGGGCGGTCACAAGTCAGGGGCCCCCATATAGACCCATTTTATGGAGGAAACTGAGGTAGGCGCAGATTAGTGTATGTTTTGCTCAGAGTCACAGAGTAAATCAGTGGGAGAGCAGGAAGAGAATCCAGGTTTTATGATGCCCATTACCTAATGGCAACATACAAGTAAGGAACACAGGTGTGGAATGTTAGTGGATCAGAAGTGAAATCACATTCAATTATGATGTTAGCATCTGAGAAGCAGGTTTGTTTGCCACATTTTGCAAGACTGTTGCAAGTTTCACAGGTCTGTGCTGCAAACTGGGCTTATGGGACAGAGAAACTCCACAGATTATCTCTTTGTGCCGCTGAGCAACCTTGCATCATGCTGTGATGTCACAGCATTAAGGTGCTGCTGTGAGGGAGAGGAGCTTGTTCTGCAGTGCAACTCTGAAAGTCAGCAATGTTCTCAATGCTCCAGGGACAGACAGCCCTTGCCCTCCCATAGGCATTCATGGAACAGGATCAGGGCCAGTCAGGTACTTGCATACCTGCTGATTGGAATGAAACACCACATATCATACTGCACAAGTCCATAGGGCTATGTCTATTTCATGCCTCTACGGCACAGAAAGGGTTAAATGTGACATCCATCCCCATCCCTTTTTTCATCTCACCTTCCTTAAACACTGGAGGACAGATGACCTACTGAAAGAGCAGCTCTGCTTACACTGAATACCGCAGAGATGTTTAATGCAGCAGATCAGCTGTTTGATGTATGCTCAAACACCAAAGCCAAATCACAGGGGGACAAACACTGAGTGAGGCTGTGAGCCCCCAAAACAATCACTACAAGCACTCAGCCCCTCATAGGAAGCTTACTTCATGCAGAATAAAATCAATCACATATGTTGCTAATTATTAGAGCTGTTTCTTACTAATCTGCCATGTGACCACCAGGCTGAAGCAATGACATAAAACGGGATCTAATCCACTCCATCTCTGAAAGCTGGAAACATTGCTTCAGAAAATACTTGCATCTCTTCAAAGCATGGGTTCTCAAGAAGGATGCAGGCAGAGAGGTGTCCTCAGAGGGCATGCTTATTTAAGGGCCTGCCTCTTTCTAAGGGAAAAGCTTGTATTGCTCATTTGCCCTGAAGAAATCTCACTGCTCTTGTGTGGAATTGTATAACACATGTGGAATCCTGCCACAAATTTGGTGACCTGGGGAACAGCTTCCTTCAAAACCTTCTAATCCTGCAGACCTTTGATCAGATTATTTTTACTTTGACTAGACAAGCCTCCACTCCAGACAGCAGAATCCTTGTTTTACCCTTAGACCTAGTTTGCACTATGCCCCCCTTTCCCCCAATCAATGTAAGATACACAACTTCAGCTACATGAGTAGCATAGCTGAAGTTGACATACTCACCAAGGTGTCTTCCACGTGGTAAGGTTGGTGGCTGATGCTCTCCAGTAGACTCCACTTACTCTTCTCATCATGGTGGAGTACCAGAGTCAACAGGAGAGTGTTCAGAGACCAATTTATTGTGTCTAAGCAGACATCATAATCGACGTCCGGTGGATCAATTGCTGCATCACTGATCCACCATATAGTGAAGACAAACCCTGAGTCGTGCCGTTTGAATGTGTGTGCGGCTGGATGATGAAATGTTAAATTTGTTCCAAGGCCTGGTCTTCACTACACGGTGGATTGACGCTGCAGTGATTGATCCACTGCCGGTCGATTTATTGTATCTGCTTAAACATGATAAATTGACTTCTGAGTGCTCTCCCATTAACTCTGGTACTCCACCAGGATGAGAAGAGTAGCCAGGGTCAACAGGAGAACATCAGCGGCAAGACTCTGTAGTAAAAGCTAGGTATCTTAGATCGAAGGCTGGGGGAGGGGAAGGTAGTATGGACAAGGCCATAGTGTGGCATAGCAGTCATTAGGGACCTGACTCTAAGCTCATGGCAGTCTGTGAGAAATTTGCATTCACTTTAACAGGCTGTGGAATAGGCCCTAGAAAAGCAAAGGTATTGAATTAAGCTGGTGAAACCCAAATTGAGCCCTCCCCATATTAGCAGCACTTTAAAGAAGAGGTCTTGGTTTGTACTCTGGAGGCTGTGTCTAGACTGGCGCGATCTTGTGCCAGAGCTATGCAAATGAGGCTCAGGGATGGAATATTGCTGCGCCTCATTTACATAGCTAATGAGCCGCCATTTTCACGGAAGAGGCTCTTGCGCAAGACGGGGCTGTCTACACTGCCTCTTCTTATGCAAGAAAAACCCTCTTGTGCAAAGCCATTATGCTGATTATTTTCAGGCATAACGGCTTTGCACAAGAGGGTTTTTCTTGTGCAAGAAGGGCAGTGTAGACAGCCCTGTCTTGCGCAAGAGCCTCTTCCACGAAAATGGCAGCTCATTAGCTATGCAAATGAGGCTCAGCGATATTCCACCCCGAGCCTCATTTGCATAGCTCTGGCGCAAGATCGCACCAGTCTAGACACAGCCTGGAGTGTTTTCCTTTAGCCCTGTAGCAGGCTGGGAGCTGAGGAAGCTACTGAGCAGCACTTTCCACAGAAGCAGAGAAAGGCATTATCCTTAATGATGTTCTTTTCTTTATTCTAATCGTCTGTGTCTAGACTGGCAAGTTTTTGTGCAAAAGCGCCTGCTTTTGCAAAAACCTGCCGGCTGTCTACACTGACCACTTGAATTTCCGCAGAAACACTGACTTCCTACTGTATGAAATCAGTGCTTTTTGCGGAAATACTATTCTGCTCCCGTTAGGGCAAAAGTCCCTTTTGCGCAAAAGTTTTGCACAAAAGGGCCAGTGTAGACAGCTGAAATTTGTTTTGTGCAAAAAAGCCCAGATGGCTAAAACGGCGATCGGGGCTTTCTTGCGCGAAAGCACGTCTAGACTGGCATGGACGCTTTTCCGCAAAAAGTGCTTTTGCACAAAAGCATCCGTGCCAATCTAGACGCTCTTTTCTGCAAATACTTTTAACGGAAAAACTTTTCGGAAAATCATGCCAGTCTAGACATAGCCATCATGTTCTTTGACTATCAAAAACAAGCAACTTTTTCTAAGATTCTCTACCACTGTCACATGATAGCCAGCATAGGATAATTGGATTTTTTTAAAGCAGTTGATGAAACATCTCACCAAAGCTTACTCAGCTTCAGTAGGAACAGTACTTTGTGACCGAAAACTGCCTAAGAGGGTATAAACAAAGAGTAATGGAAAAAAGCAGGGGGCTGAGTGGAGTAAGCTGCCAACTGGGGTAACTCAGAGTCCCATTTAACACTTTTGTGAATTATCTTGAAGGACAATGATGAAATTCACAGATGGTATTCACTGGGGAGGAGTTGCACATGGGAGTGAGGGAAAAAATAAAAAGGGACCTAGAGAGAGAAGGAATCTGGGCAGAAAACTGCTGCATTAGTTCACTTTTCCCTGCTTTGATTCTTTGCTTTCAGAATGACAATTGTAAATCTGCCCCAATTGAGCCACGTTGGCCCAGCCACAGAAGTATCCTGCTGTCTTTGGAGTCTGGCTCACTTTGTTCTTTTTTTATTCTTTTCTTATTTGTCTTTTGCCAAATGAGAGATCTTACTGTCATTAGCCTGGTCCAAATCATTAACGCTCTCTACAACTCCCCTTCACCTTGCAGGAAAGCATCTGACTAGCTGGAACATTTAGAAAATGAACAGAGAAACACGTACAAATCCCATTATCATGGAGACATACCGGTGGCTTTACAGCTAAGGCTTCTAGCAGTCTACTACCTAAATGGAAAGGAACACATGAGAAAACAAACTCCGCACTCTCTCGTGCTTGAGCTTCGGGAGTTATCATAGGACATGGTGCTCGTTACCAAGCAAACACTAAAATCATTAAGAAATACACAGCTTTCCTTCTATTTGCTACAACTAGGGGCCAGATCCTGTAAGCTCTTCCTCTCTAGAGAGAGTTTCAAGCACAGAGGGTTTGTTGGAGCTAGCCACTGCATTCTGCATGCACAATCTACTGCCAAGCATTGTGTATAGGACCAGAGTTCCTGCTGCAGCACTATTTGTATACCTTGCTCAAAAGCTTACATTATTACTCAGGTCTGCATGCTTTTCCTGATCCTCCTGGGTAGGGAAAGACTTTTGTTCTTGATGGGAATTGTGGAATCAGAACGACCACATAGGGTATGTACATGAGATACCAAACAGTGCCAGATGGACACAAAGCAAAGCTTTGTGGAAGAAACCACTGTTGTGCAAATCATGCAGACAAGCAGAGAAAATTTTCCCAGTATTTCCTATTCAAATACATCATGCTGGGACTGAGCCATTAGCTGATTTTTGCTAATGAAATTCACTCATAACCTCTCCAGCTGTGGGATGCATCTATGGCTAAATGAGTAACACCTTTCTGCCAACATTCTAGATTCCACCACTAATTAACACAGCAACCAACTAATTATGGAAACAGCTCCTTTATCCACCATGTCCTTCTGGATAGGACAGAGAAATACTCCAGCTGGGAATAGAGGCTCTGTACTTGGCAATGTGATGGCAGGGGTGGGAAACTACTCATCCTGCTCCTGTTCAAAGGTATGAAATTCATTTATTACTCCAATCTGGAAAGTCACCCTGTTGCCAATAAATGGAAGACTGAATTGTCATTCCCTTTCCTGCTTAGCACAGAGTCCCACTTCTACACATATAGTCATGCTGTGATCTATTGCTTCAAAAGCTTCTCCTGCATTCACAACATTGTTACCTTGTCAACCTGATAGCAATTCTCTGACAATGCATTCTCTGTGTTTCTTCCTTGTCCACCACCTGCTTTCAAGACAAGAATTAAATTAAACCACAGATATTTTATATATGGCAAGGGAGAGAGCAGGTCAAAATCAAGGCCATATGCAAAGCTAAGTGTGCATTCATATAAAAACCAAATGGCCCCATATATTACAGACACTATCATCCTTAATGTTCTAGAACACAGATCTCCCCTAATTTCATTAAAGAGCTCCTTTAAGTGTAAGTAGCAGACTTTTACAATAACTGGGGTCATCTGTTGGGAGACTGGATCAGAGATACTAAGTCATTACATTATGCACTCCTGGCTTGACTTCCAAAACCAGCAGCCTCCTTCCCCCATAATTTCACAATTTACTGCCTGGTGAACAGCAATTTGGAAAATCAAGCTATCCAGCTATTAAGATAGACCCACGCATGTGAGGTCCACAGGACTTCTAGTCCCATGTTTTAGCAAACTATGGCACTATTCACTTACAAGTAGAGCCCTGCAAATCTGTAGATATCCGCTTTATAGCTGCAGGTATCTGCATCCGCAGCTCTTATTTGCAGATACAGACATGGCTACAAATTTTGTATTCATGCAGAGCTCTGCTTACAGGCACCATGTTTCACAAGAGAGATGAATCCAGAAATGTCAGCACCAGAAGCATAAAACCTATCTGAGCTAAAAGCGGTTCCTTTTAATCTGTAAGCAGAAGGCTTTGATTGTCTCTGAGGTCCAGACACTAGAAAGAGATGCCATGCACATGCTCTGTTGGTAGATTATGTGAGCATCTACAAAGACTGGCAAGCATGTTCCCTCCAATGTTTTCCATCCATTTGCAGAATGAATTTTATTACATGCACTAAGGCATGTGTGGTTGTGCACCACTAAGTAGAAACACATGCTGTAGGCACTCTACTATAATCAGCTGGATGGCCTTTGAATCTCTCCTGGGTGGCTGTCCAAGCACTCAGCTTACAAGGAACACTGCGCAAGCACCTGCATTTGACTCTGTAACCACCCTAACAGAGATCATCTCTCTGACTCATTTGCTGAGTCATTTGTAGCCAGTCGCATCAGAGTCAGAATTTTCAGGACTCAGCAGCTGTAATTGGTCCCATATATAGTATGCTGCCTGCATGTTGGAGCTAAGCTCTTTTGATAAGCTCTCAAATTACTGGCCCTTTTGAAAGCCAAAATCCAGTGTGATACCAAAGGGAGGGTGGGGCTTGAAATCTGGTTGTCAGAGAGCTCTAGTGGAGTGAAGGTGAGGAGAAAACACAAAGCCAATCCCTCACCCAGGCCCTCACTGCAGACAATTGGCATTTGATCTGAAAGCCTTTCTTTCCTCAGGCAGCTGCTTTGGGTCTTTCATGATCTATGTTGTCAGATTAAGAAGTCGATAAACTGTGTTTCTTGTCAGACTCTGCTAATGTTTCTGGGCAGCCCTACAAATAGAACTCAGCCTGACCCCCATTAACACAGAAATGACCTCTCAGGAGACTTTCCTTTACCTCAGATTCAGATACGACTTAAAATTCTATTGCTGATTTTATTGGGAAAAAACCCCGTCCCTGTTCATTCTCATCAGGGAAGGGATTCTGATGCTTCAGTTTCCCCAGTGAAGGCACATCACTAGAATTAGTCAGGAAAAGGGATCCCAGCCCTCCACTCCTCTGCCTTGGCATTCCAAAAGTCGTTTCCATTTTGAATCAGAATGGAAAAGTCCACGTATCAAAAAATTCCACACAATGAAAATTCTAAAAAGTTTTTAATCCAAAATGTGCAAAGGAAAAATGTCAATGCCTTCAATCAAAATGAAACCCTCCAACAGTTCTGAATGCCTTTTTTTTTGTTTCAAATTTACATTCCAAATGAAAATATATCATCTAATTTTAAAATGTCACCTCAAAGTCTGGGCATATATTCCATTCTTCTCACTGGAAAAGGGATGTGTGCTACAGCCCAGCTGCACAGAGAATTTTGATGTTGACAAAGGTACATTTTCCAAATGGAAAAAAAAGTAAAAATGTCAACCTGTTCTTCAGATAACAAATGCTGGGCAAACTGTCCTGTAGAAATGACAGTATGTATGTGCTTTTGTCAAGAAGATTTCAAAGCACTTTACAATGAAGATATTATTATTCCTACTGTGCAGCTGGAGAAACTGAGGCCAGTAAAGGTAAAATGACTTACCCAACATCACCCAACCGACTAGCAACAGAGCTGGAATTAGCACCCAGATTTCCTGAATAGTACGCTGGGGCTCTATCCTTAGGCAAAACTGTCATGAACATTAGTAGCTTGCCATGCATTCAGCTGTAGAGAGAGGGCAAAGTGGAGTTTCTCATCTTGCTCACCTAATAATGAGTAGAAGTATTCTAGCACAGAATAGGACCTTTCAGATCAGTCAAGTGACAGTGTTTCTCACTTCTTCCAAGTTCTCAGACATTGTAAAGTACCCACCTCAGTGGTGAGAGTATTTTATAGCCATAAATGAGAACATTCAATTTGTTCTCTAAAATATTAGTCCACAAAAATGGCAAAATCTGTCAAATCATGTATTTTAGAAATAATATTCAACCAGCTTTTGTGCAAGGGGAAGTCTGGGGGTTGCTGGTTTTATTTTGGTTTGTTTTTTGAGGAACAAAGGATTTAATACAGTATTATAGAAAAAGAAATCTGCCTCAATAATTTGATTTTTAAATATCACAGGAAGCATTTCGTATTGGAAGTAAACTTTCTGCTGCAGCACAGGATAGCCAAAGCTTTTTGATAATTTTTGATAAAAAGGATTCCTGCCTCTCTTGTGATCTAGAGGGCAGCCCCTAGGAAGCCCTGAGGATCATAGAATTTAGGAGGCCCTCTAGGCTCAAACAGGTATGTAGGCTTACAGTAGCATCCCTCTTTCCAGTCCTTTGAAAAGTCATTGAATGCAGTGATGATCCTGACAAGGACAAAGAAAGACCATGGCTCCTCTTGGTCAACATCTTTGCAGCTTAACCCAGATAGTTTCAGGAACTAATTTTCTCCTTTCTGTGTCCTGCACCTCAGTGAGGTCAAGGGAGGTTTTCTGAGACTCTCCTCTGCTCCCATTCTAACCAGCAGCAAATCCTCTTCTGCATCTGTCTCCATTCTTCACCCTGCTTTGATGTGAGTATTGGAGCTATCAGGGAGGTAGTCCTTATTCTCTGGACATAGACAGTAGAGTAGCCAATGAGGGGCTGTTGCTTGAACCCACACCTTCTCGCTTAGCCTTGGTCATGACTTACCTCTGGGCAGTTTTTGAGTGCCACTGAGTCCCTCTGAAATACTCAGTCCTCCCATCTTCCTCGCTACTGTACAACACTCATTGTCCCCCTAGCCCATCAGTCCCGTTGTAATCAAAGGAGGCTTTGGAGCCTTCCCATGAGTACCCCAATGGCCTTTTGCACCTGCCCGAGTGGAAGCTGTACTGTAATATCAATTCAGAGGGAGGAGAAGCCCCCTCGGCCAGGACAGATTTGTCCTCAGGCAGCCCCATTTTCATCTGGACTTGGGCTTCCACACAAAAGCAACAAAGCCCTTTTAATATTTAATCAGTAGCACAGCCGTCAACAGAGCGCACCAGCTGCCTGGTGCTGTGCAGGTGGGTGAGGAGAGACAGAGAGCTTCCCTTTCCTTATAACTCCCTAATGAATGCTTTCCTTATACCACAAGCACTCCTTTCATGTGTGCACTCACCATGGCAGAAAGCAGAATAGCAGTCTGTTCCCTGCTTCAGCCAGGCAGGTTTCAAATAGCATCTCTTTGAAGCAACCTCATTTCAGATTCCTAGCTGGTTCCAGCCGCACAGCCACCCTCAGGTGTGAATCTAACTTTCTGCCCTTCAGACTCTGGGAAAATTGCTGTGCTCAGCACCCCATGCTGGCAGATCACATGGTACAAAGGATCAGGGCTTGATCCTAAATGCTCCTGAAATGCAAGGGACCACCAGGGCTAAAAGCATGAGCTGCGATAGACTGAACTGAAGAGTCAGGGGCTGGGTTTATAACAGACTCACATTTTCTGTGGATCATCACAGGGGGAACTCACCAGGGGCTGTGCTGTCAGTCCTAGCCCTCCAAAGAAAACTCATTTTGAAATAACATAATTCATAAGATATCACTTAACACAACTGCTTTAGCTAAAGTCCCCATAGGATTGGCTTTCGGTTGAAATGAAAAACCAAAGATTTAATGACTTCTGGTTAGTAATGTTCCCCTGGCCCCAGTATCCTGGCCAAATTCCAATCTAGGTCATTAAATTATGCCTCCATATATTTCCTATGCAGTTTCAACTGGCTGTAGGTATCTCTATCATTTCCTGCCATAGTCGCTTATTGTAGCTGTATGCTGTTAAAACAGCTGCTGCCTTCCACACCAGAGATGTCTGAAGTTATAGCTACATCTATAACATGTGGGATCTGTAGGGATGAAAACCTCTGGTTCCATAGCCTTATTAAATAACTAATAAGAATGAGCACTAAATAGGAAACATTCTTACGTGCAATTACAGGGCACCCAGATGGCACAGTGACGTAAGTGCACATACTGATAATTCATAATAAATAATAAATGCATGATCTCATTACTCTCATCAGAAGGAAACACAATGTAGCACTTTAAAGACTAACAAGATGGTTTAATAGGTGATGAGCTTTCGTGGGCCAAACCCACTTCCTCAGATCATATTCTGGAAGAGAATTGGCATGACCGTATATACCAAAGGAATACAATGAAAAAAGTGAACACATTATTAAACTGACAAATCAGATTTAGTACAGAAGATGGGGCAAGGGAGAGGGAGGTAGGGAATAGCTATTTATGAGTCAGTGAATGGCTAATCAGGGGTGATAAGTGGGGAATCTATCTTTGTAAGGTAACTAGCATCTTTGTTAAGGCCCATTCGTAAAGTGTCAAATTTAAGCATGAATGAAAGTTCTGAAGTTTCCCCCTGTAAATCGGTGTTAAAGTCTCTTTGAAGTAAGATGCATGTAGTAAGGTCATTAAGACTATGTCCAGGTAGGTTGAAATGAAAGCCAACTGGTTTTTCCTTGTAAAGATGTCTGATGTCTGATTTGTGGGCATTAATTCTTTGGCGAAGTGTCTGAGAAGTCTGTCCAATATACATAGCAGGAGGCTATGTTGGCACATGATGGCATAAATTATATTTCTAGATGAACAGGAATATGTGTCCTTGATTATATAAATGGCATGGTTAGGTCCAGTGATGCTGTCACCAGAGTAAATATGTGGACAAAGTTGGCAACGGGGTTTGTTGCAAGGGAAAGTTCCAGGGTTGGTATTAATGTGGTCTGTCCTGTGGTTGTTGGTAAGAATTTTCCTGAGGTTAGGTGGTTGTCTATAGGAGAGTACAGGTCTGTCCCCCAAAGCCTCTCGGAGTGTAGTATCCTGTTCCAGTAGAGGTTGTAGGTTATTGATAATGCGTTGGAGGGGTTTAAGTTGGGGGCTATAGGTCCTTCTCCTATGTATTTTGGACAGACTTCTTAGACACTTCGCCAAAGAATTAAAGGGATCCTCCTGGACAGCCGTTGCTCTGCTCCTGCTTCTGGCTTGCCT
>JANRFK010000875.1:23057672-23069962 GCA_030068395.1 Apalone spinifera | reverse complement strand
ACCAGAGTGCCCAGGGGCAGCTCTGGCTCCATGTTTCAGAGTGCTGTGGTGTCCTGAGTGAGGGCAACCCGAGCACGCAGAGACAAAATGCTTTGCTGTCCCTCATCAAGGTAGACAAGCAAGCAGGGAAACCTGAGAACTGGTTGTACGGGGGGGTCCCTTTAAACACAGACCTCAGATAGCCTCAGGCAGCAGCTACACACAGTAAGTCCTGATCTGGTGCCCTGCTGGAACTGGTTCCAGCCAGCCTTAAATGCGATTCAGAGTCCGCTTAGTGTGGACGCACTATTTCGAAATAGCAAAATGCTATTTCAAAATGCATTTTGTGTGTAGACGTGTTATTTCGAAATAAGCTATTTTGAAATAACTATTTCAAAATAAGATATTTCAAAATAACACTGTAGTGTAGACATACCCCTATTGAGGTACCATTAAAAGCTAATAAACATCAAGGTGCTAAAATTGAGGCACCTTTCAAAAAGCATTCACAAGAAGATTTCTAATTAAGTTTTTGCAATGATCCACAAACAGAAAGAGACTTTGAATGACAAAGAATGTTTAAAGAAGATAAGAAATTCTTCTTATCAATATGTTTTCCTTAGATTTCCACCACTACCCCCTCACACACACACACACACACACACACACACACACACACACACACACATACTTCCAATAGAAGAAAGGGTTAATACACATATACTGACATAATATTGAAATATAAAATAAAGGAATATTAAATGGTACGAATAACAGCTTTGTTAACTGTATTTTAATCATCATGTTTATGGATAGTGAATGCATACAGAGGAGGTTACTCTTAAGTCAAGGCCTTACTGGCAGGCATGTATTTGTCAGCTTTTTAAAAAATATTGCTAGCAAGATAAGTAATGTGTCCCGTCAGAAGACTGAAGAAAGAAATACACAAATATATAATGATAAATAAAAATATCTTTTTCTGGAAGGCTCAGACACAGGGTTACTTAGGATAACTCAGTCCAGAAAACTGCAAACCTAGTAGGAGAAATGCAAAGTTGGGCAACTGAAGTTTGTGCATTCATAACAGGCAGGTTAACTAAAACCCAAAGGGTTGATGTGTTAAAGCCAGTTGGATAAAAATTAAATAATCTGTAATGGAGAAGTGTATAAACATCTCGGGTGAATGTGGGCCCAAATTGGAGAAACACTAGTCCAAAAAGGCGGGACTGCAGTACCAGATCGAGGGACCAGAAAAGGCAATGACGAGCATTAAACGGTGAAGGATTTCCTGATGCCTCAGAATGTGGTTACCAATTCAGTCATCTGTTACTATTTGTCTGGCGTAAATGTATGACCAGAAATAAGTGACAGTAATTCTGCATGGAATAGTATAAAGGCACAAATTGAGTAACTGTGGAATTTTGACTGAGTTACTCAGTTTTTGTACCCACCGTTACCATGTGTTTTACTGTGCAGCATGCAGCAGGCTTGTGAGTTCTATGGTCTCACGCTGAGTAATAATAACAAATAAGGAGGACTGTGTGGTATCAGTCCAGTCTCTCTATTTAACATGTAAGATTCCATAGCTAGGAGCTCTGCTGTATTCTCAAGTAATCTTGGGGCTTTACTTTTTCATTCCTAGCTCTTATCTGGTCCTCCACTGCTGCCAAGAGAGGCTACTGACAATCCATTGGATTCAAGGAAATGTTAGTATGTGCCCGCATCACAGCAGGCATGTTCTTTCTGGATGTGACACAGTGTGTGCACTACACATAGATGAAGTTAGAATATTCAGTAGCAAGGCAGGGCATTTTGCTTGGTTCGGCTTGGATCAAGAGAGTGCCCAGCACAACAGGGGAGCTCCTCCTGGCATTTCCTGTAGCATTTGGCAGTGAAGAGGTGTATTTCCCCATGTAATTGGATACCTAGCAGAATAATAGGTGTATTTTATTTGGATGTCCCTGTTCTATAAGGCTACCAACAGTATGCATTCTGTCAGAGGTTAATTAAATAGGACTTCCCAATCCCTCCATGAGGATAAAATTCTCTAACCCAGCGTTTCTGAAAGTTCTCCATGGAATCACTTTGAGAAACACATTAACTGGCTGCCCCGGTTTGTTTATTTACCGGTGCTGCGGCCACGAAGCCTCGTGGCTCCCGTTGGCTCCATTTCATCCTTTGTAACCAAGGCAAGTGGCGTGGGCCAGGCCACCATTTCCTGCTGCTCCACTTGGCTACAAAGAGCTAAATGGAGCCAATGGGAGCCACGAGGCTCCGTGGCCGCAGCGCCAGTAAATAAACAAACCGGGGCAGCGAGTTAACGTGTTTCTCAAAGTGATTCCATGGAACACTTTCAGGCACACTGCTCTAACCTAACATTAAATGTCATGAAGGTCCCTCATTTGGGAATATGAGTTGCATCTATAGTCAAATCAACCCAGGTAGCATGTGTAATGTAGAGGGAGAAGGATAGATTCATGACCATCAAATGACACAATCAAGGAAGAAGGACTTATTAGTTAAAAATGAGCTGGTATAAAGGGGAAGTGAAGACAACCATAAAATGATCTATAACAAATGAAAGGATAGGGAAGTTTAATAGTAATACATTTAATCAGAAGTTCTGAATTATAGAAAATTGATAAAGGAAGCCAAGGGACAAAGAGAAATCTATGACTAATAAAGTATAATAAAAGATTTTTAAAATATATTAGAAACAAAAAGAATCCTGATAATGGTATTGGTCCATTACTAGAGGAAAATGGCAGATTGGTCAAGAAGGGTGCATCTACACGGCGTATCTTATTTTGAAATACCCTGTTATTCCAAAACGTCCCTTACTCCTCAAGGAATGAGGTTTACAGGGACGTTGGACTAGTGATCCTGAAATAATGGGCTTGCTTTTAAGATGTGGGATGGTTATTTTGGGATACTCTGGTATTCCTAAATAGTGTTGCAATGTAGATGTAGCCTAATAAAGCAGAAAGTGTTTAATAAATATTTCTGTTCTGCATTTTGGGAAAAACAGATGATACTGTCTCATCATGTGGTAATGTCAAGTCTTTTTCCATTCCACTCATATCTCTGGAGAATATTAAACAGAAGCTACTAATGTCAGACATTTTTAAATCAGCAGGTCCCCAATAATGTACATCTAAGAGTCTTAAAAGAGGCGGCTAAGGTGATTGAGGGACTGTTAATGTTGATTTTCAATAAATCTTGGAGCACTGGGAAAGGTCCAGAAACTGGAAAAAAAAGCTAACATGCCAATTTTTTAAAAGGGTAAACAGGATGACCCGGTAATTATAGGCTGTCAATCTGACACAGATGTTGGCCAAGATAATGGAGCGAATGACACAGAACTTCATTAATAAAGAATTAAAGTGTTATGTAATTAAGACCAATTAACATGGGGTTATAGAAAAAGATGTCGTCACATTAATTTCATATCTTTTTTTGATCAGATAAGTTTTACTGATAAAGGTAATAGTGGATGTTTTGCTAAAAGATCTGCTATAGGAATTATTTTTGAAGACATTCAATGGACTGTATTATACAGGAGGTAATGCAGATGATCACAATGGCCCTGGTTCAGCCTTGGGATATATGATTGGCACCTGTACAAAAAATGTTCAGTTTCTGCACTTTATGGTTTTCCTGTCTGGTCAGAAGATTTCAGAAGTCAGCAACAAGCTTGGCCCTGATCCTGCAAGGGTTTGTTTTTTTTTTCTCCATAAGGGTACTCACCTTAGAACTAGGTACATGGTCTAGAACACCATGAATTCACTCCCACAGCTGATGGGGATTCACACCTCACCTCCTTGTCTTGTTTTCAGTATATTTGTGTGCACCCTCTTATTATTCCAAGAAAACTTTGCACCATTATCCCCACCATTCCTGGAACCTAAGCACAAACCATTTCCGCCCTCCGCCCCATCTCCCTCCACCATGTATGCATCTGCCCAGCTGTATACAGGCTGCCTGGATGTTTCATTCCCCATTCGTAGGCTTTCCCAGAACTGAAAACAATTAGCTTCTGTGCTTCTCCCTCGGCATTGAGCTTCATTATGTAGAATAGAAAAAGAGGGAGGGAGAGGTTCTGCTTACAGTGCTTGAAATCGCTGACATCATGTTCTTGGCTGGCCTCCCTCTACACTGCAGACCTAATGCAGAATGTCCTCCTGGGCTCTTTTCTGTGCTCTTCTTTTTAATCCCTGCACCTCCACTGTCTGCAGATGCTTAGAAATGACTGGAAAACGTTAGCTTGAACAAATCTGAAATATGCTTTCATCTGATTTTTTTGTTTGTTTTTCCTTTTAATGTACTGACCCCAAAAAGGCTCTTGTGAGAATGTGTGCTCTGCCTAGACAAACACAGCAGATCATTAACAGTTCTCTGATGCCTTTCTTCATTCATCTCCCAGTTAATGAGGAAAAGAGCAAGGCAGCTGTCAGGTGGGATGGTAACATGGTCAGAAATCTTCTGCTGACTCAGCCATTCACTAGGGTTGTTAGATATCATGTAATTGAATATTTGTGTAACTGCATAAAATAGTATCAATTACACGACTATTCGATGAGCCCCGGGGGCAGACCCAGCAGCCAGTGCACTCCGGCCCCACTCCCAGAGAGCCCCCTGCAACGCCACACTGCTGACTCTCTATTAGAGGCAGCAGCATGGGGTGGCAGGCGGGATCCGGTCCGCAAGGGGAGCCAGATTAAAAACCAGCTCCCCGCACACACTGGCTGCCAGCCTCCCTGCACTGCTGCCTCTGATACAGAGGCAGCAGCGTGGGGTGGCAGCAGCCCCTGTTCGTGGGAGGTCCAAGCTCCCCATGGACAGAGCCTGCTATGTGGGATACAGAGGCAGCAAAGTGGGGGAAGGGGAGGGGAGAAGTACCTGTAGTCGATAGGATTAACCGATAAGCCTAGGCTTATCGGTTAATCATTTATTCAGCAACACATTGATATCCCTACCACTCACAGGCCACTGTTTGCTTTGCCTATGACCTCTGGTGCTGATTGACCTATGAGAGCTGTATATTGAATGAGTAGCCAAAAAGGTGTAACTTGCACACAGGGCTGTCCCAAGAGGGGCATGGGGGAGGGGACAACCCCTTAGTAGCCCAGGCAGAGGGCCCAGGGAAACTCCCCACACCACAAGCCCCACCTCTGCTCTGCCCCCTGCCCTGAGCAATGCATCATAAGAGATTACGGGGGCCTGAAGTGACATGTGGGTGGTGGGAGCAGGAGCAGTTCAGCAGCCTGCTCTGCCCTGCCCTGCCGCCCTCTCCCAGCCCATTGTGCCCTGCTTCTCCATGGCAACGAGAAGCTTTGTGCCCTGGTACCAGGGCTCTCTGCTTCCTGCCGCCACAAAGAAGCTGAGGGCAGCGGGCTAGGAGAGGCTGGTGTATCAGGGTGGAGCAGGCAGCCAGACTGTTCCAGTTCCCACCACTCATGTGGTGAGTACGGGGGCAACCCTTGCTGTCATCCCACACCAGGCCCCCTGTAATCTGCCAGGCCTTCTCGTCATAGGACGGTTAGGTAGCTGCTGCGGGGGACCCAGAAGCTTGGGGTGGCAGTCCTGATTAAGACTATGGACAGGATGACTCTGCTTGCACAGCACATTCAAAGTTGTCATAAAGGGGGTAAAAAGAGGTTGAGATAAGAAAAAGAGGCCTACACTTTGCTTCTCCATGTACACATTTGTAATCCATGTAAGGGGGTGTACAATCAAGCTGCGTCAGGTGCCTTTAATTACCTCTCACCAAAAATGGGACTAAAGGGCCTACTCCTGCCCACAGGAACATAGCTGACTAGCTCTGTTCCAAAGCGTAATGGGCCAAATAGAATCAGCTGATATTTTTTCAACTAGAATTTCTGCTAATGAGTTTGAAATGACTCCCTATGTGACACATTCATCACCAGTGTAATTCCATCAAAGTCAAAAGAGTTACACTAGGGATTAATGTCATCCCTCTTCCTTATCTGAAATTTACAGAAGCTTAGTTCCTTTCACCCCTCTTTCCCTTTACAAGTAAGGAAAAAAACCCTGGAAAACTAAGTGAAAACATATAAGTAAGCCAAAAAGAATTTGAAGAGCTGGAGTTGCGTCTGACATTGCCTCCTCGTGTAGACCTGGCCGATGTGATTAGCTCTGAGACTGTTACACAGACACTCAGGCCCCATCTGCTCTAATGCTTCAAGGTTGAACAGTGACTGTGGTCCAATGGCCGTCAAACAACATTAGGACAAGCAAGTGTGCAAGGACCTCAGTCTCATTAGAACAGTCATGGTCTGGTAGAGACAAATTTTGTCTACACTATGGAAAGTTACTTTGTTGCAGGATCTGGTTACAATATGAGTAAAACAGAGTTCAAAGTCCCAGACAGCTGCCAGAACACAGCTAAGACAAGTTTACCTCCCATTCACACAGTGCCATGGAAGTGAGTTTTAATTTTTGGGTGGATGACTGTACTGTAACCAGATCCCACTATAATACATTGATCCAACCAAAAAGAAAGATCAACAATTTAAGCTACAGCCCTGTTTTTAAATGCTGTTCTAACATGGGTTGGACTTGACTACAGCGGGTGTAAGACCAAAGATAGGTAGCTGTCCCTGCACAGATACATATGCGAACACCCTTCTCACAGCTTCATGTTTCCAGCTGGCTTATGAGGAGGAGAGTGACAGAGACCAGGGAATGTAATTTAGCACCGGGGCCAGTCTGACCACAAAATCCCACCCAATGCAAAGTGCTTGAGAGTTAAACTCTTGTTACTACAACAATAAATAAAAGCAAACAAGGGCTTGTGTCGGATTTTCCATCCTCCTGCTGAGAAATTAATGCTAATGCCTCATGGCAGCCAATGTATGCAGCAATGCTCAAAACAGTCACAGCAGCGATCGCAACCAGGGCCAAGCCCAATGGTTTTTGGCATCCTAGATGAACTATGACTTTGGCACTCCTCCCCCCATTCAGTACAGTAAAAAATGAGAGGCCAAGAATGAAATTTTACCATTTACTTAGTTTTGAAATGAACAATGTAAAAATAAAAATATTTTATCAATTTTTCCACTTTTCATTAATCCTGATAATTATACTGTGTAGGATAAACTGCCCAGTAGCTGACATTTTAAAGTTTTAACCATTTTGAATTGTACATAGTGTTTCTGGTCAATGTTATAGACAGTTGCATTTCAAGTTGCAACTTTCTTCCTTCTAATGGAACTGATTTTTGGGAAGCTATGAAAACTGTTATTGCTTGATTTAGAATGAAGTCTGAGTTGTAACCCTTTTGCAATCAATTTGTGTAAACATTTAGAACTTTGCTTATATTACCATTTCAATGCTCACTTAACACTATTTTAAAAATTAAACATACGGCCAGAATTTGTATTATTATTGACCATTATTTCAATTAGAATGGAAAGGAATGTATGTGTTAAGTGGTATTTGTTAACATTAGCAGTCAGGTGTTTGAAAAATAGGGTTTTACTATTACTTAATCAATAATAGTCTACAATAAATATAAATATACAATATTAATCTTACAAGTACTTTTGATTCTCCTTTTACTATCTTCTTAAAACCTCTTAATAAGTTAAAAGACAACAAATAGTCTAGTAGCAGTTTATAGACTAATAAAACATGTAGATGGTATCATGAGCTTTCATGGGCACAGCCCACTTCTTCAGATAATGGGAGTGTTGGTTCTGGACATCCAACACTCCAGTTATCTGAAGAAGTGAGCTGTGCCCACAAAAGCTCATGATACCATCTACATATTTTGTTAATCTTTGAAGTGCTACCGGACTATTTGTTGTTTTTTAAGTTTTTCCTGTTACAGACTAACTCGGCCACCCCTCTGAAGCTCTTAATAAGTTGTTTAAGTTCAACACAAAACAAATTCTTTGTGGGCAATGCTGTCGTAGGGATCACAACTTGTAACATGGCAGAATACATTGCAAGTTGCTGACCAGCCTTCAGTAAGAGGTGAGCAACACTGACTCTACTATATGACTGGCCAACATTGGGCTAATGAGAATGACTGAATTGCCAGACCCTGCCCCTCAGGCAGCAAATCCAGGCTGTGCTCTTCTGAAACTCTGTGGTAACACATTATAACTGAATTTACATACGCAGCCATCCTCCACAATGTGAAATACAGCAGCTTCTGACATGGCAATGGTGCCCTGTTTTACAAGAACAATATCTGATACTTTTATTTCTGAAAGATACAATATACTTTTAATTAGAGAAAAAAATCACTTTCATCTAATTTGCTGCCACAGGCAATCGCCTAATTCACCTATATCAGAGGTAGGGAACCTAAACCAGGGATGCAGTCCCTGGATTGCCTGGATCTGGCCCTCAAAGCTTAGGGCCTTCTCCAGTATTGGGGAGCCCATGCTGGCACTCCATCCTCCCCACACTCACCTCCCCACAGCCTCAGCCCCCGACTGATTTTTCTGAGGGTCAGCAGCCCCCCAACCCAAAAAAGGTTTCCCACCCCTGACCTATATGGTCAGGCCAGCCCTGCTCCCAACACATGAAATTTTATCCTGCACCTTGTCGTATCTGGTACTTTACTTAAAACACCAATCCTTGGAGTCATCTGATTATGTTAGGAGGAACAAATAGTTAATAGGTCCTTCCATCTAGCTGAGAGAGGTACATAACAATCCAATGGCTGGGAGTTTAAGACCGACAAAATCAGATTGGAAAATATGGCTGTGCATGTTCAACAGTGAGTAATTGACATTTGGAACATTTTAGCAAGGGTTGTGGTGAATTCTTCATCACTGACCAGTTTTAAATCAGGATTGGATTTTTTTTTCTAAAAAAGATCTGCTCTACGAGTTATTTTTGGGACGTTCTCTGGCCTGTGACACACAGATCAGACTTGACGATCACAACGGTCCCTTCTGGTCTTGGAATCTAAGAGAATCTCAACTTTCATTTGTAGGAGGAGGAGAAAAGCTTGTAAATGTGATGATCCCTAACAGCTCAAACATTAGAAAGTAAATACGAGTATGCAGCATATATTATTTTTTAAAATATTGTGATTTTTAAATAGGGATGTCAACATGTAGACAACTACACAATTAACCAATAGACGTGGGCTTATTGGTTAATCTCGTCAACTACACATGCTTCCCCCGCCCCTCCCGCTGCCTCTGTATCAAGTGGTTTTCAAGCAGGCTCCCTGCTCATGCCATCTGTGTGGACCTGCTTGCCCCCCTGCTGCCTCCTACAGAGGCAACTGAGTGGGGAGGCAGGAGCCGGTGATGGAGAAAGCCAGTTTAAAAGCCAGTTCCCCCCAACATTGGCTCTATGGTGCAGCCTTCCCCTCCTCCCCCAGTGCTGCTGCCTCTATCAAAGGCAGCGGCCTCTATCAAAGACAGCTGCAGTAGGGGCAGGGGAGGCTTCTACCGAGCAGCCTCTGTCCATGGCAGCCCAGGCTTACCACAAACAGAAGCTGCTCCATGGCAGCAGCACTTGTCTGCAAGAGAGATCCAAGCTCTCTGCAGACAAAGACTACTCTGGCATCCCATGGAGCATCGTCTGTCCGTGGGGTGCTCAGACCCTCCCCAGACAGGGGCTGCTGCCACCCTGTCTGCTGCCTCTGTATCCGAGAGTGGCAGCAGCAGCGCGGGGTAGTAAGGGGCTCCCCAGGAGTGGAGCTGGGAGCACATTGACTGCCGGCCCCAATCCCGGGGACTATGCAATAGTCATGTAACCACTAACATTTCATATGATTACACAACCATTCAATTACATGCTGTTTAACATCCCTAATTTTAAGCCAATTTCTTAATGGGGGGGGGGGTGTAGGGGCTGTCTCCTGATTTAGCACTTGGCAATGGCAATATAGTAGCAGCTAAAAAGAGATATGAATCCAGCTCCGAGTCTTGGCCATTGATACAAGTAGTCCAGAGTCTGTGCCTACAAGTCATTTGAAGGATTCCCTTGTGCCCCAGAGAATTTGCCAGTCTTGTTACAGATCTTTTACAGAGACGGCTGCAGCGAGTAGTGGGGGGACATCAAGGTGGGAAACTTTAGACATCCCCAAATAAGTTTCGCTTTGGTTGTCCTTTAATTAATTCTTTGCAACAACGTTGGTCACAAAAGTAGGGATGAGCCTGCAGCACAAAATTCCACCACTAGCTCTCCTATATGCTCTCTGTGACTTGCATTTGAAGGGGGTATAGGATGGAGACCTATGTAGGAAAATATTCTTTCTGCTGCCTAGATTCCCATGGTCAGTATCTCAGACTGTTCATGTTGGAGACTCCTAAAACAATCTCTTCAACAGACTCAACCCAATGTAAGCCACTTTGTCTGTGTCTCTTGTAACTTCTTCTGGACAGGGGCTGGATTTTCTTTTGCCATGTGTAACACTGAGCACATGTTCGTGCTGAGCAAGTAACAAACAATAATGGCACAAATGCCCCCAAATGGGCACCTCCCCTGTGTTAGCCACAAGTTTTAATCATTTTAGGTCCAATTTGAAACTGAAAACCAGGATGGTTTCTGTTCCATGTCCACTTGTAAAATACAAAGCACAATACTTTAAGAGGGTGCGGTAATAAATTGTTCCCACAAGTGATGAACATTTTTTTAAGTCAGTGATGCTTTGTGTAGATATCCATATGCAGAAAAAGTACAAGTCTTTTGCCCTTCATATTACAGTGACCTCATTGTGTTAAATTACGGCAAACATTCACTGTTTACTGCACAGCTTGACGTGTATAAACTATTCACAGCACTGTGCACAAACTTGTGATATTCAAATCTTTGTGCTACCCTTGCCACTTCCTCTCTTCCAGGGCCAAATGCATGTTTAGGATGGGGCGAGCTGAGCCACAACTGTCCCACAATCCTCTATCCACATTACCCATTTTTCCCTTGGGTTACCTGAAAGTACAAGGAGATTGCAGTGTTAACAGCTGTGAAGCAGATGCAGGCAGCCTCAGTCACGTGACCTGATGCATGTGTTTAGTACTGGCCTCTCTCAGGATTTCTCAGCTGCTTTGGGCTGTTGAACATAAATGAAGGCAACAGTAACAAGGACAGAATCTAAAAGGAAGATTTGCTGTTTGAAGATTCAAGTTTAAAGTCTTGAAAGGCTAATTATAATAACAATTATTAACATGCAGTATTAATGATGGAAGTATGCTCTTATGGTTACAACAGGGCAGAGGCGTAATGAGGGTGTTATGCGCCCGGGGGCAAAAGCAAAATTTGCACACACACCCTGCCACCACGTCACAGGGCCCCGAACCTGATGCACAGCTGAGCCCAACCCTGGGAGGAGGAGGGGAGCTTGTACCACATCTTCCCCTAGCCCCTCCAGTTTGCAGCAGGCGCTATCCTGCTGTTGAAGAGGGAGGAGGGTGGGGTTAGGGGTACAGAGGCAAGGAGGAGGCTTCAGCAGGCAGTGGTGGGCAGAGGAGGAGCCGGCAAGCCGAGGTATGTTAGGGGGAGCAGAGGGGCAATTACCCCCCCACCTCCTTTGCTACATCAATGAATGTAAGAGATTAATTTGCCTGTTAAAATAACACTCAGAAAAAACTTTTAAATAAAACTAACACACAACACAAGAACCACCCTCGCTTTCTTGAAGGCACTTGAAGCAATAAGTAGCCTAAGGATACACTGCAGGCGTGGCTTTCTGTCTGCCATGAGGACTTTTTCTTTCAGGCTGCTGTGAGATTCTATCCTTAAGTAAAGGAGAGAGGTCTCTCTGGGCTGCTCTTCCAAATTTCACACAAGCCATTCAACTGAAGCCATAGATTTCAAGATTCAAGGCCAGCCTTGCCTTTGGCAGACTGCCTCGCCAGATAGTCATAATCACAACATCTGAACATGTATAAGACTTTTAGTTGAGAAAGCCATGTTTAACCCAAAGTCTCTGCTATGACTGGGAGATGTGGGTGACCTATAGGAAACACCAGCATTTTCTTTGGAAAATCCATAACAAAACGTGGGGAGATCGATCACCTGAGTAATGCCAACTCCTTTAGAATTTAGGCCCTGATTATCCAGCACCAGCTGAGGTAGAGCAGGAACTGTGTGCACGTCTGATATATTTTTACCAGAACTTCTACCTGCCCAACTTGTCAAAGAAGAAAGGAAACAGGGAGGCCAAAAGAATGGTTTAGAGCAGTGTTTCTCAACCTTTTTTTATAAAGTACCCCTTTAAAAAATTATAAGCACCCCCAATTCCTACAGTTTTCAGACACACACAATTTTTTCTACCATTGCAACATATTTGTTTAAACAACTTCATCATATCCCCATCA
>JANRFK010000875.1:23034204-23051176 GCA_030068395.1 Apalone spinifera | reverse complement strand
GCGTCATTTGAGCTCCCCGCCTCAGGTGCAAAAATGTTGTGGGCCAGTCCTGGTCTTTTTTTAATCTTTGTATTCATGCCCATCAGTGTGAAATAATTTATTTGCATATATATTTGCATGCATATACAACCATACTTAAGTTGCAGCCCTCGGCACATGCTGTGAGTATAATTGTGGCCCCCAGGGCTTCCAAAGTTGAGTAGCTCTGCAGTACAGTATTGTGTTATAGTATTGTATTAAATGTAAACTAAAAACATAAAGGGAAAGCAGCATTGAAACTTTACTATACAGAAGAATAAAGCATATTAAGTCAATGTTGAGTTCTAAACTTTAGAAAGAGCCATTATGATTTGTTCAGAGTTACAAACAACTTCCGTTCCCGGGGTATTCGCAACTCTGAAGTTCTAGTGCAGCTGAGATGCATCCCCCGAGGAATACTTTGGCATTAGCCATTTGTTTCTTGAGGAAATCAGTAGCAGGTCTGTCCCCAACTTGTGCTACTGGTAAAGAGAAGTCTCAATTCTCAACCAAGACATCAGCTGGTGAAAGCAGAACACATAATTATCTCCAGCATGTGAAAGCAGCCCCCCTCTACTTGTTGTAGAGTGACAATAGTTTATTGATGTTGACATTCTGGCAAGATATTGCATTAGTGCACCAGCGTCTGCACTCACTTCTCAATAGGTTTTACTTTTGACATTTAAGCCCCTAAAGAGTTTGTTCCTGCTTCTCTCCATGTTCCACTCCAGATGAGCCAACCATTAACTAACAGTGGTTAGGCAGAGACTTACCCTATGAGCAGGTCATTCAATAATTGTTCATTGTGGTCCATTCAGACCTTGTGCTGAGGCAGTTGTGTCAAGATCTGGATTCTAGGTTGTCAGGCTGGGGGTTTGGAAGAATTGTCAAAGCCAAATATAAAATCAGGACCAGGCTGAGAGCAGCCCTGAAACTGGGGTCCACATACAGGCCATGGGTCAGAATTGGGGCCAAAGTCCATGGACAAGCCAAAGCAGAATCACAGTGAGACAGGTAGCAGGCCAAAGTCAGGTTAGAGTCAGTCCAAGAGCCTGGGGGCCAAAAAGCTAGTGGAAGGCTAGAGCAGATCAGTAATAGGGCTCGAGCAGGGTCCAAGTGAGTCATGGACAAGGCTAAAATGGGCTGGAACAAAGTTCAGGCACAACTGGGAGCAAGAAGTGGAATTGGCTCAAGAGCAGTCAGGAAGTCTAGGGAGTCTAATGCTGAGACAGCAAAAGAGTTCCTGGCCAAGTAGTGCTGTGGCATAAATTAGCACTTGTGACCCTGGTGAAATACTTGTGCATAAGAATCATCATCTCATGAGGCTCTACTTGGGGATAAGCAACCGTAGCAAGCTTGAGGGCTAAATCACTGCAGGCTCTGTTAGAGGGGTAAGTGTTGACATCTATTGATGATGGACAAGCACAAGCCTTTCATACATCTATGGCCCCTCCCCCAGGCTAAAGGGAGAAACTGCAAGGAACAATATTTTTTAAAAAGGGGATTGGAGTGAAGGTCAGGGTCAAAACCAGGGATCCTGAGCAGAGATCCCCCAGACAGCACCTAGTGATTCTCAAAGGTGTCCAAAGAAGCCAGGGGATGCCCCCCAGAGGAAAAGGACCTGCAACCTGGTGCACTTGTGGTAGACGTGCGCCAGAGTCTCCATCATGTTGCAGAAGGGCAGGTGTTGGAAGAGGTGGTGAACCATGTGCCTGTGCTCATGGCTCCATGAAGGAGCTGCCAACTTATTCTGCTGGCAAGCCAAGGGACCAGAGTGGAACCTGGGTGGTAGGAGGCCCTGCCTCTAGGTGCTGGGGTGAGACAGAAGAGACAGGAAGTGAAGAATGTAGAACATGAGAGCTTTTAGCAGTTTCCTAGGTCTGGTTTGGTGGCAGGCTGGAGGCAGGTCATGAAGCCAGGAGGGGGTGGACAGAGAAGTTCATGGGAGGTGGTCAGGGAAGCTCATGGGGCAGAGGGTGATGTTATGTCTGGAGGGCCAGGGGAGGGGCAGGTGGGGAATACCCTCCTGCAGGACCCACTGGAGGAAATCCCAAGAAGTGGGTGATACGGCCTATTCTAACTTCCTGGAGTATACGGACATGAGGAGTGAAGAGCCATGCACTGGCTGAGTGCCAGAAGATCCACCCAATCCTTCTGGTCATAGTTCAGGAGTTCTCTAATCCTGGTGTGACCAGCCAGGACCAACCTCTGGCACAATGAGGAGGACTCTGCCACTTGCACACAAGATGGCAGGGGGAGGAGGAAAGTTTGTAGCAGGGGCTTTGAGGAGATCCTCTCCCTTGGCTTCTGCCATGGATCTAGTCACTGAGGGTAAATCCTGGCAGCTGAGTGAGCAGCCCTGGTCTAGCTGTGGGTTTGCCTCATAATCTGGTACTGAGACCACTGTCAAAGACAGGCTATTATACTAGTCTGATCCAGTAAAGCAAGTCCTATGTACCTGTTCTTGTATTATTTGGTGCTGGAGGTTACTGGTAGTTCTGTCTTGGTATTCAGCCACAATGTGCTACCTATCTGTTAAAAGACCCTTTTAGAAGAACTCAATTTGCCTGAGGATTAATAATCCTTCCTGCCTTACCACATTTTATTGACCATGTTTATTTCAATCAACCAGTTAAGTAACTGATGCTGAGTTACAAGGAAAACACGTAGTGGAGGACATGTGGCATGCTAATGACTTCACTGTGACCAGCCTTATGGGGCTCAGTGCCAAAAGAATTCATAATAAAATATTCAGACACAATAAAATGCTTTTCTTTATCTAGAAAGAGTGGATCACATGCAAATTATGAGCCACCTTTCAAAGAAAAAAAGGAAAGGAAACAAAGATTGGCTTGCAGGAAACTTAACACTGGGCTCTATTAGAATGCAAAATTATCTCCCTGAGAAAGTGAAAGATGCCTCATTGTGTGAATCCCTAAAAACTGTACTGAACAAAACGCAGAAAACTTACTGCAGGGAACTACGCTTGCAGAGTTGAGGCTGGAGAGAGATTACTGATGCATCAAGTAATAGATCTTAATTTCTTTGAGTCTATTCTTTCTTTATTTGGAAATCACAGTAGCAAGGTACATAATTTGTATCTTCACTGCTGATTACACTGAGCTTCCTAGTGGTTTATTCTTTCAAATTGCACTTGTGTCTGTCATGGCATGCAAACCATACACAATAATAATTGCTGGGGTAATTGCTTTCTCTTATGTTTAAAAACAAAGAAACATGCACACTTCTTGCAAACTGAAAAGGTCCATTAGGCACCACAAAAGCACTCGCCCATCAACCAGTGCCCTATGTTACATTTATTTATGGTGGTCACCAATGCACTAAACAGACATCTAAGCAGTGTCCTTCTGAGCTTCTGCAGTGGTGTCTTAACTTCCCCTTAACAGTCTCAGAAAACTATCCCTCTAAGCTAGATATGTCATCTAGCCATGTAGATAGCTCCTGCTCACTCTACAGCATTTTGGGGGTATTGGCCTGGCAGGCAGGGTAATAGAGTTCAGCTTACACCTCCCTGTGCTAGCCGGGACTAGAACAATGGAAGTAACCTGCTCAGCTCTGGAAGTAGGAAGCATCCTAACTCACTCTCTGGGCAGCCCTTAGAGTTGCTGCTCAGATCTATGCCTTGGCTGGGAGGAGGATCACCATTATCCAGATCTGTTAAAAGCTGCAACAAAACCCCAAAATTGCTTCTTAAGCAGAGATTTTAGACATAAGCCATGGACCAGATTTTTAGAATTGGTTGGGTGCAACAATGATCTGCATCTACATTTGCCACATTGCACAAGCAACCCAAATTAATCCTATGTGAATATTATCATTTAATAAATATGTTATGTGCCCTTAAAGTGAGGCAGAGTGACCACCCACTTACCTGGGGGGTGGGAGGAGGGGAGCTCCACCCCACCATCTTGCTGGAAGTCAGGAGGAGGGATCAAAAGTATAAAAGGAAGCCCAGGAACGCAGTGAGGCTCCAGCTGCTGGAGGAGCCAGACATCTGCCCTGAGCTCCTGAGCTGGGAGGTTGCTGTGGACCTAAAAGAAGCTGAGGACTGGCCAGTACCACTTGAGCTTGACCCAGAAGAGCTGCTAACCCTGACCGAGAGTCCCGCCTCCAGAGGACATGCTATGGAGCCAGGTATGCAAGGATGTGTTTTTCTTTTCTTCCCATTTCCCTGACGATAAGGGAGAGAGGGGAAAGTACTTGGATTCCGTGAATTATTCTTCTGCCCCCTGCCTTCATCAGCCAGGAGTGAGAGGCAGGCATAGAATCCAAGTACTTTTCCCTTACTCCCTTATCAGGGGAATGGGAAGAAAAGCAAGCTGCGTCCTAGTGCACACGGCTGCTGCCCCATCATGCTCTCCCAAAATGGCACCCTTGCATGTATGCCTGAACGGGGAGCTAGAAAGTAACCCAGGGATAGCCCACCTTTACTCAGAGCCTGGGAGTGAATCAGGATCCCCACTAACCCAGTGGCAGATAGGGCTCTGGGCTGGGATGCAGTGGAACAGGTGGGCCTGTGTCCCTCTTGCCACCTCAGTCCATGGGTAGCAGTCTCCCCCTGCTTCTCTAGGCAAAACACCTTCACTTGTTGTCGCTTCACCCAAGGGGAGAGATCCAACTGTTTGTTGCCCCAGCCTGAGGGAGGGCATGAGCCTATTGGCTTAAAGGCTTGGCCTGACCATAGGCCTAAGCCCCTGAATTATCACTGCGGCTGATTTCCTATCCACAATTGAGCAGGTGTGCGTAGTGAGGCAGAGTAGCCACCCACTGACCCTGAGGGGGAGGAGCCTCTCCCTGAGCCCTCGTGTGTGGAGTCCTCGCCTCCTGGTTGGGCTACAGAGCCATTATCCGAATGCGAGTGCTGTTGTGGTAAATGCTACATGAAGCATTTGGATCTCATTTTTGGAAATAACTTTATTTAAAAAAATGCACACAACCATCTGACTGGTCTTTGCCCTCTTCATTTCAATAGCCACATGTCTGGGCCCAAATTCTATCCTGTTCCCAAGTCTTCCCATGAAAGCTGAAGCTCACCCTGAACTAGTTGGGTTCCAATATAATTGAAAGAGTGTCTTGGAACTCACGTGCCTTTTCTGTAGAAAGGCATTTGTGTAAGAAGCTTAAGGTGAGCCAAGGAGGAGTCTTGCAAGGTGACATTATGGCTAACAAAGAAATGTTCTGCATGATTTAACTTTCAGAATCAGATACAGTGTACCTGGGAATGCCTGTGGTTTCAGTAGTCATGAAGGATAATCCTTCAGGCAGGCAGATTGGAGCCATAAAGAATTTTATTGACACTTGGCCACTGATTCAAACTACCCAACCCATGGAGGAAGAGATCCGTTCCTTCATCCTCCCACAGGGCTGCAACTGCTCCCCATAAATCAATAGAGTCATCAAATGGATAGCAAGCCAAATTCATGTCTGGTGTAAATTCACTGGCTTCAGTAGGTGGTGAGGGAATTCAGAATCATACAAAGTTGCCAGACAAAGTTGCTTGGTGCTTGGCAGGATTGTGTCTTTTTGTGCCAAGGTCTGAACAGATCATAAAGACTGAACTTCCCTCTCTGTTTTATGGGTCATCCCTTCAGCTTGAAGTTCAGTCACATTGACTGGGTGGGGACAACAGGAAGCTTGCCTTTTTTGTACTTGTCCTGTAGATAAATTGAACACTTTAATTACTCCTTGGCTGACAATCCTGTGCTTGCCAGTTTTGCTTCCTGGGTGTTTATATTCCCAAGAGGGCAAAACTAAACTCATGTATAGTGAGAATGCCTAAAAACGTTGGTTTTTGCATGGGATAAATCTGACCAGTATCTTCTAGGACAGAATCACATTCATGTGGAGACAGATCACAAACTAAGGACTGGAGACAACACTTAGATTAGACCCTCACTTCAAGCTTCTGTTTTGTCCTGTTACAGACCATTTGATCCAGTTGTAAAATTCTGACCCAGAATTGGGCTCGGGTTCCAAATCCCATTTTCAAATTTGGTAGGGGGCTGGTGAATGTGGGTGGGTGCAAAGGGGAGTCTTCAGATCCGGAGTTTGGATTTGAACTCATGTCTGCCACAAATATTTGAGAGCTATTTCCTAAAGTGTTTTGTACCCCAATCACTTCTAAATAATGTTTTGAAGAACTAAAACTTGTGACTTGCTTTGATAGTACCAAGACGACTTCCTGATATTCATTGCTGAATTTCTGTCCAGAGAAAGAATACCATAAGCTATTGACTACTGAGGCCCTCGATCTGCCTTTGTGTGATGGAAAATTGGTAGGTCCTAGCAGAGACGTGCCCAGTACACTTCATAGTCTCCAAATGAGGGATGTGAAGATTGTTAACTGTTTAGCATCAACCTTAATGGGTGAAGCTTACTGGTTAAGGTTAGTCAGTGGGGCTGGAGCAGCTCTCCAATTACGGTGGGCAGGGGGCTGTTCCAGCACAGCCCCTGCCTGTACACCCTGGCCCACTGCAGGCAGAGGCTGCTGTAGCCAGGCTGGAGCAGCCCCTGCCTGTCGCAGGGCAGGGGCGAGCAAGGGGTCAGTTAGCTAATTAAATGTGAATTTACATCCCTACTCCAAATCATTGATTTGGCAGGACAGCAAGGCATAGAGGGATTAATTTAAGAACAGTACTGAACATATTGCATGGTGGAATTCTGATACCTTTGTGTACAATGAAACTGAGCCCACAACACCATGTACATTCTTTGAGGCAGGGACTCTCTCTTACAGGAAGTTTGTACAACATTTCACACAAGCAAGGCACTGATCAATGACTTTCTACCACCTGTTTCTAAGTCAGTACAGCCTACTGGCCAGAGTCAGTTACAGTGGCCTTTTCTCTCAGGGCAGCAAGGCCCAATGGGCAGTCAGTTATCACAGCAGCCCTTTCCCTGGCATACATGGGCTGTTGCAATTGCTGTACTTCTGCACAAAGCAGGTCCTCCAGACCTCTCTGGGCACCCAGCGCCATGGGCCAGCCAGGCTTTCCAGCTAAGGTACCAATAGTTCTTCAACAGGCACTTCCATTACAAGTCTTTCCTCCTCAGCCACCTCCCTGACTGAAATGCATTACTACCTTTTATATTTGCTCCCCAGTTGGAGACTGTCCAACAGGGCCTTTGGGTTGAGGAGGCCCTAGAGTGGGATTAACCCGGGGCAAATGTGCCCTGTCACAAACACTAAAAAATACAGTGAAGTCAAAGGCCTCATAAATCATTGGAGTTGGTGCAGTGAGTTCCTAGCCCGTTAACAAGAGGGGATCGTAGAGACTAGATGGAAGACTCCTATTTGGTCATCTAGCTTATTCCTTCCTAGTGCAGCTATTTTTCCATTCTAGA
Organism: Apalone spinifera; assembly: GCA_030068395.1. Lineage (NCBI taxonomy): Eukaryota > Metazoa > Chordata > Testudines > Trionychidae > Apalone > Apalone spinifera. The sequence goes on along the minus strand of JANRFK010000875.1, from coordinate 23,043,793 downwards.
ATTAAATGGCCTACACAATGTATCGTTCACTGCTTTCTTCAAGAGACTTTTCCATAGTTTAACAGATTGGGGAGCACTCACGACACAGTAAATCAAATGACCTTGCAATAAGCCACCCTTGGATTGATTTGCTGTACATGGTCTAGAATACATTATGATAGCAATTTCAACTCTGATCACTGAGAACCCGATCACTTGCACACAAAGGCAGCTGCCATCAGTGAATGCTGTAAAGCACAGTTTGCCCAGCTTGGAATTCCAGAGATTGTAACTATAGAAAATTGACCTCACTTTGTCTACCAGGAATGGTCAGAGTTTGCTATATCATTGGAATCTGAGCATGCCATACCCTCCCTCAGTATAGCCTGTGTAATTGGCAAAAGGGAATCTGCAGCCCAGGCTGCCAAGGAAGGACTAAGGCTATGTCTACATTGGGAGGGTTTGGCGACAAAAGTGCTGTCGACATGCAAATGTCACCAAAAGCGGAAACTGGTCACACCAGTTTTTCTGCCCCCCATTGTCAAGATTTCATGGCCTCATTGCTAGCACCCTCAAGAGCAAACGGGTGTGAGTAAGCAACCCACAATGCAGTGTTGTGGGGAAGCAGAGCTGATCCCTGCACTTCTTGGGATTCCCTTGTAGCTCTGTAAGCTCTCTGCGCTGCAGAATGTCAAAGCAGCACAGACTCTCTAGCCCTCTCCCTGCTGCAGCAATCTGCCTCCTGCTGTCTTTCTAGTGCAAGACAGAACAGAAATCATTCCAATGATTTGTTCTTGGTTCTCCAAATGGAGCAGCTCACTCAACTGTCAGATACTTCCTAGAGCTTTGAGATGGGAGGTGCACGCGTGCTTTCAGGGCAGTAGAAATCATAAAACATGAGCACAGTCATCCAGGCAGGCATTGTGGGATACTGGAGGAAGCCAGTTCTCTCAACAAAACAACAGAGTCCACACTGACTCTTTGTCGACAATAAAGGGAGGGAAAGAGACAACAGTATCTCTCGGGGTGGAAGTTTTTTGTTGCCAAAACTGAGTGTTTTTCCCGACAAAAGTTGCATGCTCTGACTGCTTTGTGAACATAAGGCAGTTTTTGGTGACAAAATGTGCCAGTGTAGACAAGGCCAAAGAAAGGGTCTAGCATAGTGTTTCTTCACAACCAGTCTGTGGATGGACACCGGTCCCTGAGACCTCCCTGGCTGTTTAGGAAAGCAACAAGCTGGTCACTGGTCTCCAAAAGATTGAAAAAAAAACAAAACTGGATTAGCAGAGAACCCTGCAAAGTAGTATTGGACTGGAGAGAAGCACTGACAGGAGAGAAGGATACCAATCCTTTATAATATCTCATTCGTGTTCCATATGATAACTACTGCAAGCAGCAAACTAACTGAAACTTCAGCAAACTTCATCCCCTGCCCTCCCAAACTGTAGCCAGATATACTATAAAATAATGATACTGACCTGTTTTGAAAAGTACTGTGAGATCTACCCATGAAAAGTGCTGTAATAAGAGCTGGGATTTATTATTATTGAGATTGGATTGAGAGGATGCAAAAGAATCTATTGGGCTTTGTAGTTGCCGTTATGCTATAGGGCATGTGTTCCCAAACCGGGGGGGACGTGAAGAAATTCCAGGGGGGGCGTGAGGCAAACCAGCTGCCCCTGTCAATCCCCCCGCCTATTCCCCAGGAGCAGCCCGAGGTGAGCTGCGGCAGCTGGCGCCCCAGGCGAAATGTGCAATTGGCACCCCTGCCTGCACAGCTGTCAATGGAGTGACGTCATAATCGGGCGCCCAGGGCGCCCCATTGAAGGCAGTGCCCGAGGCAACGTCCGAGTCGGCCTATAGTCATGGGACGCCTCTGCCCCCCAACAAGAAAGAGCCCAGTTCATAAGTCTTCTCGGCCGAGCTGGCTGGGGCAGACTTCAAAATGGCCGCCTTAAAAGGGCAATGCTGGCTCTGCTCGTAAAAGGGCAATTTTTTTTTTTTTTTTGCTCAACAAGTTTTGCTGCTATTTTTTGGGGGTGGGGAGTGGGTGTGAGGGTTTCTCAAAAATCAAAAAGGGGGCGTGATGCTGAAAAGTTTGGGAACCACTGCTATAGGGGATGTATTGTCAAGTGCGTATGCCTAAAGACAGTGGTGAGAAACCTGCAGCCCATGAACCACATGAAGCCCATTAAGGTTCTATGTAGGGCCTACAGAACATTTTGTTTACCATTGCCCTGCACAGGGTTGCCAGAGTCCGTTGGTATCCATTTACGCAGTTTTTTTCCTACTGGTATTACTGAAGTGACACATGTGTAAAACAAGGGCATGTGAAGTGAGGTACATGCTGATTGTATACAATATGGACTCTAGAGCCATGTGCTCCCTCTGCATCCAAAGTGCTGCCACAGTTAATCAGCGCACCCTGCAAATTCTAACTATGCAAGCGCAGTTAGCAAAACTACCCTATCTCAGATGACAGTCTTGGCTACAAAAACAGTCTTGTGGCCCACTGAGATGGAGGTCCACTCACGCAGCCCACTCACTGGCTTCGGTTGCCCAATATTATGTAAAGATATAGCTGTTGAGGAAAGCTGAGATAGGATCACACTGAGCACAGTGGACAATTATATTGCTTATAATCATGGACTACAGTGAGAAGGTTATGTTGTAACGCAGAAGAGAGATGAAAGAGAGAAGGAAGGGAGAATGCTGTTGGTGAAGGTGCAAAATGTTGATGAAGTGTTAAGGGAGGATTAAATGACTGAAATATTGAGTGGTTAAAGAGCACTTTAGGGTGTGAATGAGAGCACTTTTATAATCACTGTTTAGCAACATTATTTATTTCATAAGGTCCAGGCCCGAGGAACCAAATGATTGGTTGTGAAAACTTCTATAACTTCCACCAATTACTGTGAGTTATTTTGACTGCAGTAAGCAAGTATTACTGGACCATTTGGCCACTGGTTACATAAACTTACTAATATTTAAAGTAACAGCGAAGGTGAAAAATTCTGAATGAACGCATAAAAGAGCAAGAACTATGAGTAACCAAGGGGTAGATTAGATGACCGGTGTCTCTTCTAATCCTATGATTCTATGATAAACAGATAAAACCTGCATTATTCTGTCATGGGCTTCAGTCCCACCCATTACAAGAGCCTCTCACCTCTCCAGGTGGGTATAATGCATGAGGTGATGAGATTATGTGGGCAACTCTAGCTAGGCTCAGGGGGGACATAAAGGAGGATGAGACAGACTCCTGAGTAGAGGGTGCTTGAGTTGAATGCTTTAGCTAGCATGGCCAGGTAGACTAGAACCCTGGGTAACTGGCCTCAGGAAACAGCTACAGCTGGTGAGCAGTCCAAGGAGCAAGTCGGGTTCCGCCTGAGGGAGTGAAAGTGAGACTTTTTTATTATAACCCAACTGTGCGAAGGAGGGTCGTGGATCAAGGGGAGTAAGGACCATGAATGACAGCCAGAGACTAGAGCAGGCAGAAGGCAAAGATGGCAGGCCAGGCCTTGTGCCTTCTCTCCAGCTGCTCAGAGTGGGAAGAGAAAGTCCCTCAGGGAGGGGGCTGGGCCCAGTTGGAGTCTGGGTAGAAGACACTTTGAGTGTATTTGGGCTCAAATAAAGTAAAATCCTAGCAGTAGACTTTTGTTTTATACTTTTGGACTATGATGAGTTCCAAAGGGCCCCTGCACAAAAGGGAAAAACAGGCAGTGGGCTGCAGTGCCATGCTCATTCATGGGGGCAGGCAGGGGAGCTAGGAAGGTAACGGTTACAATGACATTTTTATAGGCAAGGGCCAAATCTTTAGGTGAGCTTTTCTTTTCAAGTAAGGACCTCAGGATTTTGGGTTATTGTAGATATTGCTATGTGCTGTATATATACTTTGTTACACCCACTACTGACCACATGTATAACAAGATGAGCTGCTTGTTTGAAGGCACAGCACTTAGCCCCTTGGTAGTATACCTCTAGCCTATATCTGTTTGGCCGTCTTCACTCTTTCACCTGTAGATTTTCCTGTACAGGAGATGCTACAATATTGCCAATGCTCACGTTTTTATTGCTAGTCTTGTAATACTTGTTTTTTTCTTAAAGCCCCACCTCTGGAATAACAATAATAAAAAACCAAAACCTGCAAGCAAACCTTATCTTTTCTCTTAAAAAAAATAAAGTTTCTAGTCCTTGTGGATACCAGGGAAAGCTTGAAAATGTGATCCAAGTACACCCTAAAGGCTCAGAAACTAGAGGACCAATAAAAAGACCCTGAAGTGTAGAACTGAACTCCCACAGACTGTGTCATTTTCCAGTTTTCTGAAAGATAATTCTGCTCAAGAGTACCAAGTATCTCAAAACAGTACACACTGTTCAGTAATGCACAAAAGGAAATTGACTGCGATTGATTCATTTCCTTTTATATTAATCTCTTCTCCGAGCTTATTGCAAAATCTGACCAGGATTGTTCTCTCTGTAGCTAGCTTCCTCCAGAACTTGAGACAAAAGACAATTGAAAACTTCCCTCTGCAGCAAATTCTTTACACAAGAACCTAACCTGCTTTATATCAATTTAATTTTGCATTTCTGCTCTTTGGTATGGCAACCCAAGGACCTAAACCAACCCTGCCTGAGTTTGGGTCACAAGTGAAAACTAGATTGGTGACCTCATTTTATTCCTTACTGGACATCTGGCCACATTGTGAAATCTTGGCTCAGTAGGAGCACAGGCTGCCAGAGGGGCTGATAGGACAGTACACAGGTATTGTTAGAGCATCTCAGGGAGATTATAATTATAGTAATAGTTGATGTGGCATTTCCTAGGGTGGTTGCTAGAGCTAGCACCAGTTCCTCACTTTCACAGGCACTACATACGTACCATTAAAACACTAAGATCATGTGCAGCCTGTATCATAATGATTTGTACCATTAATGTCCAGAGCCTTGTTTTTGTAGCTGCATAAACTTAATGAACATTTGTTTCCAACCACTGTTGCTTCCTTTGATAGAGTCAGTTGTGTTGGCTGCTTTCTACCAAACAGTGTAATGGAGTCATTGGCTAATCCATGCCACTATACCCAGTTATTCAGAATCTGTGCACAGGCCTACATTTTACTCTCCAACTGGTGCAACTTACATATAAATCTAAAACATGGGCAGTGACTGAGCTCCTTACAGCAGGGTCCAGGAGGAAAAAAAAAATCTAAGACCAGAAATCAAATAAAGCGTGATCCTCTAGTACCCATGTTTGCTCTAAAATTTCAAATATGCATCTGTGTTGGCTCTGCTTATGGCAATTTGCGAAATGTGATGTAAACATGTTTGAAGATGAGTCAAAGAAAATGATGCAGGCATGCACTCACACTCATGAAAATTATTGAATATGCTCCTGTATATACATGGTTAATGTGCTCCTGTGGGTGATCACCAAGCAGTGCACCTAATGCAAGAATTATTTCAGTAATGGACCTGGATATTGACTCTTTCCCAGGCATCAAGAGCCCTCTGTGCCAGTGATATGGGCTGGGTTATGCTTGCTATACTGACACTTTGAGCTAGCCTGCCCAGTGAAAAGAGCTGGAGTCCAGCAGTGAATTGGGCCCTTCAATTTGATTCCCCTTTCTGTTGTTTTATTATGTGATCTTAAGCATCTCATTAAACCTCTCTGTTCATCAGTAAAATAGACACAACCTTTACTTACCTCACAGGTAGGAAATGCAAGTGAACCCGTTTAAGAAGCACTCTGAGGACCTCAGAGCCAGTGTACTATACCCTGGTGCCTACTTCACCTATATCACCAAGTCATTGCACAGTTTTATCCAGATGGCAGGGTCTACTTGATAGAGAGCTGTAGGGCTGAGGCTGTTGTGGATCAGGCTGGAAAGGAATTGACAAACCTTCTCCATTACAGGGGTGGGGACTTCATTATAGAGATTATTGTAATTCGAGTACAATCTCTCCAGCCAGTGCTTAGCTTTCCCTTCTCTCATTTAAAGAACTCCCTGAAAGTGTTTACAGCTGATCACTGTGTGTGTAAATGCAGGTGGGGCTATGTGAAAGAGACTTGCGATGTATGGGTCTGTCAGCTGTATACCTAACTGCCTATGCAGAAACATATTTTTCCCCACTTAGACTTCTGTCAAAGGAATATTTTCCCATATGTTATAGGGAAAGGTTTATTCAGCTGTTACCACGCTATCTTGTTACTGTGTTTGTCCATATGGGCTGGGCTGGGTCAGTGCTTTAATGGAACACTTCCATGAGACACAGAGGTGCTGCAAAAAGTGGGGTTTCACTAGGTGGCACTCTATCCTATAAGTCAACAGTTTATTGCTGCACTTCCTGTCAGCTAGGTGAGGAATAAAATGAAGATGTGACTAATTTTACATGAGAAAAGGCATTAACCTAGATGGTTTAATCTAATTAAAAGTTGGGTACTTTTAGGATTTCTACCAATACCCTGTCCACCATGTCTTGTAGCTTCAGTTGGAATGGAAAGTTATTCTTCTCATCATGTTCTCAACTGTCACATAACATTGTTGTTGTGTTGTAAAACAGCCAAAGTGTTCCAAACCCAAAGATGAGTGTGTTACTCCAGTGGTGAAATGATTCCTGTGGACCACGTAAGCATCTAATCACTAGAGCTCTGCAAATCCGTGGATATCCTCACAGGTAACCGCATTTGCGAATGTGGATATCCGCAGCTCATTTTCTTGAATACGGATGTGGATATACATTTTGAATCTAGAACCCTTCAAATCTGCTGATATCTGCTATATATCTATGGGTATCTGTGTCCACGGATGTGTACATAGATATCTGCAGATCATTTTTGCAGATGCGGATACAAATTTGGTATTCACACAGGGCTCTACTAATCAGTCTTGCATGTCAGTTAAAAGCACTCTTGTCATTTACTTAAATGGACACACGATCAGGCCTATATTTAGTTCAGTGCTTTAGAGTCCTAGATAAAACCGGCTCTAGTAAGACAATGATTTTTAGTGGTTAACGGGATTAGAAGACAGGAAATAGGTGTTGCTAACCTCAGCTCTGCTGCTAAATTGTCAGTTTGATAAGTCACACACTGCAAGGAAAACATGGCTCCAAAAGTTTAAATCAGGGCTGAATTTGGCCCTCTGTGCCATAGTTTCCCATTGTATAACAGGGGTTTACAATATGAACTTAACTCATAGCATCCAATCTGTGAGCAACTCAACAAACAAAATGAGTCCTTCTCTCTGCAAGGATAACTTCTATAGTTCATGCAATAAAATAGTGTGGTGGTGGGTTTGTGTGTGCCGCACTTATTTGCACAGGATCACATTTCACTGCAAAAGAGTATATCATTCCAGAAACACTAGAAGGAGATGCTTTATGATAGCTGGAGGAGGAAATGTTAGACATGTAACACAAACTGAAACTCACAACTAACGCTGAAGTTTACTAGGTGAAAGTTATTTCCTTCAAATAAAAATAAATCCAGGGCTTTAAAAGCTGCCTACGTTCCTTTAACTTCAATAAAGAAGCATGGTATTATAACTAATTAGAATTCAGAGAGCAGCTGAATAAACTGGAAAAGGTCACACATGAGGGAGAAACATCAAGGTGAAACATAGGTGATAAAACTCACTAGAAGTACCTCCCTGGAATCAAAACAAAGCAGACCAGCAATCTCCCTTCCCAATCTGGAAAAAAGATGCAATTTCCCCACAAAAATATCACAATTTGATAGTCAATGCATAAATGGTACAGGGAAACAGAGGTGAAATCGGGGTCCTACTGCAGCCATTGTCAAGATTCTGACCAGGATTTCACCTCAGGCCCTTTGAAGAACTTCCACACTATTTTCTCCTGCCCCTGAAAGCCCACATGGATCCCATATCCTAGTCTGAGAACTTCTAAATTAGAATGACCATTTCAGAAATTAAACTTATTGGGACAAAATGTGTGCATCCGTTTCCCTCCTCCCCCACCCCCGCTCCAATTTTTCCTGTGGCAAAAGTTCCATTGACATCTATGAAATGAAAGGGAGTAAAAACCAAGTGAAAATTTTCAGAATATTGCCCATTGTGAGGGTAGCATGGTCTTCTGTGTGCAGGAAACCTGTACTTCCCCCTGCTTTTGAGAAAGATGTGTGTGCCATATGAGTGTGAAACATGAGATATGTCATCTGCCTGATGTGAATGCCCTTTGTGTAGCTCCAGTGGTGTAAAGGCTTAACACTGCTGGGAAATCCCAGACACAGGGAAAATCCTCAAGAGGTATAACATAAATATAGCCAGCTGTACATCATCCTCTGCCTGCCCACCTAGCAGGGGGCATACTGAGAGTGAGTCAGAATATGCTTCATGCTTGTTGAGCCTGGACCAGAGGGACAAGCCTTAACACTACACAGGATTGTTTCAGAAAATATAACTGGAGTAGCTTGTGGGTACTCTAATCTGTACTCCCCACAATTTCGGAGGATGGAAAGATGTGGTCATGCCACCCCCTCACCTCTGATGGGCCAGCAGGTTTCTGGAGCACTTGCATTCCAAAGAGGACCAAGATTTATAAGAGAATTCTGAGGTTTTAGTGTCACTGGGTAACAGCAAACAACTACTGTATGTTTTTTCACAGAGGGAAAGGCTTCCCTTCAGCTAGAAATGCATGGGCTTTTAAAACTATCCCCTCCCTTGGGAATTTAAATCATTTGTTTAAGAGGGAGGAGAATGTTTGTTTTATGAGACTCAGCGAAGCTGGAGGAAATCTAAAACATAAAATGGGGGACAGCTTCTGAAATGTTCCAAAAAGCTAAAGTCCAGAGGAGTTCCCCAACTCTGAGGGATGGAAATGTAGTACTCTTCTATGTAGGTAAATCCTAATTTGTAACATCCACAACCCACCTATTTTTCTGTGCCAGCTATCTATAAGAAATACAGCGATATACAGTCTGTGCCCTCCTGACCTACTCGCTCAAGCTCAGACCTGAGGGGCTGGAGAGCTTCGGCAAGTCACGTAAGTGACCGTGCCTCAGTTTCCCCACCGGTAAAGTGGGGAGGGTAACGGGCACCTCCCGAGGTGGGAGGCAGCACTGAGCTACGCCAAGTGATGAAGGGGCTGGACGCCTTTGGATGAACTCCCTGTTCGGCTCTTGAATGCTCCATGCCTGCGAAGTGCACCAACTGGGAGCCAATTCCGCGCCCCAGCCAGGCTCCCCGCGACGCTCTGTCCGCCACGCGTGAACTGCTGCCGCCCAGGCTCCCTCCTCCCATGGCCAGGGCCGCGCACCCATTGGGAGCCGCGAGCTCCTGGCCACCCAGCCCGTGCAATCAGAGCGGCCTCCCGCTTCACCCCCGCACCAGGAGCAGGAGGAGGAGGAGGAACCGGGGGGTCAGACCCCCCTCTCCCTCCCTCTTAGGGGGCGCATGCGCCGTGGTGCAGGACTCGCTCCTAGGACCAGCAGAGGGAGGGAGCCGCCGGGAGCGCTCGGGTGTCGCCGCCTGTTGCACCAGCGTCCCGTGCCGCCAGCCATTGTCCCCTTCTCCCTGCTGCCGCTGCAGACGGAGCAGCCCCGCTCGCGGGGTGAGTGAGCGAGCGAGTTTGCAGGAGTTGGAGGAACTTG
>JANRFK010000875.1:23015450-23034104 GCA_030068395.1 Apalone spinifera | reverse complement strand
GGGGGGGGGAGCCTGTAGGGTCTGTAGAAAATGCACATGGAAGTTTACCTCGCTTCCCCCAAGCACTGAACCCTCCAGCCCCGGGCTGTTCTCTTGGCAACTTTGTGTCTTCCAAGAGCTGCGTAAGGGCGATTGCTGAGAGGCTCCCAGCCATAGTCCCCCTAACAGGTCACTGCTGGATCGGACAGACCTGGGCTGGGCTGCGGGTTTTCTTCCCCCCTCCCTCGTTTTTCTTTCCTTTGTTTCTGCTTTTGCTAATTGCAAACATACTTTATTGTGCCCTAGCCCGAAACACTTTCCCCTCCGCTCTAGTTTGTGCTGCGCCAGTTACCAAGTTCTCGAGTAGTTTGTGCTCAGTAGTTAAATCCCTCTTATTTCGAGGAACGGTTAGGAGTGGAGGAGAGGAATGTGAGCCTTGAAAGCCATCTGTATTGATACATTAACAAATTGTAGCTTCCTAAACTTTTTTATCCCTGCTATGTGTGTACCTGGGAGGAGTGTTAGGGTTGTAAAATAAACGTTCTGTGTATGGAAATCAAGGAGTAATAGCTCCACTTTATTTCAGGGAAAGTAATCCAGATGCCAAATACAATCTATGATTGTCATTGATTTCTTGCTGTTGTAATATTTGTGCTTACATGAACCTCTGAAATTATTCTGTGTGTGTGTGTGCGTGTGCGTGCGCGCGCGGGGCGGGGGGGGGAGTTTATTGCTAGAGACATGATTCATGTTTTTATTCAGAGGGTTTTAAAAGACACTGCACATATATGCTTGTTTGTATAATTAAATAGTCTATGGAATTCCTGAGCAAGGGTCACAGAAATGCTGCTATTTCTTAACCTTTTAACTGTCAGGGTTTATTAATCCACCTTCTGTGTCCATGTTATCCCCACAGGTCATACAGAGGAATTGGGATTAGTAGAGACCATTTTTTCTGACCTTTTTAATTGCTTCTAATGCAGCGTCTTTACAGTGCTTCACCGTGTATCTTTTCATTCTTGTATTCAGGCTATTTTCATAGTGCTTTTTATATGAGCATACTGTACTAGTTCTAGTTGTTATATGTCACCTTAGAGATGCCCAGATGTCTCAATAAAAACATTATAAATATGATAGTAAAACAGTAGCATCTGTAGACTACTTAGTTCTTCAGTCAACCGTGAAACTTAAAATAAATAGGAGATATGTGATGCAGTAGAAATATGTTAAACACATAGACTATAAACCAAGTTTAGACAGTTGTCCTGAGTTGTGGTGAATGTCTTATGTGCTGAGAGTTATGGGTAATGTAATTTAATATTTTTTTTTAAGGGAGAAAAAATGGCATGGTTTCTGTTTACCTAGTAACCCCATGGAGCTTGAAATCATTCCTTCTCTGGATTTTTTTTTTCTTCTGTTTCGTACACACAGGCAATTTGTTAGGGTTGCTAAGGTGAGTTAGGCTCTAGATATCCTTTTTGAAGTAATATATTCATGAATCATTTAATGGAGTGGGTGTTTTTGTATTTCTTCTGTCACAAGAGCATCTGAGAGCCTCACTAACTTTACTGAAGTTGGCTTGGCAACATCTCCGAGGCAGGAGATACTATTGCTTCCCCAGGTATAGAGGTGAGGTACTGACAGAAAATGAGTTATCACAGTCCCACAGGAAGTCTGTGGCAGAGCGTGGAATTGAATGCATTTTGCAAGTGCATTGCTCTTAGTACAAGACTAACCTCCCCTGTCTGAGTCTTTCTTTTTCTTCCTCCTCTTATATCCTGTTACACAGTGAACTTTCCCAAGGAAACTAGTCAGGCAGATTGTGGGCTCACCAATCAGCTAGCCTGGCTGTGTTCCCTTAAAGAACCTTAACTAGAGTATCTACCTATGTATCAAATGCATCTTTTAGCAGCTTATCAGATTATGCTTTATGATGTGGTTATTATTTTGCATGTGCATGCTCAGCTTGCCAACACTATAATATTCTGCATGTCGTTTTTATGTAGATGGGTAGTTGGGTATTGGCCAATACAGTCAAATGTGACTAATGGTTTTGGTTGCCCGTTGGAATACCACATATAGTTAGAAGAAGGGGAGGATACAGTGGTTCAAGTGCTAGTCTGCTACGAGACCTGAAATCAAATCTCTGTTCTACCACCGATTTCTTCTGTGACCTTGCTCAGGTCTGATAGACTCTTTGTGCTTCAGTTCTCCACCAGTAACATGGAAATTATAGCACAACCGCATTTCACACCCTCAGTGGGAGGGTAAACAAAGATTCTGAAGGGTACATTTAGACATGTTCTCTCTAATCTTTTCCATGCATGTATGGATTTTTTTCCTTCCATGTGCAGACTAAATTTTTATGTGCACTGAGCCATGTGTGAATGTGCACCACCAGTAGAAATAGAAAACCTTGCTGTAGGTACTCTGTTAATCAATCAGCTGGGAGGCATTTGAATCTCTCCTGAACCACTGCACACACACTCAGCTTACAAGGAACACTGTGAATGGGGCCTGCTTTTTCAGAAGGTGGCTGCTGGCACTTTCTAAGAGTTGGGCCTCTCTTAAGGGGCCTTCAGTTGGACACCCCAAATCATTAGTGACGTCAAAAAATCCCAGTCATTTACTGCCTTGCTTTATGTTTATGATTGAGAGCATGCTAATAGTTGATCCTGAGAGGTGTCAAGCACTCGGAATTCCAGAGTTTGGAGATGCTAACCCCCTTAGTTCACATGCCCATTAAATTCTTGGTATCTCTGCTAAAGTTGATACTTGTAATATGGACATCTGGGCTATGTCTACACTCGCGGCTTCTTGTGTGAGAAATATGCAAATGAGGCTAACCATGGAATATCGCCGAGCCTCATTTGCATACCTACTGAGTCACCATTTTTTGCAGAAGAGGCTCTTGCACCAGAAGGAGCTGTCTACACTGTCCCTTCTTGCACAACAAAAACCCTCTTGCCCAATGCTGTTATTCCTGAAAATAATCAGCGTAGCGGCATTGCGCAAGAGGGCTTTTGTTGTGCAAGAAAGGGCAGTGTAGACCGCTCCTTCTGGCGCAAGAGCTTCTTTTGCAGAATGGCGGCTCATTAGGTATACAAATGAGGCTTGGTGATATTCCACGCTTAGCCTCATTTGCATGTTTCTCATGCAAGAAGCCGCGAGTGTAGACATAGCCCTGGTGGCTAGGACCTGGATTTTGACCTCTAAATCTATCACTGATCTGCAGGGTGAACTTGGAGCTGTGACATGTCATGAGGAGGCAGTGTATACCATGTTTTGTCCCCTGAGCTTTCCAGTCTCGATCCACTTCTGTGACACTCCCTACTGTTATAGTAGAGGGAAAAGTTATTATCCACGTTCCCTGTAAGCTGAGCGCTTGGGCAGCCACTTGGGAGAGATTGAGGTGTAGCCCAGCTGATTAGCAGAGTGACCACAGCTGTCAGCATGTGTTTCTATTGGTGGTGTGCATTTGCACATGCCTTGGTGACCATAACAAAATTTATTCCACAAATAGATGGAAAAAAATTAGAGGGAACATTACTTGTTACTCAGGTGTGTGAGTATGATTACTTCAGATTAATGGTGGTGGTTGGGGCAACTCTATAAAGCTAGTACTTTTAGCAGATGATTGAGAAGTATAAACTACAGTAAAACTAGAACCTGTCCTCTGCTTCAGAATGTCTGTTTGCAGGCAGGTGAAACAAAACCAAATGTTGAGCAAAGACGATATGTTTTCAGAACACATTATTAAAGAGAAGACCATTATGCCCCCTGCTTGTTATCCTTTTCCACTAAGTGACCATCTATTAAGAACCTGTGTTCTGAAAAAAGAAAAGATGCAACTGCCCAAAGAAAATGGAAACCTTTCCAGTACATGAGTGTCTGGCCTATAAACTTGTGCTTCTGTGCTATTCATTGATTTCTTCATTCTTTTCAAATTAAATGGGCCTTTGGACAAAGTACTAACTCTTCTTCCTTTCCATCTTCCAGTGTATTTTATTTTCTTCTTTTTAGTGCAGTTTCTACTACTGACCAGAATACAGCTTTTTAAGAGTTACCTCCTGCTAAGTGTTTAGTAGTGAATTTCACATAGTTTGGGCTGGACTCCCATAAGTGTCATTATTCATCAACAGACATGTTCTCTATATTTGACTGGGTGCTTGCTCATCAGAATTTTTTTTTCACTTCATGGAACATTTCAACTCTTGTAAAAAAAACCATTTTGTTTTGCAAATCCTGTCATAGTGCTTCATGGGAGCTGTAGTCTGGCAGTCCTGTGCTCTTAATCTCCTTTCTATGGGGGAAGGATGTCTTGGCTGGACTACATCTCCCAGGATGCACAATGGACTCCATTCTTTGTAGGATGCTGTGATACCCCATGGGAACCCTGACCATGGTTCAAAGGAGTTGGCTTCCAGCTGGGGAAGCCAGCCTGTAGAAGATAATGATAGGAAGAGGACACTAAATCGCAACTCTGAGGAAGTACCAGGGCAGCCTTTAATAATCTATATCTATGGTTATAATCTAGAATTATATATTAGATGTTGGTCTTTTATGAAAAGCTGAAACTCTTTGCAAAGAATCTAGCATAACCAAATTCCTAACTTTTTGTTGGAAAAATGGTGTGGGCAGAAAAATTATAGCTATGCCTTGTACTCCCTGAAAAGTCAGCCACTTAATGTTTCTCATGTCATCACTCAGAGCCAGTCTTCCTGATCATTGCAGATAGGTAAGAAAAGGACTCTTTATAAGCTGTCTTTTTTTCCCCGTGAGTTGACCTTTATGTGGCTTTGGAAGGCAGTAACCCTCACTTTAAAGTGTTTCTTTGGCTAGTGATAAAGAAGTATGCTGACAACATTCCAGAACAAATATTTACATAATCAACCTGTTGCTACAGTTAATTTATAGAACACATCTCCCTCCCCCTTCAGCACGTTATATCTATTTGCTTCTTTTTAAGAGTGTGACTTTTGCTTTGACTACACAATAAAATTGCAACTACATTTTCTAATTCATAGTGTTGCAACTATAAATCCAGTGAAGTTGCATCCTCTTAGTGTTTCCATATATTTGTTTAGAAGTGTATAATAGTTGAACTGTTCCCAGCAAATGAATCTCAGACTCAAAAGTGTTGTCTTAACTGGAAAAATACATAGTTTACCATGTTAACATTTGTACATGACAAAATGTGTAGCATAGACAGGCATTTCTTTTCTCTGTATTAGGTTGAATTTAACACTAGCTTGTTTCTTTGATTTATCATCACATGTTAAAACTACAGTTTTGTCCATATTAATTTTACCATTTCTTACCAAACACCTGGTATAAAAAAACACAAATTACATCCTTTTCTCCCCTAGAATGAATAAACCCAAAAAGCTTAGTCTAATTAATTGCACAATTTGATGATACAGGACAAAGGGTAGAAAGTGCAATAACAGGTATTATATACTAGTGAGCAAATTCAATTTTCAAAAGGTATTGTTTTTTTCCTAACTTCTCTAGCAAGATAACTATTGAAATTTTTTGAACTATCTAAAAGAATTTAACACAATCATGAGTCCCAGAGTACCATTGCTGTGGTCTTCAAAGGTTGATCTTATTTTTATCTATTTTTTTTTTTTATGAAGAGACTGGATGCTGGAGAGTGTTGAGTAACTTCCAGCAAAATATTGGCAAGATTAAAGAGAGTTAAACTGAAGTAATATACATTTCTAAAGGGCAATTTAACAGTTCCAATTCTAAGCTGCAATGAAGCTGACCTGGGGACAGTTCCAGAGATCTTTGAGATGGGGGGGCCTTGTGAATTTAGCATGTTCTTGATTTTGGAGGCGATTAATTTTTGCTGGGCACCACTCCAGAGTAGTCCCAGAGACAGTTCTAGTTAATTGTGTGTTGCAACAGTTCCCTGTCCAATAGCACAGAATATCTGGAGCCACATCTTCTATGCCTGGGTGCTATTAAGGGGTCTATGCTACTGTGGAATCACTCTTGTGGTTGGAGAAGTCTGCCAGAACCATGGGCCTTGCATAACTTGACAGCTTGTACACAGATGCATTGGCAAATGTCAGAGTCTAAGATTAGGTTGGTACTTTTTCTTGTATAATTTTAATTCATAGAATAATCCCATCCTTTAGAAATGGTGTATGTTAATTTTTCTCCTTCAAGGCAATCCGAGATCCCTATTTCTGCATTTATATTTTCTTTGGTTTTCTGCCTTCTATAAACATCAGTAATTCCTCTTTTCCACACCATCTCACTTTTTCCAAAATTAGCTAGCTCGCCTTCTATTCCAAAAATAACTTTTCTGTGCTGCTGTTGTTATCACGTTAATAATAAATTCCTTCCCAAATAAATGTTCTTGCCCTTCCAATGTGGGAGAATAACTCTTGGCAATAGCAGACATAGTGAGTTATCTTGCAACTCTTTCTCACCATGCATGACTTATCCCATTGGTTTTCATGGAACTGCTTGAATGATGGGGGATTACTCACATAAGTAGGAATTGCAGGACCAAGGCAGCCAGAGAGATCCACTTCAGATGTTCTTATAGGTTCGTTTAAATTAAACACATCTGTTGAGAAATGTTTAGCTGGCATCAATTCACATTTAAATTTTCAAGCATTTGCAAATTTATTTCTATAACATAATAATAGAATAAGAAAAATTCTAAATGTTTGGTGCTGCTTGCCAAAACATATGCCTGTAGCTCCTGACAGCTTCTGATCTTCATTATCCTGGCTCCTGGGCCTTGACTTGGTGGCCAGTCAGGTTTGTGGAGAATGTTAAACTGCATCAGCCTCAGAGCAGCAATTTTTGGCTTGAAATTTTCCCAAATGTATGTTTGCTTTCTACACCCCTCTTACAGAGGATATGTAAAGTTTGCAACATGAGTACTTTTATATAGAGAGGAGCTTGTTGCAGTGCCAAATTCCACTCAACATTTATCCAGTATTGGTGGGAATTAGAGATTTTTCTCTTAAAGTACTTAATCATGTTATTACTTTGTCTTTGAGGGAGAGAGAAAAAAGATGACCCTTTATATCTAGAGAAGGAGGGGATTGTTGAAATGATCCATTCTTTATAGGGTTGATATATTGTGGCCCTTTTAGAGTACAGATTGTCATATTTAGTCTTATTCCAGGGCTACCATAGAGTTCTTAGTGTTCTCACATCAGAGTTCTGCATGTAGTGATTAGGGATGTAAAATCCCTGTTAACGTTTAATTGGTTAACTAGTTATGTTTAACCCATTAACTAATTAAACTGGTGTGGTGGGGAGTGTGCTGGGCTTCACAGGGCAGGAGCAACCTTCTGCACATGGTGGTGATGCTTACTGGTTAACCAGTTAACCATTCAAATCCCTAGTAGTTACATGCTGTTATCAACCAGGCCTATTGCTGTTCAAAACAGTAAGCATTTGTAAAACCTGTTGCACGCTTTACAACCTCATCTAAGTTCTTAAATCCAATGCTTTTGGCAAAATTAATCAGGAGGGTAAACATCTCTTCTTTTATTCAGTGTGGCTCTGCATCCCGTGCTTTAACTGCTTTATAAAATTCAGTGTTATAATTAGTAAATCCCTTACTAATAAGTATTATACTATACCAGAGCTGTTCTAAATGGTGATCTGTCTTTTAAATAAAAATACTGACTCCACCTTTACTCCTTTATGGACTATCATGCACGTGATGGCATGTGTGCTGGCTGGGTCCATCTTATTGCCATTACTCTTGTAAATTTAAGGATGTCCAATAGAACTGGGAGCATGGGCAGTCTTTTTTGAGAGGGCGGTAGAATGTTGCTGTGAGCCTTATGAGAGGGGTCATTTTGTCTGATGATGGTTAAACTGGTTTGCATGCTAATTCTAAACCATTAATAAGGGAAATGGACCATGTTTGGGATGCATCTTGGTATCTGAAGTGCTGCTCTGAAAGTGAGTCTAGTTCTGTTGATGAAAGTGTCATATGTACCATAGTATTCAGCTTTACCTTGTATTTCTGAGCATTTGCCTATCTTCTCCACATCAGAGTAAATTTTGTGGTTTACTATTAAGGAAAACAGAATTGGTTGTGTGCATGTGTGTGTTTGTGTTTGGCTGTGTGCATGTGTGCAGAAAATATAGGCTTAATGAAATGGAAGGACTGCTCACTATGGCCTTACTTTGCTTTTGAATTGCCTCTGGGATACTGAGACCGCAGGAAATACATACTTGTGGTTGGGATAACTAATATTTGGATGGGGATGGGCAAAGGGAGAAGTGCTTTTGTGGGCAAGAGAGGAATTAAAAGGGAACTGAGAGTTTTTGGAGGATGCAGAGAATTATTCTTACCTTAAAACTATTAATTGATCTGTCATGATTCTGCATTGTGAAAGTCTTGTTTTTGTTTTGTTTTGTTTTTTTGCCTAAGCTGAACCACTGTCTGAATTACTGGATAGTGGGTTTTTTACAATCTAAAGTGGCTTTCAGCTGTGCCTTATTAGAGACTTACCTATAGTAAGTCTGGAGACCCCCATAAAATTCCATGAAAGGCTGAGTTGAGGGACTTCTAGTACTTTGAACAAAAGGGATCAGAAATTACCATAAGCATTCATTGTGTAGCCTATATGTAGAGTTTTTTAAATTTGTATCATGCAGTTACAAACATTCTGGGTTAGCTTGGAGGGTAACAAGGAGATAACATGGGTACTCTTCATCTCGAAGGGGATCCCAAAGTGCTTTACGAACTCTTTGTTTATCTCTTGCTTGCAGTGCAGGAAGCAACCATTGTGCTGGGGCTCCTGGGTGCTATGGTAATAGAAATAATAACTGCCACTCCACATACTGCACAATGATGGGAACAGAAAGCTTAGCCATAACTATTGACAACTTCTTGTGCTAATAAAAAAATATCTGTAGATCTTTAATGTTCTTGTTTCCCCCTCCCCCCTTTTGGTGTAATTTAAAAACACTCACTCACAATGGACTTACATTGCAGCATGGGAGGCTTAGGTTGGACATTAAGAAAAACTTCCTGTCAGAGTGGAAATAAATTGCCTAGGGAGGTTGTGGAATCTCCATTGTTGGAGATTTTTAAGAGCAGGTTAGACAGACACCTGTCAAGGATGGTCTAGGTAATACTTAGTCTTGTCATGGGTGCAGGGGACTGAACTGGATTGGATGACCTTTTCAGGTCCTTTCCAGTACTACAGTTCTGTGATACTCCGCTTACCTACCTGGAAATGATGTGAATGGGCCCTGTTGTGATTTGTTCCTCTGGGTCAGAGGAATCCAGGTATGCCTGAGACTTAAGCTGCTGAGCTGTCCCCTGAGCCAGGATGCTCTTATCTGTGTAGAACCCTCCTGCTCCCTCTAAGCATGTCATTAATCATATGTTCGGATTATATGGGGATGCTGTCAAATCAGCTCTCAACTCTGTTGTTCCAGCTACTGTTCTTCTACTGTGTCTATCGCTGTAGTATCATGAAGCTTTCCAATAGTGCGTTTAGTGATGTTATTAACATCTGTCAAGTGGAGTTTGTTCTGTCTTCATGGGCAGAAGTTTGTCTTGTTTTGGAGATGGTGGGGTGTGTGCCTGTGTGTGTATTTTAGGGAAGACATGATGAAGAAGTGTACCGGAGAATGGAAGGTGATGAATTTTGTCATGGTATCACTGGGCAATTTATTCCACACTCTTGGACTGGCCTCTGAGAAAGTAGAAAGTGAATTTGTGCTTGAGGAGTGTACATGTTGATCATGGTTTCCATCCTGGAGCTTTAGTCAAAGTTTTTGATACCTTGGAGCCTAGGACATGGAGTGTACTTTGAAGATAAGGCCCAAGACCTTGAACTTCTGTGGGAAGCCAGTGTAGGGAATGGAGAATTGACTTGATGTGGTTCCAGTAGCTCATGTTAGTGAGGAGATGTGTTGATGCCTTCTTTACCAGTTGGACTTAAGCGCTGATAGTTTAACTCTAAGCATATTGCATTGCTCTAGTCTAGTTGAGAGATGACAAAGGCATGAGTATGCAAGGCTAGGTCATCATCTGTCTAGCACAGGATGCAGTCCCTAGGCAACTGGAGATGATAGGAAGCTTTACACACAGTTGTTGCTATGTGACAGCTTAGCATTTGCAACCACTCTGCAGTTTAGGAGCACGGTGCAGACTGAATTGACTCATTGGGTGCATTGTTTTAACCAAAAGAGACTGTATTGGGGATGCAAATGCTGCAGCATCTTTTCTGCTGCCCATTAGCATTACTCACTGCTTGCTCTGGTTCAGCTTCAACAAACTGTTCTTCATCCATGAGTTGCTTTTTGTCAGTTTGGTAGGAGTGGAATGGTGGTGAAGAGTGCAGAGAGCTGTGTGTTGCTTTATGCTTGATTCGAGGTGCTCATTTACTAATTCATGCAGGGAACTTACTCATAGTTATCACAATGGGCGACAACCTGAATGCAGTTTTCTGACTCAGTGGTTTGTGCCCATTCCTGCTGAGGAATGTGTATAATATCAGAGCAGACCTTGCTGTTGAAGTGTTGGCTCTTTTTCACCTATCTGCATAAACTGTGCGATAAGACTGTCAGCAGGAAAATAAGTTGTCTTGCCTCCCTCCCCCCCTGCACACGTATATAATGGTTCAAAAGTCAGGAAATTAATCAAAGTAAAGCTTGCTCATGTGTTTTTAACTGGTTATGTTTGCTGTGGGATTTTTGTTTGTGTTACAGCCCTAATGTTTAACTAGTTTTGTGTGGGCCTTTCTTTTATGGGAGATTTTATTATTTCATCCATCTGTTTAGAAGTACAGGTTCTGCCCATGTCTGATAACCATGGAAGTATTTTCCCAAGGGAACAGAAGAGAAAAAGAAGATTATGGGAAACACCAATGGGGAAATAAAATAGAATAAAATAAAATGCATTAAGGTTCATTATAAACTTGCTACTTTCCTTCCAAAAGTCCTTGAGCTCTATGAGAACTTTGTAGAATTTCTTGCATTTCAGATTCACTTTGTCTGAGATGCTCCCCTCTGAGTATAGAAAGGGGGTTGTCAGATAGTTGGCATTTAAATATGAAGATGCTGCTATTAAAAATACATCTCATGTGATCTAGGCTACCTGGATGCAGTACATCATACTCAGTAGTTCCCAAGTTAATTAGCAATGTAAGTTAATGTGCTTTGTATCAAGTTTCTTTTAAAAACAATTGAGCTGGTGAATGTTGCCCAGAAACTGGAAACTTAAATCTTCTCTGAATCAGGTGAAGCGTAGAAAAGTTAATGCAGTTTCTTGCTTCCTTTACAGAATTCTGACTTGGGGGGAGAGAGAACATTTCTCAGGGTCCTCTCCATGCCCATCCACTGCTTGGTTTTTGCTGGATCTGTTAATAGCTGTGATTGGTGACTTTTTGTATGAACAACTGCGCAGTAGACTGAAATGATCAACCCATTTTATTTGTTTCTCTTGTACATCCCTTCAAAGGCAGTAATAATGTTCACATACAGGTCGAACCTCTCTAGACCAGCACCCTCGGGACCTGACTGGTGCTGAGCCAGAGAATTTGCTGAACCACAGAATGTCAATATTGTGTAGCAGCATTACCAGCCCTTGCACCGCTTACTGGGCTCTTAGAAGACATTTATGGGCAAATTAAAGCTCAATAACAGCACAGAACACTGAGAGCCAGGACTGGTGGCTGTAAACAAACTTTATGGGACTGCAGGAGACTTGCCCACACCTATAAGTGGACATCTTACTAATTAAAATCATGTTGGATCACAAATTTTGCCAGACTAGAAAGTGCCGGACTTAGAGAGGTTCAAGCTGTACTTGCTAACCTGTGCTCTTTCTGTGACTTGCTATTTTTTTAAACCCATCTCTTGAGGAAATTGATTTTCTTCACTGGCTACTTCTTTCAGGGCATGTGGAACAAAAATGAAAGCTATTTGAAGAATGATAAATAAGAGTGTGAAGCTTTGCCTAGTTTCATAGCAGTCTGTCCATAAATAACATTACTGTCTATCAGGTTTCCTTTAGCAAAGGAAGTGTGCCACTCTTACAAAATGAACTAAGGAGGAACACCTGTAGTTATATACATTAAAGCCATGGCTGCTACTTTAAGAATATGAGCTTAGTAGATTATGGACCGGGTCCTTGACTCAAATCCCCTTCTCCTCTTCCCCTCCAAGTGGCTACTTTGTGCTTCCTGCAAATTCTGCCTGAGTGGCACAAAGCTAATGTGGCAAGACCTGCATCACCTCTTGCCACTTTTCTCCCCATCTGCCTGGCACAGGGAGCGTATCAGGGCAGGCTGAAGGTAGAAAGGAGCGTGGTCGGAGCGCACGGTGCTCTCTAGTGGATGCAGCTATGTCCTGGGCCACTGTTCCAACTGTGAATGCCAGTTGTTCCATGCCAGCACATGGCATGACCCAGGATTGGGGAGCACACAGGCGGCTCCCAGCCCTCTACTCTTGTCTCTTTGGGCCATGTACAAAGCATGACACAGCCAGAGCCAAGAACGAGGCATGCTTGGGCTTTGGGTTTTTGACTCACAGCAGAGTAAAGTGAAGTGCGATCTCCTGGTGAGTCAGGTAAGTAGCTTTGTGGTCTGTTTAGTTGACTAGGAGCAGGGACAGCTAAATTCTAACCTTGATTCTCTTATTAACTCGGTGTCTTCCTGGCTCCAATCCACAGTCCACAAAGAGGCAAAATGTAAACAAGTTCAAGGTTAGGAGTCAGAATGAGGAAGGCTATTCCCTCCTCTCTTCTCTCCCCCCCCCCAACAATAAAATACTGTATAAAAGAACTCTTCTCTCTCTCTTTTCATTTTCCTGTTTTAAACTGATTGTGGTAGATGTCGAGGAATGTAAACAACTCCAAAATAGTGAACTGTAGCATTCCAGGGTCCTTGGCAGCGTTCTTGAATTGAAACGTCTGTCTGTGATTTCTCTCCAGCTTCCTCCACTTCTACAGCCTTTGGGTTTAAGTACTTACTGATCTACACAAACAGGATTTCAGAAAGCATCTCCTTATATATGTTGTAGGTGTTAGTGACCCATTATTCTTTTAAGTACTGTGCATTTAAACAAACCACAATTGAGAGATCTTAGGACAGTAATAAAAAGAATGTAGTTCTTGTTAGGAGAAAGTTCATATAATTCATTGAAGCACACTGTGTTCTTCTGTTGTTCTCTGGGAAGTCTACAGCTATTGGTTTATAGGAATAAAAGGTGTAAAATGCAGTATCTGACTTAACACTCTTTCTTTTTTATTAGGTCTTTAATCTTTTGCTCTTCTCCATCTCTCTTTCACTGTATTCTCATACCAGATATCCCCAGTTGGTCTCTGTGTGACAAAGGTATAATTACAACTTGTCTCTCATATTTGTATTATGTAAATAGGTGTTAACAGGGTACATTTAACAATTGTAGGGGGATCTGCCTGTTTAAAGGACTCTAGAGGTGTGGTAAAAACTTTCTATGACATGAATTTCTATGACATGAAATCCGTTTTGGAAGGGTGTGAATGAGTCAAAACTAAAAGTCCAGGAATTAAAGCAAAGAAGAGTAGGAAATCACCATGATTTTTTTTTTTGTTTTCTGTTTTTTATTTAGTGAGGTTGGGTGGGAAATAAGAACATAAGATTGGCCATACTGGGTCAGACCAAAGGTCCATCCAGCCCAGTACCCTGTCTGCTGACAGTGGCCAATTCCAGGTGCCCCAGAGGGAGTGAACTGAACAGGTACTGATCAAGTGATCTCTCTCCTGACATCCATCTCCACCCTCTGACAAACAGAGGCTAGGGACACCATTCCTTACCCATACTGGCTAATAGCCATTTATGGACGTAACCTCCATGAATTTATCTAGTTCTCTTTTAAACCCTGTTATAGTCCTAGCCTTCACAACCTCCTCAGGCAGCAGCCCCTGTTGGGGGGAGGGGAGGGGAGGGGAGTCCCAGCTTCCCATTGGGACCCCCCCATGGACCGAGGCTGCTGCCGGAACAGCCTCTGCTCACAGCAAGTCTGGACCCACCATGGGCAGAGGCTGCTTTGTGGCAGCTTCTCCTAGCTCCCCCCGCCCCCCAATCCTGTGCTGCTGCCTGCTAATAGAGGCAGCAGTGCACCTGGGGGGTGGGGATGGCGGTGGCAGCACCTCGGAGACAGTGCTGGGGAGGGAAACTGTTTTTTAAGCCGGCTCCCCCAGCACTGGCTCCTGCTATCCCACCTTGCTGCCTCTGATGCAGAGGGAGAGAGGGAAATGCGAGTAGTCGACTTGACTACCCAGTAAGCCTAGGCTTATTGGGTAGTCGACTGGCTGACTACTCGCTTACATCCCTACATCACAGTGTCTAATACTGTTCACTCTGAAGTCAGTTGGCTGTTCGAAACAACAGTAGCAGGATGAAATCTATGTTGGAGCTGGTTGAAATTTTGCAAATGACATTTTATTTAAAATGGCTTTTTATTTAAATTGGAGGTTATTACAGTTTGTCTTTTTTGACATGTTTTAGTTGAAATGGGACTTTTTTTTCTTAGTTTTTTCTCAATTTATCTTTTCTACTTCTTTGTCTCTTTGTCCTCTTTCCCTCCCCCTCTGCCTTCCCTTTCAGTGGCAAGTTGGAAGGAGGCCAGGGGCAAGACAACTAGAAAAAATGGGAACATTTCAAAAGCAAAAATTCTGATTATAACTCTATTTTGTGGGGAAAAAATAAAATAAACGAAATATTGTTCCTTTCTGAAACCAGGGAAACACAAAATACCGAAACTGCTTTTGCATCCCACCCAATTTCAACCAACTCTCTGGCAAGTATAAGAAGGACCACATAGAAGTTGTAAAGATCTTTAAATAACAAGCTGTGGAGCTTTCCTACATTTTAATGTTTATTCGGAGTTAAAAGACTGCAATGATTCAATTGCACTTGTGAGACTGTTGCTTGTTTTATTTTCTGATTTCAGCTACTTTCCTTCACAGTATATGATTTTGCGCATTAGCAAGGAAGGAAATATTTAATGGTATAGAAACACATTGTTCATCAGACAAAGGCACATGCTTTAGGTAACTTTTTTTTCTCCTTCTCTTGCATCATTCTGAAGGAAATACAAATGATTTTGCACGGAACAAAAAGGTGGCTCTATCATTGTTTTTCTGGCATTTGCTCTTGGCAGGTGAGTACTAGCTTGCTTAGGCAGAAATGTAACAATAGTCTACTTTGGAGTGCACAAGAAGTCTGCCAATAGCCACAATCTCCTGACATGAGTGTGTGTATAGTAGGGCAGGTTTTCTAATAGCAGAACAATCAGGAAAATAGGTAAGAGCAAAACTTACTTTTCCGTGGCAAGTTTATTTACTGAAAGTGGAGGAGGGTTGAGTAAAGGCATTGGAGGAAACCACAGTAGTAGGCTGAATGTAAAATAAAAACCTGGGTTCAGCAGCTGTGCTAGTGATGAAGTTACTCTCCACCACCCTGACATCTGAAACAGCAATGAACAATTAAATTTTTTGCTCTTTAATAGTTTGAAAGTTTTCCTTAGCTACTTTTGTCCAGCTCTCTTGGTATTGCTTTAAGGCCAGATCTTGTTATTTTTACTTGCATTGATCTCCCACTGTTCTAAGAAGGCTAGATTTTCAGTATTAGTAATGCTAATATTTCTGACTGCTTCCTCTTCCTCCTCACCCAAAATACATTGTAACTCTTGTGGTGCTAAAAATCCTGCTTTATCTATTGGCAGTGTACTGTTAGAGTAGCTAGTGTATTTCTGCCATTCATATGCTGTGAGTGTTAGTGCATTAATGTTTGTAAAATGCTTTGAACTCCTTGGATTAAATAAGCAAATGAAATACAAAGTATTGTTCAAGTTACATGAACATTATCAAAACTGGCTAACGTTGATCGGCTGGAAAATTGACAATCCCTGACCTTTATTTATTAAAGCACTATAAGTGTGGAATTCTATAGTGAGGTGTGTTGCCAAACAAATAACAAGTCTTTGCCTCAAATGTTTAAGAGCCTGCATCGGGGACAAACTGATACAGCACGGGAGATAGGGGAGCGCAGGTAATCATAACTGGAAAGAATCTAGAATGGCTATGTTTTAAAAGTGGGGTCTTGGCATATATTAACTCTGAAGATGAATCTGGCCTAAGAAGACAAAAATAATGCATCCGAAAGGAAGTGATTGGGAGAGCAGCTCAGGCAGGGCTCATCTACACAGCAGGGCTAAACTTGAAATATGCTTCGCAACTTGAGGTAGACTAATTGTGTAGCTTAAGTCGAAATAGCTTATTTCGACTTTGGGCGCGCTCTACACCACAATTATTTCAAGAGAGAGCACTATTCCCCCGACTTTCCTTACTTCTCGTAAAATGAGGGTTACAGGAGTCAGAGTAAGAAGTCCTCCGGTTGGACGTTATTTCAACATTATGTCAAAATAACTACTTGTAGTGTGGACACACACTGTGTTATCTTGGAATAATGTCTGTCATTCTGAAAAAATGCTGCTGTGTAGACATAGCTACAGAGCAGGAGATTAAGCAGAGGAGCGTTTTGATCACTATTTCAATTTAAAGCTTTTATCTTTAAGAAATCCTTCACATCCCTCTCCCCTTTTCAGAAGAAGTCATTTCTTAGTCTGGATTTGGGAGATGTTAGTGTATACACGTAAACATACACACAGTCCTAGGAAACCTTCCTATGCAGTATGTAAGACTGAGAGATATAGTATAAAAGTATTCAAAGTAAAGGGTGAAACGGCACTGAGAGATTGGGTTGCTCTCCCTTCCCTAACGTGCATGTGTATGAGGATGTCTACTATGTTTTCTAACTGTACTAACTTCTCTTCAAAATACAGGACTATGTAGCACTTTAAAGACTAATAAGATGGTTTATTAGGTGATGAGCTTTCGTGGGCCAGACCCACTTCCTCAGATCAAATAGTGGAAGAAAATTGTCACAACCATATATACCAAAGGATACAATTTAAAAAAAATGAACACACATGAAAAGGACAAATCAAATTTCAGAACAGAAGGGGGATGGGGGGGAGGGAAGGTAAATGTCTGTGAGCTAATGATATTAGAGGTGATAATTGGAGAAGCTATCTTTGTAATGGGTAAGATAATTAGATAGATTCCTTATTCAAACTCAGGTGTATCACTATTCTTCTCTTCAGTTTTTCTTTCTTTTAATACTTGATGTTCTTTTAAAGTAGTTCCTGTGTAAATAATGAGTAATAAAGGACTCCTCGAATATTTTATGAAAAATGTGATTCTCTATGTAGCAATGATTGTAGGGAAGTGCCATCCTATTAACAGTGGCAGTGTATTGGCAGTCTAACATTTAGCTATGCAATGTATGTGTGAATAAATAACATTTTCGGGGTAATTATAAGTTACTTTGAGAGAGACTTTCTGCAACTAGAAACATATTACAGTATCTTCTCAGCTGCCATTCAAAGATGTTTTTTGATTTATGCAATAATATTACAGCTAGACGAATACTGCAAACCATTTCTCAATGGTGTTTGTTTGAATTCTTACATGAACTCTAGTAGTCTTTTTGTGCCCTTTTAATTGATATCCCATGAGCATTAGAATAGCACAACTGTTTATTATGGAAAGCAAATTTCAGAGTTGATTTCATATGGAAATAATACATTTAAAATTTCATATGCAGTCTCTTATGCCAGAAAACTCTAGTTGATTTAATAAGGGAAGAAGGAAAACTTACAGGTTGGATTTCCTTGGTCCTGCACCATTGGGACCTCACTGATCCCGAATGAGGGAATTTGCCAAACCAGGGGAAGTTCCCTGAATTAGCTCCTCAGTCTGCTGCTAGCTCTGCTTTCGGTTGCAGCTGGCCAACCTGCCGATAGCTGGCCCCGGCTCAGTAAGGTGCTGTGCAGCCCTGCCCCCGGCCACCCAGGCCAGCTCATCCTGGTCCGGGCTGCCACGGCTCCAGCCCTGGCTCTTCTGTTGGACTGCTGCTAACCCCGCCAGACTCCCAGCCCAGCAGGGCTCCCAGCTGCCAGTCCTCCTGTTGCCTGACACAAAGCCACTGGGGCTTTCTGGTCCGGCAGACGGATGTTCCTGGGCCAGGGTGTCTCAGTACAGGCTGAACCTCCCTAAACTCTGTGTGTGTGTGTGTGTGTGTGTGTGTGTGTGTGGTGTGTTTAAATCTGAGGAATCTGTACTAAGCAGCAGCACAGCTCACACCTCAAATTCATGATCAGTATACATTAAAAACAAACACGAATATTTATTAAACAAGACTCAAATACACATGGAAAGAAACCAATCTTCTCCAGGATATCCTGGAAACAGAAAAAGATGCTGAATTTATTGAATAAATTACTTAATACTTGATTACTTCTCCTAAGTGCTATTTTTGTGATCCCCATTTTTATATTGGGAGAGAAGAAATAACATGTCAGCGACGTTGATAGTTAACAGTTTTTCTCTAGTCTATCAAGGTGTAACTTCAGTAATTTTAACTACTTATTTTCTGCATTCTGTGTCCCTGAAGTCTGTCATTGCAGCTGATACCAAGATTCTTCTTGACCTAAAACTTTATACAGTGTTTACTGTAGTTCTTTAACAGTGCACATAAACTTCCGATAATCCGGCACTTTTAGGACCCAAGGGGTGCCGGATTATCAGCTATGCCGAAGGGGGGTAAAAAGGGGTCTGGAGTG
>JANRFK010000875.1:22983257-23006300 GCA_030068395.1 Apalone spinifera | reverse complement strand
AGCCGACGTCCCCTCCCCCAGCACATGACAGAGCTGTGGGAGGGGAGCAGCCTGTGCACTTCCGGAGTCCCCGGAAGTGACGCAGGCTTCACCCAGGACTTCTGTCCACCCTGTGGGAAGCCACACTACACTAGAGGTAGGTAGTGGGCCTTCTTGGGGGCGGGAGGTAATGGGGGGGCGGGGGTGCCCGAACGCCTTGTGAGCGACTGGTCAAGGCCTCCAGTCTGATTGGCGGGTTGGTGACCACGGTCCTAGAGAGTGTCAGGCTGTCAAACATGCAGGGTGCATTGTTGCCGCAAGTATACGTGTCACTTAAGATGAGAAAGGGGCCTGTTTCAAATCTTAGACAAGTTCTTGCAGGTATTAGAAAAATTTGCATATGTTCTGAAATAATTGAGTAAGTTCTGCATATTCATGTCTTCAGGTGCTCAGATACTGCAGTGCTGGGGGCTACATAAACACTGAGGTAGACTTCTTTTCTTTTTTTTTTTCCCTTTAAAGTGT
This sequence comes from Apalone spinifera, assembly GCA_030068395.1. Taxonomy (NCBI): domain Eukaryota; kingdom Metazoa; phylum Chordata; order Testudines; family Trionychidae; genus Apalone; species Apalone spinifera. The sequence goes on along the minus strand of JANRFK010000875.1, from coordinate 23,005,796 downwards.
CAGGTTTTTCCTTCATTACACTTGCTTCTGCTGCTGCCATCTTTGGTCCTCTCTAAGGACTTTTGTGTTCCCCAGGGGTTGGCAGAGCCTGTTTCTCTGAGGCCCCACTGACACTTAAGGTTATGGACTTGAGGAAAATAAGGTGGCGCCAAGTGTAGAACAAATCACTACTGTGCTCCAGTCTGCTCGTTTCCCATATTTTTTTTCCCTCTGCAGAGAATAACCCCTCTGGAGTGGGCCTAGTGACTCCTCACATATTTGGTCTTAAAAATCAAACCAGATAAGGCTCACTGCAAGGTGATGGGATTTCCTGACTTTCTGCAGAGAGGTCCCTCTTAGCTCTTTCTTCTTGTCCACCTCTCTTTTCAAGGTGCTGGCTCAAATTGATCCATGTACAGTGTGGTTCTCACCTCATCCAGAAACCTGCATACAGGCTAGAAAACTGCCTTAGAGTGTTGTGGTTCTGTCATTCCACAGTGGACCTTCTGTCTTGTGATTCCTCTCTGGAAGACCTGGTAGGCTGCAAGGCAGAGGATTTCTCAGGGGGGAGGGGGAACCCCACCCCAAAAAAACCACCCTTAGATGTGGTGGTGGTTGGATACACTGCTATCTTCTGCATCTGCTGTCTTGACATAGTTCTATAAATGGAAGTTTCCAAAGCCAGTCAACAGGAGTTAGAGACCTCCTGGAGATACAGCCTGAATGATAGAGCTCAGGACTCAATTTGGCTATGCATGGGAATTCTGGATCCTCTCCTCTAGCTTGTTGAGTCCTCTGAGTTCATGCAGGGGCGAGGAGGGGGCAGGTGTAGGGAATGTCATTAGAACACTGACTGACCCCTAATAGTGTAGAGGCCCTAGGCAGCTTTGGAAATATCATTTTCCAGGATATCTAGGAGAAAAGACCTTCCCTCCCCCTTCCAGAGGCTTGCCTGTGCAAAAGCCGGTCTGCTTCTTTGCTCTCATCTTCCTCCCATAGGAGCAAGTCTAGCTTCTCCATCCAGTCAAGTAGAGCCCAAAATAGCAGGAACAGAGAAGGAACCAAGTGCCAGCCTTGGCTCTTATAGCTGACAAACTCCAAGCCAACTTTTTATCCCAGCCGGAGTAAGAGAGGATGTGACCAGTTTTGACTATTTCTTCTAAGGAGGGAAGATAGCGATTTCATACACTATGTGCTAGTACTATGTTGTTACTTTGGTAGTTCCAAAGTGGGGTGTCAGACAACAAAATGCTAGTGGAGACACATCTAGAGAGAGCGGTGACACCTACAGAGCTATTGCAACACATCTGTGGCATTTACTCTTTGTGGTTTCTCATCTGAATTATTGCTCTATTCTTACTGTGCTTCGTTCATGAGCTGTGACCAAATCACAGCCCTGAGGTTGTATTGACATTTTAGTGGGTCCAGAGGGGGAAAAACCACCAAAGATTAATAAAGGAACATAGCATAAAAGTGCCCAGGCAGACTTTCTAAATGTAGTGGAGAGCCTAGCCCTATAGTTATGTATATTAGACGGAGAGTCAAAACTATGAATATACGCAGGCCTAGTTAATAAATAACCCAGAGACTAGTAGCTCAGAGGGAAAGATATAATTAAATCTGTCATCTGCTGTGCTTTTAAGTTGGATCCAGAGCAGTAATACTTTACACAAGAAAGGTAAACAGTGTCATTATTCAACAATGAAACACACACAAGGCTGACATTGTTTTTTCCTCCTTTGATTTAATAATTATTTGTAACAGGTTTAATGGGCTATTAGATGTAGATGATCTCAGTTTTTTACAGTTGAACCTTGATAAAGCCCTACATTTATGAAGGGTCATTACTTCTTTATTTTAATTCACATTTGTCATGGTGCTTTGCTGATGCCGACAGTACACCATTTTGGAAGGTCCTTGTTTTAAATTTGCTCCTACTCCCAGGGTGTGTGTGCTTCTGCTTGTTGGATTACCCATGTTAAAAATTCTTTTTTACTGTGTTCTCCCATGTCAAACAGACAACCCTCTGCAGTGGAAGTGGATTTTCTCTCTATGGACTTTCTCTTCCTTTTTTGTATTTATTTACTCCCGTAAATTAAAATCTGCCTAATACTTAATACTTCTCTCCCAAACCCCTAGTTCTGGTTTCACACACATTTTAAGCTGTTTTGGACTAGAGATGCAAAATCCTGTTTAATTGGTTAAATGTAGAGCTAACACTGCATTTAACAGTTTAACAGGGCGTGGGTAGGGAAAATGATCCCCCCCTGCTGGGGTCAGGCTAGAGTGGCCCCTGCTGCAGGCAGGGGCTGCTCTAGCCCAGCTGATTCCAGTCCCACGTGGCGGTGCTGCTGGTGCCAACATGATTCTCAGCCCCTATACAGGGCCTGCCAGCTCCCGGCAGGGGATTTCTCCGGGTTACTGGGTAACCCATTTAATGTCCCTATATTGGACTCTGGAGGTTTTTTCAGGTGTCTCAAGGCTCCAAATGATGATTGTTTAGCTTGCAGTTTTCTTTCATGCTATACGGTACCCTGTTAAATAATATATGGAGTTCCTAGGGTAACACTCATGAGTCTCTTGTATGCTGACAGAATAGGAGCCATACATACAATCCTAGGAGCTACAACATTGTAACTGGCTGTGTATTAGTTCTGTTTTTGCCGTTGTTGAGGTTTGATGCCAGAATGTCCTCATTTGAGACTAGGGATGTTAAGTATTAGTTAATTAACTAATCGAGTAGTTGATGGATTTACCATAGACTAGTCAATAAGCGCAGCACACTCCTGCTGCGGCTCTGCACTTTAAATGTAGTAAGAGCCCGTCTGGGTCTTACTACATTTAAAGTGCAGAGCTGCAGTAGGGTTAGCTCCCAGGGGCGGCGTGAGCTGGGACTGATCATAGAACCAGCTCATGCCGCCCCCAGGACCGCTGTGGCTCTGCTTTCCCTCCTCGCACCACAAAGATGGTGGTGGGGGGAACTGGCTTTTAAGCCAGCTCTCTTCAGCACTGGCTTCTGCTCTCCCCCCTCCCCTCCTGCTGCCTCTGATACAGAGGCAGCAGAAGGGAGGGGAAAGTGACTGGTCGACTACTCAACTAGTCACTTATATCCCTAGTTGATTCTGCAAATTTGTGGATATCCGTGTCTGATTTTTGCAGATATGAATGCAGATACTACAAATTTTGTATCCATGCAGGACTCTAACAATGTAAACTAGTGTGTGTGCGTGCGTTTGTGTGTGTGTGTGCGCGCTACAACTCTGCATTCTCCACAGGGAATTTTAGACAAAAGCATTAAAGGGGCTACCAATGTAATGTCTGCTCTGCCTCAGTAGCTGCTTCCCAAAGGAGGCAGTGGAAAAATTCCCTTCATTCCCCTTCATGTATATTTTCTTTGGAAGGCCAATAACTCATTGCTGTGCGCTGTCTTTGGTTGTCTGTGCAACTCCTCAGCTAAATCATGCAATTAACCTCACTAATAAGCTATTTACCACTGTTTTAAAGGCATTAAGTTGAAATCTTCCTGGGCATGTATCCATGGTATGGACAGAGTAAATAATTTCTAGACCTCTTTCTTACTACCCTTTCCTCCTACTTCCACTGGTTTTACAGATCTCTACTGGTTACTCAAAAAAACCCTAATATTGAAGGGAGTCCCTCCTTACCCTGGATCCAACTGTAGGTGTCTTAGGAAACATACAGTAGAAAATTATATGTTTGCCCTTAATGCAGGGTAGGGTGCATGTTGGCCAAAAGTTCTATTGTTTTATGGTTAACATGTTGTGTTACTGCAGCTGGTGATCTTTTTATTTTGCTGAGGCAGATGGAGTGATTCCCAGACCCATAAGTATCACCCTGGGAAAGCTTAGTTGGTTTTAGGTTTGACCACTTGGGTATGTGAGGTTATCCTGTGCTAGAGATGCATCCCTGAATGTGGAGATGGTCTTGGCCCAAAGCATGGCAAGTCATGTGAAGCCTGAAAAAGGACACTTATAAAGTCCTGGGGGAAGGTTCTGTATGTGCATTCAGAGAAGGAGACTTATGTGGAATGTATGGACTGCTGTGTTCTTTTTGTTGTTGTAGCTTGTTTCGTCGTTTTATGTGCTGGAGGAGAGTACTTTTTAGCAAATGCATGCTGTGATTGTGTATAAATATTCCAGATATCGTTATAATGGATTAAAATATCTATATTAGTGTAATATTGCTCACATGACTGTAAAGAATCTAGCAAGAATTGCTTTATTCTAACACTGAACATAGTATTTTTTTCTAAACAAAATTCACCCCTCAAGCTACCTGCTCCCTTGGCTTGACTGTAGAGCTTCTGTATAGTAGGGATGTTAAATCCTGGTTAATTGATTAACTGGTTAAACCTTAGGCTTAACTGGTTAATCGATTAAGTGGGACTCCACTCCTCCCATGTTATGGGCTGCTGCTGGCCCCCACATGCAGCTGTTAACCAGTTAAACTTAATGATTAATCAATTAATTACTTAAATGGGATTTTACATCCCTACTTTAGATGCAAACCTTTGTGTTCATGTAAAATTTAGAGACACTGCCTAACCCACTTGTGTTAGGTCATAACAAGCTGAACTGCACAGAAACATGTTTCCTTTTAGTTGCTCGTGTAGTATTTTATTCATTTCCCCATCTGCTTTGGCTTGGAAGATTGCTGAGATGCTTCCTCTGTCTGACCCACTTGGCATCAGTGTCGGAGAAGATCATCTTTCTTCAGAATCAAAGTTTATAGGTCTTGAGCTCATTAGTAAATTCTTAGTTTTGCAGCTGATCACTCATGGTCTGCTGTTTTTTGTATCCTTTTTCTCTCCTTAATAACTGGTGCATTGTACTGCCCATAAAAACCCAAGGCAAGTGCTATTGTACTGCCTGTGTATGGAGAGGGGAGGCAGCAGCGTGAGTGTCAATAAGGGTACTAAAAATGGCAGACCTGTAACATGTCACTTACAGTGTCCAAATTGTTTGCTTTTTATTATTGTGCTTACACAGCCTCATGCAGTTATCGCTACTATTATTTGTAGTGAGGCAGCTCTTTGGAGCCCTGGCCATGGATCGGGACCTCCTTGTGCAAGGCTGGCTCAGAGAAACACAGAACAAAGACAATCCCTATCCCCCAAGAACTGACAATCTAAATACAAGACATGAGACGACAGGTGAAAACAGATGACTACAGGCAGATGGAGGGCCACAAGGAAAATTGCTTTGGGGTGTGACTTTCCCTATCTAGATTTCATACCCACATGTATTCCGAAGAGAGGGATGTGGGGAATGCACAGCAGTGGGACTGAAACGAAATGTTACTCATTTCAAAGTGTGATATTGACTTTATTTCCCTCCTGACTTTCATGTCAGTGACTGGTAATGGTAACTTTTAAAAAAAATGTGGTTAAAACCACAACATTATTTTTAAATAAATCACACCTTGCTCGACTAGAGTGTGTTGATGTATTCCGATGGCAAATGGTTGGGTTGTGCCTTTTTTTTGGAAATGCCTTATTGCAAAAGGGGTATCAACTTTTTTGACTCTTCAGCAGTGTGAATGTGTGTGTGTATCACACTATCATAAAGCTTCGCTGAACAGCTGCCTATAGTGGAATAACTTGGTGTTTAATGAAATCTGTTTCTATAAATGCTTAATAAATACCACATGTAGCCATCTTAACTTGAGCTTCTTTTCCATCTCTGAAAACAAACAACCTCAGCTTTTTCTTCCCTTTGTCCTCCCTTGCAAATCCTACAGGTTTTTTGTTTTGTTTTGAAAGTTGTGCCTTTGCAGTTACTGAACCCTTCACCTGTTCATGTTTGTGGGTATAAATGAGTTTTATAAGAGAATGCAGACCTATAAGGATTGTAACTGAATGTTTGCTTTGTTCAGCTAGAAAACCCTGTTAACCAGGAAAAAACCTTGACTGGTAGGCTGGTGTGCACAAATAACACAAGAGAGAGGATTCAGACTCCAGTCTATTTTCCCCTCCCCCAAATACCCTCTCACTTTTATTTCAGCATCTCACACTGCACAGCATAGTAGCTGTTCAGTCATCTCACTCTTTCCCTGCACAAAACAAAAAATGACTTCGTATCGGAAGGCTTTTAGTGTACTTACATTAAAAAGGAACATATGTATTTATAAGCTATGACTAGATTTCCCCTTTGCCTCAGCAGTTCATTCATTCTCACTGTTTGTCCTTAATGTAGCTATTTCCCACTGCCAATATTTTGAGTGTGAGAGAATCTTGAATGCTCAGCCCAGTCCACACATGACTTATTCAGTGATTTCAGAGCGTCTGTATGCTAAGTTCTGTGTGCAATACTTCAGCTGCAGGCCCGTGACCTGCGCAGTCCCTCTGGCCCTCAAGGAACAAGGGGTAACATTTTATTGCAAAACAAAGGCTTTAAAAAATTCTGTGCATGTTTCCAAGTATACATGGAGTTCTAGGTGTATCCCATTAGATATATTAATACTAAACTAAGTTAGTCAGGTTGGCTTTATTTCAGCTACCCCTGCAGTGGTCAGGTGCAACTGTTCCTTCTGACTTAGCTTAAAGGGCTTTGACATGGATTTAACTGTGCACTCATCCACTTTCTATGAAGCTCTGGTTTTAAAATAGCATTATAAATGACAAACACAAATCATAGATGGTACACACAAATCAAATCGATCGGGTATATTTAATATGTTATGTGCCACAAGTTTGTGAGCATGAGTGTGCATTATGTCGGGCACAGGTAAAAGTTAAAAATTATAGGGTCAACAAATAGATTGCCAGTGGACCTTTACATTGGTGCAAGTTGAGCGTTCTCAGCACTTTAATAGGTTCCATCCCTGAATTCTCTTTGCCATCATATCTGCTCTTGAAAGAAAGTGTTCTGTTTTGAAACCTTAAAACTAGATTGCATAAAGGCCTGGAAAACATACTATAGGGAGCATTGTTTTGGCAAAGAGAGTTTAATAATAGGTCTCTTCTTTAGCTTACTTTGATACTCTCACATTATCAAGAAATCTCTCTGCCATGTAGCAAAAACAAGACGTTCTCTCACATGTATATAATTTTCCTTCTGATTTGTGGGTTAGCTATTATTGCCACACTGGTTGCACGTCTTAAAAAATATTGAGTGGCCGCATGCACATCAGCATCATGTTTGCATGTGAATTATCTTCATTATCTATCAATGTGAGATTGTTCAAGAGAAACTATTGAGAATGGGTCAAGGAATGTGCTGATGATCCTGTTAAAGTGGTAAGAGCATGTGAAGGAGACAAAGGGGTACCTGCTTTAAATGAGTTCACCTTGGGAAAGTGACTTAATTGTAGAGCCCTGCATGGATAAAAATTGGTATCCCAATCTGCATTTGCAGAACTGATCTGTGGATATCTGCATCTGCATCTGCGATATAAAGTGGATATCTGCAGATTAGCAAGGTTTTAAATACAAAATTTGTATCCACATTCATATCCGCAAAAATGAGATGAGGATGCAGATACCCCTAGATATAAAGCAGATAACTATGGATTTTGTTCTCCTTAACTGCTCTGTCTCAGTTAACCAATTGACACAAAGATACAGTAATTCCTCATTTAACACTATAGACATGTTTCAGAAAATGATCGTGTTAAGTGAAAACATGTTATGCGGGGTCAATTTTCCCACTGAAAATAATGGAAAAGGTGAGGGTTGCGTTTCAAGCGGTGGTGTCTGTTGGGACCAGGACATAAGGTTGGGGGAAAAAGGGGACTGGGTTACAGCAGGGAGGGGAGGTTTTTGGCTCTGGGGAAGGGGAGAGGGATTGGGTTGGGAGTATGCCCCTGTGATGGGTCTGCTGGGACCCGCACTGCGTCTGGCGAGGGGGGGGGGGGTTGCCAGGGAATGGCACAGCGAGCAGCGAACCCTCCGCCACTTTGCAGGGAGGCGGGGGAATCTCCGCACAGCCGCCGGCGATGGGCCGGCTGGGAAAACCCAGCCGCTGGCCTGCGAACGGGGGCGGAGGAGAGGGGGAGTCACTGGGGAATGGCGTGGTGAGCGGTGAACCTTCCGTTGCTTTGTAGGGAGGCAGGGGAAGCCCCGTGCAGCCGCCAGCAACGGGCCAGCTGGGGAAATAATGTTATTCTGGGGATGGTCGTGTAGTTCAAAAAACATTCCCTAAAAAAAAAAAAATTGTGCTATCGCAAAAACGTGTTAAGCGGGCATGTGTTAAATGAGGAATTACTGTCCTTTATGTAGATCAGAGTGATGCAGCCTCCAGTTAAAGTTGCACAAGGAATTTCATTTTAATAATTTGTTCTCAGTTGCTTGCAAGTATGTCAAGGATGAATTTAGGCACTTATAACTTTGGGGCTGAATTTAGCATGTTTGCTCATAGCCTAGAAGTGACTATTTTTGGAAAGTTTGAAGAATTATCAGTTGTGCTTTTTGAGAATGATGAGTAGTGAAAGAATAATGTTGCCATTTGAGGAAAAAAATGTACTTGACTTTCTGCTAATGGTGGTAAAAACTTGAGATCTAATAAGTATGTAGTCCCCTGACTGCTGGTACACCTCATTTGTTCCTATAAAAATTTGTTTGATTTACAAGGATTTTTGAAACGTACTCTGCATGTACATGCTGTTTATACATCATGGGATCATCAAGAGATCATTGATTCATCCTTTGATGCTGTACAGGCATGTTTATAAGTTTAACATATGGGGTAAGCTAGATAGATGGTTGCCTTATTTCATACACTGTATAAAAGTGAATCTGGAAGTGGGAAGTGGAGATGGGATTGGGGAATAACAGGATCATTCTGCTGATGCCTAGCAAAGAACTGTACATGATACGGATTTTTTGTTTTATTAAAATGCTAGGAAATATAAGACCTACTTTAAAGGGTGTTAGTTACAAATTGTAGCCTTCAGTCTGGAATTTCCAGTCACTCATGCAAACTTATAATTGATATCTGCATAAACAGTAATGCATTCTTTAATTACATAACTGCATATTACCTTTTATATAGGATCTCTGCCTTGTTCAGCATACAGTTGGAGGGTGAATAAAACAGGGCTCATGGAAACGGCTTCATTAACACAGGTTGGTTTGTGTGCATTTTGTAAGACCTAAGGCCACACTTCAATCAATTAGTGTACAACTGAAAACTGAACAGCAGTCTAATTCACGGAGAACAATGCAGCCTGGCTACTGGATGAGGAAGGGGCTTTTTTTGCTATTAAGAAAGGGGAAATATCTGATCATGTAATCAAACTGCACCAAAAATACACACATCCCTAATATGTCTTAAGCAATTTAATTGAAAAATGACAGAGAAGTGTGCAGTATGTTACTTGCACATACACTCTTTCTCCCTCACTTGCAAACTCTCACCACTTGAAATTCACTGTTGAGCCCCTTGGCTTTGTAATGCACACTCCACCTTACCCCATTCCTCTTCCCACTTACTCACTTGCCATTCCATTTGTTCTCCATTCTAAGTATATAACAGTTGTCAGTTTGACTTGGAAAGAAAAATATCAATCCTCTTTTCTCTTTCCTTCCAATGTCAATAAGCTGTCCTAAGATAAGAGGAACATCCTCTCATGGATTGGTAACTGGTTAAAAGATAAGAAACAAAGAGTAAGTATAAATGGTCTGTTTGCAGTGGAGAGAAGTAACTAGTGTTATCCCCCGGGTCTGTTCTGGGACCAGTCCTATTCAACATATTCATAAATCATCTGGAGAAAGGGATAAACAGTGAGGTGGCAAAATTTGCAATTGATACAAAACAACTTAAGATAGTTAAGTCCCAGGCAGACTGTGAACAACTACAAAAAGATCTTTCAAAACTGGGCAGCAAAATGGCAGATGAAATTCAGTACTGATAAATGCAAAGTAATGCTAATTGAAAAACATAATCCCAACTATACATATAAAATGATGAGATTTAAATTAGCTGTTATCACTCAAGAAAGAGATCTTGGAGTCTTTCTTGATGGTTCTCTGAAAACATCCACTCAGTGTGCAGTGGCAGTCTAAAAAGCACTCCGAATGTTGGGAATCATTAAGAAAGGGATAGAGAATAAGACAGAGAATATCATATTGCCTCTCTAAATCCATGGTCTGCCCTCATCTTGAATACTGTGTGCAGATGATGTTGCCCCATCTCAAAAAAGATTTATTGGAAAATGCTCAGAAAAGGTCAACAAAAACTATTAGAGGTATGGAACGACTTCTGTATGATGAGAAATGAATAAGTCTGGGACTTTTCAGCTTGGAGAAAGAGATGATTAAAAGGGGATATGACTGAGGTCTATAAAATCATGACTGGTGAGAAGAAAGTAGGTAAGTGAAGTACTGTTTACTCCTTCTCGTAACACAAGAACTAGGGGATCTTCTAATTAAATTAATAGGCAGCAGGGTTAAAACAAATAAAAGGAAACATTTCTTCACACAACTCACAGTGAATCTGTGGAACTCTTTGCCAGAGGATGTTGTAAAGGCCAAGACTTTATAAGAACTATACAAATTCATGGAGCATAGGTCCATCAATGACTATTAACCAGGATGGACACAATTGGTGTTTCTAACCTCTGTTTGCCAGAAGCTGGCTGGGATGAGTGACAGGGCATGGATCACTTGAGGATTACCTGTCCTGTTCATTCCCTCAGGGGCAACTTGCACTGGCCACTGTCAGAAGACAGGATGCTGGGCTAGATGGCCCTTTCACCTAACCTAGTATGGCCATTCTTATGTTGTTCTCTGGCATACAGTGGTGGTTCTCAACAGCAGTTCTTTAAGGCATGCAGTAGTCTCCTTATTCCCTCTAACCCATTTGGACTTAGAATCACTGACCGTTTCAGCCCTGCTTCCACCCATGTAGAGTTGCAGTCATCTCTATATCCAAGTCAGGCCTCAAGTCATCTCATGGTGGCAGGCACTTCCCTTCTCTACTTCCAGGCCCCACAGAAAGGCTGGGAATTCTGCTCTACCTACTTCCCCAGACACAGGTGAGGCTGCTGGAAGTTTTGAGCTCTCCCTGGATTGGGATAGGTAGTGAGTTGATCAGAGCAGTTGCACTCACCTGACAAATTTTCTAGTGGCCCTGAGCAAGCCAGTAAGTAGGATTTTTAAAGGCTCTAGTTCATTATCACCTAGTCTTAAAAGTAACAACACTGGGCATTCTCACGAGAAAGTTGGTGATATCAAATCTTTTACTTGGGTTAAAGCTGTCTAGCTGAAAACCCTCTGCTATAACCAAATTGAAACCTCTTGGTGCCAGTGATTCTCTGGTTTGTGAGGCAGTGGTACAAAGATGTTTGTCTAAATCATCCTTTGAAGAAAAGAAGGATCATATAACTTGATCTTTCTTTTTTTCCTTGCTCAGCCGAGTCCTTCATTCTGGCCTGAATAAAGTGAGAAATTTGATCAGACCTGCTAGTGTCACTCTCTTTGAAGTAAATGAAATGGAATAGACCTAGGTTACAGAGCTCAGGGTTTTTCTTGTGAAGCTATCAGTGTTTTGTGTATCAATGGAAACATGCATGAATAGTTTCCAGCAGGTTCCTATATACTCCAATTCAGCTTTCTTTGTATCACAGCGTGACAGAAAGGAGTCTAGCTACAGAGTAATTCTTTTGGCCCAGCTAGCAGTCAGTGCATGGTGGTAGGGCACTTATGAGTTGTGGTGTGGTGCCAGCTATTTATCATGGTGTACCTCATTCCTGGATATTTATTCTGTAATGTACAGTCATAGCTGCACTTTATCTTGGGGTAGATGCTTGTTTCATCCACTGAGGAAATGATAACACTTGCATAAATTTCAGTTGAAAATAAAATGAGGGAGGAAAACAGCGAGTCAGATGTTCACGTGTCAGTTGGGCTGACTCTCTAACAACGTTTGCCTTGAAAAGCAGTAATCCAGACTTCATGCATAGTGGTGGTGGTTGCTGGTTTTGTTCCCCCCCCATGAGGGGAATGGGAGCAGAATTGGCAGCACAATTATTGTAACATTAGTTCAGATGTTAAATGTCCTTCTGCTGTGATTATACAGGGTTTCTTGTTAAGTCCAGCTCAGTGTCTCCAAGATGTGTTGGGGTACACTCATAAAATAAATAGTTTTACAAGAGGCTCTGGCGTTGAGATGAGAATTGATGGGTCAGTGCCCAGAAAGAATTGAGCTGAGTGCCGAGAAAGATCCCAGTGACCTTACATCCTTTCCAGAATCTGAGGGGCACTAGCTTTCATGAACTTCTCCGTCAGCACTGCAGCCAGGATTCTGTGTTTAGATGCTTTCTGTACTTACTCTTGGAGCCCGCTTACAAGTATTGTCTTTTGCAAGTTTTCTTAACTGTGGAATGCCAGTTGTCTTCTCCCCCCCCCCCGCCTTTTTGGTATGTGAAGAATAACACTCCACAAACTGAACGAAACAAAATGTGGGTAGTCCATTAAATTTGGAGCTTTCCTGCTTTGAGTGATATCTTACAGATAGCTGTATCAGCTTCAGTAGGATGTTACATGATATTTCCCTGTGCCGCTGCCACGTCCCCCCTTCAGTGATGTTGCCTGCTTCAGTTCACCGTTACTAGTTGTAGCTGAACCTTTGCTGTTTATGCCTGTTAAAGAAGTTAATTTTTCTAAAAGCCATTGAGCGCCTTGGCACAGTGTTGGAGCCTTGGCTACAGGCGTGCAAGACAGCCTTCCAAAGACCAAATGTGGAGTGTTAAAGAAAAATGTGTGCTGCTGTTAGTTTACATGCTAGTATGCCGGATCCTGGGATACATTTTGTGAGCTGGTAAAAATTTTGTTTAATCAGTCGCTCAGAAACCTACAGGAGAGCTCTGGGAAGCTCAAAAACTTGTCTCGTCCACCAATAGAAGTTATTCCAATAAAGCTGATTACCTCACCTACCTTATTTCTCTAGCTCAGTGATGACATTCCAGTATCATTTATACTAACACAAATTGCTTGAGTCAGTTCAAAGGGTGACTCAGTAAAATCATTGTTCCAATCTTTACCCACAGCCAGGCCTTGCTGTAATTAACAAATCAATTAATTGAAAGTCATCCTACACAAAAGCAAAACACACAAAATGTGTAAAGGGAAGATGGGAATAAGTGTAATGTTAAACTCCCCTAATGCATACTTGAAAAGTGTCTAAGACCTGAGTGTCTAAGACCCAATCTCATTCGGTGTCCTGGCCAAGTTGGAAGGGGTGCTAGGTATGATGACCTCATAATTAAGTGTGCAAAGGTAAAGAGGAGGCATTGGCATATTGTAATTATAAGACCCACTCTGACATGTTCTTTGGCATTGAGTCTTCTGTTACATAAAGGCTTTAATACATTGTGAACTTTTCTAGGGCTCGCTCCTCTGCTGCAGCTAGGGGATTCAAGAACAGCAGCTGTTAATTTAACCTCTTGGGGGGCCAAGTTCATTCATGATATCATCTCATAGAAGTTACTTCAAGGATGAATTTGGCCTTTTTTTCCATTGCCAGAGGGATAGACCTGACTTAAACCCTTGGCAAGCTAGTGGTTCCAGAGTCCCACTATGGAAGTTTTTTACATAAATAACAATTATTTCATCTTGCTCACCTCTCTCCCTCCCACCCCAAAGAACCCTGCCAATGAAAGGGTTAATAGGAGAACAGCTGCCTTTCTAAGCTGGACATTATCTTGGGAGACTGCCAGTGTCTGTCTGCTCCTCTCCCACGTGCAATACAGTACTTGGATTACTGGAGGAGTTTTGAGAAGTACGGAGTGACGCTGTAGTTTTGCATCTGTGTCTGGCACTTTAAGTGAGGCTTGTTGCCTGGTGAAGAGTCTCCTTATTTTCACACACTCATGGAAATAAGTCCTGTTACCATCAGGGATCACTTGCGCATACAAGATGCATGTTCTTTAGCATTACCTGTGGTTCAGCAGGTTTGCAGAAGCCCCTCCTTAAGAATAGCACTACAGAGATGAGTGTTCTTGCATGGAAGCTTTTAGCCTTTATGATTAATGTTTTAAGTGAATGTGGCAATTATGGTATGGTCTATGTGATCTTGAATAAAAACTTACAGTGAAGGAACTTGCCCAGACAAGAAGCGGGTTTTATTGCACAAGGCCCATCTGTGTTTAGCCCAGGGCTTGGAAGAAATACATTCAGGCTACATACATACATACATTAGTGCTAAGAAATGACAATATAATACGGGTTTTTTTTGCTGTGGTTGGTTGCTAAGAGAGTTCAGTGTGGGTGACGTGATTTTAGTAGTGAGGGGAATAACTTTTGTGTAACTTTAGAACAAGAGAGTTCAAAATAAAATAACAGAAGCAGTTAAGGTGCATATTGCAACTAGCCAGAGCTTCCCCATAATTTTAAAAAATAGGTCTTTAGTGATAGATTCAACATGTACAAATGTTCAGCATTATCTGGAGATGACTATTCAACATATGAGCCAAGAAGGGCTGAGCAGGGATTATCAGGGGGCTCTGTTGGAGTAGAATTTAATTTGGCAGTGGCTTACAATAATATAAAAGATAAAGGTCCCTAGTAACTCTGGCTCACTGGAGTAGCCCCATTACAGTTAGAACTACTGTTCACATGAGTGAGGAATTGCCAGATTGAGATCTAATTTAGAAGTATTTATTTGTGTAAAACCAGGCCAGTAATGCAGATAATGTGGAATTATAGTGCTTGTTACTGTACTGGATAGAAACCTGGACGTTTGGTAAACACCAGTGTACTCTTCCTATTCTGGAAAATGAACTTGTCACATGTTGAAACACTACAAATAACAATGACAAAACATTAATCTCTGGGGCTATGTCTAGACTACGGAGTTTTATCGGAAAAAGGTACGCAGATTGCGCTCCACAATTTGTGTACCTTTTTCCAATTACTTTTTCGGAAGAGGCTTTTCCAAAATTTGGCCCATTTCAGAAAAACTGGACCAAATTTCAGAAAAACCTCCTCTTTTGAAAGAGCGCTTATTCCTCGTGAAACAAGGAATACATATGCTTCCGAAAGTGCGTCTGCTCTTCCACAAAAAAAGTTGGAAGAGCAGACGCGTTCCCTGGACTCAGCAGAGTTTTTCTGGTATCCTGGAAAAACTCTGTAGTCTAGAAGTAGCCTGGAAAAGCTTGGAAGAGATTATTGTCATTCCACATTCATAGGGTGCTATAATGCCATTAGGTCCTCAGAGGGCTTTTAGGTGATACCAGAATACAAATAGATTATGATTTCCATCCATCCCGAATAATGCTTAGGAAGTTGTATCCTGGATAGTCTGATTTACAATGTGTCCTTAAAATGTAGAGGAACAGCAAGGCACCTCTGGGTTCTACTATAAAACAAGTAGTAAATGATAATTGTGAGGAGGTGGAATATACGTGTAATGCCTGCACTGGGACTACATGTGATATGATTCATCTTGCCTTTCACCAAAAAATCCAAACTGGAAAAAAAAGGAAATGGTCCAAGTTCACCCACCCATCAAGCTGCCATCTGTAAGATCCGACCATCAGCCATAACTTCCCCCGCCTGAATTGCGATTATGGATGGTGCGGGTTGGGGAAAAAGAGTTGAATCAAATGAAGCTCAAGGGTAAAACTCACTGAAAGTCAATGGGATTTAAGCTCCCAAGTACCATAGGAGCTTTAGAAAATGTCACTCCCAATTTGAAACTTGGCTACTTGTTCATACTGAACCATACTCAGCATACAGGACCAGACGAGTTTATGCTCTTCCTTCTAGCTTCCAGTTTGCTGTTGTGGCATATTCTTTCCTAGGTTTCCTGCTTGTGCGCTGTAGGGCGTCCCATAATAGCCTACCTGGGCACTTTTTGCGATGACTCAGATTCTCTGATGCATTTATTTGCTGCATGAAACCTTTGTCTGTTTTTTTTTTCTGTCATGTAAAGTTCTTGTTTGTTTTTTAAAAATTAGAATAATCTCATCTAGTGGTATGCAACATCACACATGTCCTTAAAGGCCCTTCCCAAAGCAAATGGTTCACGTTTTCTACCCAAGTCCCTTGGAATTATTCCTACACACAGAGCCCTGTACAGCTACAAAATTTGTATCTGTATCTGTGTTCATATCCACAAAAATGACCCATAGATCAAAAAGTGAATATCCACAGATTTGCAGGGTGTTCTAGATACAGAATTTACATCCGCATCCACATCAGCAAAAATGAGCCACAGATATCTGCAGGTATGGATACGCATGGATATAAATCCATGGATTTGCAGGGCTCTACTTATACACTTATGTTTGGAAAGTGGTAGGGAACTTTTATCAGTTATGTGGGAATTTTCTGTCTCCTTTAGGAGAGAGTCTCTCCTCCATTCCCCATTGCCTTTTAGACTTCTACAGGAACATGGTGTACCTGAGAACAAAGACAAAAGCTTGCTGCAGCAGTTAATCACCCCGATGGAGAAGTGGAATGATTTCTTTTTCCTTTACCACCAAGGTGACCAAAGCATTATGCTAGTTTTTAAAAAAAGGAGACAAGCGAGAAAGTTACATGTTGCAGAAACCTTTGAGAAACATGAAAACAAAGCAGTCAGTTTCTCAAGCGTCCTCACTTCAGGGGGAAGGGCATAAAGATATTTCTCAAGATGGGTTAGAAGTTAACACAACAGCTGGATCCTGTCCAAAGTGTTCTTTGCAGGTGCCCAAAGCATGAGGTTATTCTGGCTCCACACACCTCAATTTTTTTCTCACCCATGCTCCATGTACTTTCTTCAAAGTGTCTCATGAACCAGGAGCTGTGGCTGCCTGCTGCCCACTGCCCTTGTTGTAAGGCTCATACTTGCAGCCTCCATTACTTATTCTCAGCTTGCTTGGCACTGGGCTTTTTTGCCTGCAGGCTGCCTTTGTAGGCAGATGACATGATGTAGTGTGGGAACGGCTTCTCATTGACAATATCCCCCAGCTTGCGATAAAGATGAGTCCTGAGACATTCTTATTTAGACAACAGTCAGAATTGCTCTCACGCTCCCTCCTATCTTCTGTTTACCACATTGGCTCTAAGCGGCATAACAAGGGGGTGTTTGGATTGATTTGGTTTACAGAGGACGTGGAGGTCCTTTATCAGTCATAATGGTTTAAGACTGAGGAGAATTTTCAGACTTTTTCTCTCCGTAGCACAGGTTATGTTTTTGTCAGGATAATTTCCTTGGGACAGCTGAGCTATGAAATAAAAAAAAATGCATTTACCCACAAACACACTCAAACATCCACCATTTCCCCACAAGGCCATATCACTGGGAAGACTTGGGATCCCTAGTTCTGTACATAGGAAAGCCAGCACAGTTTGCATACGTGTCCCTTCTCCTCCTCCTCCTCCTCTCACCCCAATTGAGATTTTCCAGAGTGTCCCCTGTAGAATTCTGCAGTATAACATACAAATAACCATCCCCACATCTTCCTAACAACTGTAGCTGCAGAATATATAAGTCCAAGCATGCAACATTAATCTCCACTCAGATATAGAGGCAATTATGGGCTGCGGTGGTCTGTTCCATTATATGCATGCTAAGTGTAGTTTTCATGCTCCTTGCCTATGTGCTTCTTAGATGGACTATGTCTGGACACTGCTGTTAGACAAAAAAAACCTTGTTGTTCAGCTAACCCTTTCAGAAAGGCTTCTGTTTTGCGGAGAGTCTTTTGTCAGTAACTTTGTTTGGAGGCACATCAGGACTATGCAATAAAGAAACACATGCTTACAATCAAAAGAAGAATGAATTTGCATTCTTCTTGAGTGCTTTTATGTGGGCCCATGACTTCAGGCTGTAACATAGGCACCCAAGCCAAAAATGTATGTGCATTTTTCCATGCCACATGCTGCCCATCCAGGTCCAGTAAATGGGGATGGTTGGACAAAAGAAAGGAGGAGAATAATATGACATGTCTTCCCACGAGCCTGTACTGGAAATGGAAAATAACTTGCACAGCAAATTAAAACCTAGCCACACACTCTCCTACCCTTCTACCCTCCAATTTATCACTTTCCTTCTGTACATACCCTGCCATGAATAAAATGCCCACTCCTCCGCTCCTGGGTGATTAGTAGCAATAATAAAGGATGTTTCCAGCACTTCATGATGGAAAACTTGTTGAATAATTCAGGTAGGAGATGTGCCTGGGAAAACAAGGTACAGTTACCAGAGAGAAGATTTCAAGAGCAACTTAATATTTGGAAATAGGTAGTCCTAGAGGACAGCAAGTATATGGGGAAAAGAAACTCACACAAAAGACTCCCACCAAATCCTTCCAAAAGGTGTTATCAAATAATTGTTGATCAAATTCTCTTCGCCACTCTTGAGACATGAAATTGAAAGATGATCCTCTTTCATTTTTCTACTTCCTTCATGTTCTCTTTTCTTTACTTCTCACTCTTTATGGTGATACAGAAATAAACCATTTAATATACTTAAAGATATTATTTGAACTGAACTCTTGGATCAGTTAATGGTCTTTTCACTCCATCAGACCTTAAAACTTGGTGGAAAAGGCTCTATATAGTAACCTGTTTTATACATAACCAGAAGACCAGTCCATTGGTTTTAATTGGTAACATTCCACAATCAAACAAAGCAAGGTCAGAAGCAACTTGTAAAGTCTTATACCTAGGCCATATTTATGTTTGTTTTCTTTTTGTTTGCAATGTACAAAATATTTCAGATGCATAACAAAACCTCTCAGGGTTTTTTTTTTAAGTTCACTATTGTACAGATATTTGGAAAACTATATGTGTGAGAGAAATTAGGAATGTTACTCTTTGTATTTAATACATGCGATATGAACAACAACAAAAAGCTCGAAAGCCAGAGGGTGATATTTGTAGGATTATTCTTATTTTTGATGCCACTTCTGTTCTTTTTCAAGTTACATTCCAGTCCTTCTTGGCAGTGGAAGACAGATGTATGCCATTTAGTATTTCTATTTACGCAAGATGTTGGAATGTGAAGTTCATCTTTATTTCTATCTCTACCCTCTGCCCTCCCTTTTGAAATGCTAAGCTGAAGAAAGTTGGTTTTAAGGTCAGGACTAGGAAAGGAGACATTTGAGCCACCAAACAAATAGCATTGCTTGTTCCAATCAGTTGCTTGTACTGTTGCCATAGAAGCCCTCTTGGAAACAAGAAGCCAGTAGATGTCTGTATTGAGATTTAAGTGACCAACAAAACAAAACAATCCTTATACCTTTTCTCTTATTAGCATTTTTGCTGCAAGGATTTCCACTTCAACGAAAGTTCTTCTTAGTGCTTCAGAGTAGAGCTCTGGAGGTGGGGAAGGGCAGAGAGGGTATTTGAATCTTAAAAAGGGACAGTGACATTTGGACTTTGAAAGTTTATAAAATGAATTCTTGTATATTAACTTCTCTTCTGTTAATTGCTAAGCCAGTGACATTAATGCCCTGTGGTTTTAATGTGGGCATGTTAGTGCCTTTTACAATGTTTGATAGAGATTGGATTGGGTTGGAGTCCCAAGCCCATCTGGGGTCAGAGAGAGGCCAGACTGCCTCATTGGTTTTAATTGGCAACAGGAAGCCCAGATAAATGGCCTAGGGCAGGCCCTGCTTGGCTATGGGACAGTAAACAGCTCTTGGTCCTTAGGCCTGGGCAAGCAGTTGGGCATGGGGCAACAACTAATCCAGGTGCTCAGGCTGAGTGGCAGTCTGTGCGCCCTGGCACTAGCTCAGGGCATGGCAACGAACAGTCCAGGTGCTCAGGCCTGTGCCCAGGCTCCTGTTCAGGGCAGGCAGCAAACAGTAGGGTTCCCAGGTGTCTGGTATTGAACCGGACAGTTCGGTATTTTCGCCTCCTGTCTGGTGTATTAAAAAAAAAAAATTCAGAAAATACCGGACACCTAAAATGTCCAGTACTTTCTGATTTTATTTTTCCTGGCCAAGAGGCGAAAATCCCGGGCTGTCCAGCTCAATACAGAGGCAGCCTGGCAACCCTAGTGCTTACTAGGTTCTGCAAGGGAGCTGTCCGGCCCGACACAGGGAGGCAAGATGGTAGGCAGCCACCGCAGCCTGTTAGGGCCAGAAAACCTCACCATGTGTGTTTTTTTTTTTTTAAAGGGGCCATATTGTGTATTGGTTTTTTTGCTTAACAATTCTCGGGGTCTCCCCCCTTTTTTTTCTCCTCTATTTTTTTTGAAACCGTCTGGGAACCCTAAGCAACAGTCAAATGTGCCCAGGTCTTTTTCAGAGGGGGCAGCAAATATTTCAGTCTAGGTTTAGGCTCAGCAGTAATCGGGTTTCCCAGCTCTGTTGGAGATCCGACAAACGCAGGCATCCAAGCCTAGGGCCCTCACAGTGGCAGACTTGTCTGCCACTGGGTCAGCAGGGATCCTGTCTGCAACATGCTGACTCAGTTCACTTTCATCTCCTCAGCCATATCAGGCTCAGCACCTCCCCCTGTGGGTGGCTAAGTACCAGTTCCTCCGGGTCCTCAGGCAGCGGAGCCTCTGACAGGTCTTCCCATTCCTCAGCGTCTGGATCTGCGGTGGTCCTGGCAAGTACTTTGATTCCTGGAGGTGCATTCCAGCCTTGGGAGCTTGGGGAAGGGGTCTGGTCCCTTCAGCATCTGAGGCCCAACTGAGCTCTCAGCTCAAGCCTTTATACTTCCAGCCCCGCCCCTCCACTTCCTGATGCAGAGCAGGGTTGTTCTGGACTTGCCCATCAAAATACCTTGGTGTGGTCTTCCCCTTCTAGTGCTGTAAAATATGCCACATCAAGATTCCTGAACTGTATTCCTGATGTTCTTAAATGTAAATATTATTAGGAATTCCCTATTTCTTTGACATTTCAATTTACTCGGTAATGTTGTTACATTAAAATAATAAAGAAAAAACAAAAAAATTCTGCACTCTGTGAAAGTTTCCCGGATCTCTGCTTCATTGCAAACTCTGAGCTTGGCTGGATTGTTAGAACTTTCATAGATCTTTGAGTGACTTAGTCCTCAGCTTCTAGCAATCTGTGGCTGATGTGACATCAAACCTACATATAACCCAGTTCAAGACTTTTCTAAGGCACAACCTGTGTGAATGAGGTGAATCCCATGCAGGACAAAACTGAAGATAGGTTTCCCATAAATTTGTGCAAACTAAAAGATGCTATAGAATAGGGGTGGGCAAAATAGGGCCCACGGGCCCTATCCAACCTTCCAAACCTTAGGATCTAGTCTGCAGCCTGCCCCTCCAGGAATCTCAAGCATGCTCCCTGCCTGCCGCAGCCCCAGGCTACTCGAAGTGTCTGGCTGCTCCATGTGCTGCTCTTTGCTGCATCCCAAGAGGGAGAAGTGGGAGAGTCTTTGTGGGTTGCCCCCACTCCCAACACAATCATTGAAGCTCCCATTGGCTGGAGACTGGATATAAAGCTGATACCTGCAAATTTACTGGATGCTAGATGCAGCATTTGTATCCATTGCTGCTTCTATATCCGCAAAAATGAGCCATGGATGGCAGCAGATGTGGATAGCCCCGAGTATAAAGTAGGTATCTGCTGATTTGCAGGGCTCTACAAATATTGAGCCTAGCTCTTTACTTGGACACTAAGCATTTACTTCCCTGGCTATTTGTTAAGGGACTGATCTGGGGGCATTTTCCTCTCATTATACAGGAAAGCTCTTGTTGCATTCAGTGAGAGCAGGATCAGGCCTTAGGCCTGTTACATTCCCATTAGGATCAGTAATGGGCAGAGGAGGGGGAAGATAAGGGACCTGGTCAAGAGGAGCCTTATGTTGCTAGTCAAGCAAGTATTACTATTACCAATTCAGGAAGCTAAGAAAATTGACACTTCTGGTAGGTTTCTGTTGGCTTAGGGTTTCCATCCTTCTCAAGGACAGAGAGGAATACAAGAGAATGATTGAACCATTCTATGAATAAAGCTGCATTCTAGCATGAAGTAATAGCTGTCAAGGTGGGAAACAATGGATGCCCTTTACAGTGCAAGTGAAGTATTTCCTAAAATAACTGTTGGCCTCACAATAACAGGCGGAGGAGAATTAAGTACATTGACTATTTGTGAAGCTCCAGTCAGTAAAATGTGCCTATGTTATAATATATACCCTCTTTTAGTGGGTTATATTCGTTTTTACAAACCCCGCACTCCCCTCCTCCACAGGCTATACTTGTGTGCAGCATATATAGGGGTTTTTTTTTACTCGATGGAAGAGGATCCCCTTCCTCCCCACCCTTTCACTACATTTGCCGGGCTGGGGTTAGGCTCCCAGCCCGCGACGGACCAACGTGGGGAAATTTACAAGGGGTGCAGCAGCTGGGAATGCTCCTGAGCCGGGGCAGAGGCCAGCCCGGGCTGACAAAAGGAGGGAGCCCAGAGCAAGTTGCTCGGCGGTCAGAAGCAACGGTGGGAGTCTGCAGGCGGCCGCGGCTCACAGGAGCGGGGCGGGGGCATGGTGCTTGTTGTTCCTGTGCGATCCAGCCGGGTGCCCTTCCCTGCCTGCAGTCGCTGCACGCTGGATCCGCTGCGAGCTCGCTTGTTGCTCCCGGGCTGGCGCCTGCCCTGCCACCACGAACCATGTCCCAGCCCAGGAGCAACAAGCGGTGCATG
>JANRFK010000875.1:22952792-22983157 GCA_030068395.1 Apalone spinifera | reverse complement strand
TTTTTTTTTTTTTTTTTTTTTTTTTTAACTGAAATAGCAAAAACAGTGGTGTGTATTCGGGTGCGGGTTATATTTAGGTGCGGGGTATATTCGCTAAAATACGGTACTTCAGTGGTTAAAAGCAAGCATGATCCAGGTCTGACACTGCCATTCTCAGTGCTTTGCCTTATTGCTCTTAGGCATGTGAGGATGGAAGGGTCTTGAAGCAGAGTAGGAGCTAAATGCAGTAAGGTGAATAAAGGGCAGAGTGAGAGGCTTAACTTGCAATTTCCTTGTTTTGGTTGGTTTAAGTCTGACCCTTCACATTGTTTTAGTGTTTTATATTTCATTTCCTCTGTTGTGTAAGGAATGGAAGGGGTGGGAGCTGTGCATAAGGGTCAGAGGTGAGGCATGCAAAGCTTAAATTAAATTAGTTACGTGCGCTCAGTACATATGTACATACTTTCTTTCTTACTGGGGCAAGAGAGAGTAAAGTAGGGAAGGGGGGAGGGTGATCTGGGTACACTGCTAAAGCTGTACACTGCTAAAGCTGTACACTGGGTACACTGGGTACATAGCTTCTTTTAGCTTGTTCAAAACTTACACTTCAGGAATATGTGTACACACACACGCGCGCGCACACACACACACACCCCTTCTGAGCAAGAGGCATTGACCCTTAGGCTATGTCTACACTGCACAGTTATTTTGGAAGAAGCTATTCCGGAATAGTTATTCCGAAATAGCATGTCTGCACTGCAGGGAAGCCTCAAAATTAGTCTGAGGCAGGCTTCCCTAATGTAGACATGCTATTTTGATATAGAGCCCCAGGAGGACTAACTTAGAATGGCCTGGTGAGGGGCTATTTTGAAATAGCAGAAGTGGAGCATCTACACGTGCCTTATTTCGAAATAGCTGTTTTGGAATAGGCATAATTATTTGTAGAATGAGATTTAGAGAAGTTGGAATAAGCCATATGTTATTTCAAAATTATTTCAAAATAATGGAATTGCTATGTAGACACTTGCATAGTTATTTCGGAATAACGGCTGTTACTCCGAAATAATGTTGCTGTGTAGACACACCCTTACTTATCTATGTATCTTAAAAAGAACTGGACTCAGTGAGCAGGAGAGAGTGCTGGCAACTAAAATGGGAACTGATCTTTCTTGATCCCAAGCTATCTTTTCCAGCCAAAGCACCTTGACTCTCTGGCTGCATCTAGACTGGCATGATTTTGCAGAAATACTTTTAATGGAAAAGTTTTTCCGTTAAAAGCATTTCTGCAAAAGCGCATCTAGATTAGCAAGGATGCTTTTGCGCAAAAGTGCTTTTGCGCAAAAGCATCCATGGCCAATCTAGACACGCTTTTGCGCAAAAAAGCCCCGATCGACATTTTAGCCATCGGGGCTTTTTTGCACAAAACAATTCTGGGTTGTCTACACTGGCCCTCTTGCGCAAAAACATTAGTGCAAGAGGACTTTTGCCCAAGCGGGAGTGTCATTGTATTTGTGCAAGAAGCACTGATTTTGTACATTACAAAGTCAGTGTTCTTGCACAAATTCAAGCGGCCAGTATAGACAGCTGGCAAGTTTTTGCGCAAAAACTTGCCAGTCTAGACGCAGCCTCTTGGTTTTCTAGCACTTGAAAGATGGAAATTATAAAGAAAGAACTACACACCTCAAGCCATTGTAAAACTGCTGAAGGCAAGATAAACATCAGGACTACTGGAGGCAAAGACCAATCTTTCTGTGCAGCTGTGAACATTCACAGACAGACCTCAGCCGGTAGTTATCTTGAGGCTGGAATTGTGGGGAGGAATTATTATTAAATTCTCTGGCTCATGATGTACAGGAAGCCAAATTAGGTGATTATAATTTAGAAGATCATAACTGTCTCTTCTGTACTTAAAAGCTGTTAATCAGAATCTCATTTTAACTCTCCTACCCCTTCACCCTTAAAAACAAAAATTCCATAAGGAGAGACAGGCCTTTCCTAGAAATAGGATGAAAAAACTTGTTGTGTAGAAACCATTTATCTGTTTTATTTTCTGTCTCTCTTCTTTCTTTCCCTCTCACTTTCTTTTAATCACTTAGGACATGTACATGAAAATAGGATCTTTGTTGCTTAGGAGTTAATCTGCTTCTGTTGCTTATTCCCCCACCAGAAATCCTCAAGAGATCCATTACTGGCAGCTTACAGATAAAATGGCCGGTGGAAGAGGGGAGTAGTTTGTTTTAAGTTACAGGTGAAAGCAGTGTTGCTTTTCTCGCTTTCTTTTTTCTCCTCCTTTTTCCGTAGCAGCCTGTTCCCAGGTTAGTGGAAGAGGAGCATAGCTTGTCCATTAATCTTCCATAATGTAAACAGGAACGTTCATTAAGAGGCTTTTAGCAAACAATTTCAGAAGAGTATGTTAAAAATTTTAGATCTAATTAATAATCACAAATTGAATCTAGAATTTGGGCATTTTAATGGTGAATCTGGCTGTGAGACTTATTGTTCTCTCAAAGGAGACTATTATTTATAATTAAATTATCCCTGCAACAATGTAGCTTTTAATAAAAGTTGCTCATAAATTTATAATTAAGGAAGTGGGTTTTCTATTCTCCTAAAACTTATTCACCATGCATATTTTGGGTTATCCCTGCTCTTTCTAACTCCTGTTGTCTGCTTACTCCTTCTACCTGCAGCAGAACAATGTGTCTCTTGAGAACAGACACATGTTGTATGCACTTGGGAAGGGGTGAGGCAAATCTGGAAAACATTTTAACTCCTCAAAAACGCTCCTTTAATCCACTGTGTCCGTTGTGTATATATAGGACTGCAGATACTCAAGGACCTTTACAGATATCCAGGGCATCCTTGCTATAAGTCACCCCAGTATACATCCGTCCTGTACTAAAGTCGTTGACGCTTGTAGGAACTGATGTGTTTTAAGTCCTCCCATTCCCTGCTCTTAAGTCTCATAAGAAAACCCCAACCAACCAAAAAACCGAACAAAACAAAAAACCAAAAAACAACCAATTTGCGCAAATGGAAGTCAGAAACGGGGAAAAAAATCCCCGCTTTAGCTGCATGTGATTATCTAACAATGTATGTGGTTATCTAACCAGGTGACTACTCCCTGTAGCTTGAGAGAGACCACACAAATACAAATATCCTAAAGGCTTTGTGTTTTAAAGAGCTGTTTTCCCCTCTCCACCTTTCTGCTATCTTAATGTTATGTTGTTTATGGTAATGCTGAAGGGTGTGTGTGTGTGAGAGAGAGAGAGAGAGAAGGAGAAGAAGGAGAACTTATAGGAACTGGTAGAGGGAAGATCCAAAAGATTTTCAGTCACATTCATGAGTCTGGTTCTAACAGGTGAGCACCTGCAGGTATTACTCTAGATGGGTAATGGTGCCTTCAGTTGCCCAGTATGGAAATGCATGTAGTTCGTTATACTTTGTTTTACAGTATTGTCCAGAGGCCCCACTGACAAAGGGCCATATTATATGAAAATACAGTTGACAGATGTGATGAGTGAAGGTGCATCTGTTCCATGTTATAATATTTGAGCCCTATATATCTTAGCAACAGCTGACCAAATGCCTTAAGTCCCTCTTTGAATCTGTGGTCATCCTTTAGAAATAACTTTCACATTGCTTTAACCAAAGATTTCTGACTCCAAAGAATAGTTAGGAGAGGCAACTACAAAGTTATGAGGTGCAAAGGTATACTGTGTCATATAGTTCCACAGTATTCTTGTGTAAGTTTTGATGGGCTAGCAAAGTAATCTGATTTACTTGGAGGGCGTTCCCTGTATCTTGCAGTACTGGTGACGTCATTCTGTGTTTTGCATCACGCTGTAAGCTTTGGCTTTAGTACAGCGGGGGGACACGCTTTTCAAAGTCCCACTCATGCCACACTTTGCTGTCTTGTAAATGTTACAGTAAGAGATGGAACTGGAGCCTAGTCTACGTCACACCCACCTCCTGCCCTATCTAATCTATGCTACTTTAGCTACACAAATAGTATAGCTGAAGTCGATGTACTTACTGCAGTGTCTTTCATGCAGTAAGGTCAGTAGAGGTTGCTCTCCTTTCAACTCCAACTACTTTTCTCATCCTGGTGGAGTACCGGAGTCAATGGGAGATTGCTTGGAAGTGGATATGCTCTGAGGTTGATTTTATAGTGTCTAAGCAGACGTGATAAATTGACTGCTGGTGGATCGATCGCTGCAGCATCAATCCACCGTGCAGTGAAGACAAGCCCTAGGATTTAGTGATTCTGGCAGAATTGTTATTACCTCAGAGCGCAAAGCGGTAGCAGATTCTGATACCTAGAGGGGTGCTGATGTCTTCCCTTCAGGCATAAGTGAATTAAGTCCATATGCTGAGTCTCTTTAGGAAGCATTTAGTTTACTTGCAACCTGAGCCTGTTTTTACCTCAGAGCCATTAAAGCACATGGTATTTGTAGCTCTGTGTTGTTGGCTGGACTCTGGCTCTCACTGTGACTTACTAATCCTATTTAACAAATCCTTGTAGTTGTTTACATATGATACACGAAAGCCAGGCTTTTCGACCTTTCTTCATTTGCAAGACCCCTGCAGAATTTCAAAAGGAGATGTAGACCAATGTTCCCTCCAATTTCTCCATCCATGTGCAGAATAAATTTTGTTATGTGCACCAAGGCATGTGCACTTGTACACCACCAGTAACAGCACATACTGCCGATTGTGGGAACTGTAAGTGCTCCGCTAATCAGTTGAGCAGCATCTGAATCTCTCCTGGGTGGCAGCCCAATTGCCCATCTTACAGAGAAGGCTGGTGTGGACCCCTTTGGAAATCTTTAGGCATAATTTGTGGACTTCAGGGATTTGTGAACCACAGATTGAAAACCACTGCACTACATCATTAGGAACCATCTCCTTAAAGATGATGTTGCATCTTTTCCATCTCATTTCAGAAAATCAGTAAATTAACTAGGTGAAAACAGTGTGCCTGCTGCATTGACCTAGTGTGTGTCTCAAATATCACAATCAAAATAAAATCAAAGTAGCATGCCCATTAAGAAGCAGCACTGATGGGTTTGAGAGCTTCAGGTAAAAGATGCTCCTCCATTACAAAGTATTAATTTCCAGCCTTCTGCAACAATATTATAAATTATTTAACCTACTTCAATTAAGCCCACACCAGATTTGTAACAATTGACAGAGATAAGTTCCACTTCTACAGAAATGTTTCTGTACATAAATGAAACAAAGTACTAATGAACTCTAACTTTCTGGCTTTTGCTGTGTGTTTTCCAAGGTCTTGGAAAGATAAGAATTGAGAGTGCTCCAGGCCCACTTGTTAAACTTGCATCGCATGTGTTAATGTAACCAGGAACAAATTGACTTTTCTGAACAAAGCAGAGCTGGAGCCTTTATTTAAAACAAGGAAACAAAACACAACCCAAACTCTTTTACTTCTGAAAGCCAACTGGAATTTTTCTCCCCTCCTAGTTGTCTTGCTGTATTTTTCTCCCCTTCTAATTGTCTTGCTATGCCCCATTTTTCAACATTAACCTTGTCGTATCAAGTTCTCATGTGCTTCATGGAATGTGGAGGTCTTACTGAACACTACCTTGGAAAAGTAATAGCTGGATGAGTTTAGGGGGGAGGGAAGAGGGCAAGGGAATGCAGAGTATGATGCACTGCAGGAGAGAATGGTTCCTAGTTTGGAGTTCAGAATGAGAATTTTGAACAGTTTGTTCAAGTGAATGGGGAATATTGACACGTTGTTCCACAATAGGTTGTTTTGTTTTTATAGAGGAAAAGGTGTAGGGCATGGTTTTTCTAAATGTATTTCCAGATACTACAGAATATCAAACTGAGGCTTTTGCCATGTCTGTTAAACCAAACATGAACAATCACTGGCTAATACTAGTAAATAAATAATTTACAAATGGACACTGTTTTCCCCCCAGCTAATCAACAGTTGAGTTTTCTAGTAGTTTATGAATGCTTTGATTATCCATAGCATTGGGTAGGCCTTTTATAAATCTAAGTAATATGTCTTAGATCTTACATCAGTGTGGAACACTTTTCATCTGTAGCTCTCTGAGCATATTATAAAGGGAAGATAAAATATACTGCTAATCTGATGCTTCTAGTTATTAGTGTATAAAATGTAACTAAAAATGTTGAACCATAAAAAGAGGAATTTGGAATGAAATGCCTTTCACTTTCTATGTACTGTCATTGTTTTAAAAAATTACTATTTGGCAATGAGTTAATGAAAGATGTTTAAAAACAAAATTAAAAATCTCTCCTTGTCCAAGTCTTCTGTGCATGACCACCTCCCCTCTCCACAATCCCAACCTACCTGTTAATGTCTGAAAAATGTCTAGAGAACCCCAAGCCTTGTGAGTGGTTTATGGATGACTCCAGTACATACTGACCCTGTGCTGACATTGCCTCTGGATCAGGGTTCAGCTGGCAGTTAAATCATCCAGCACAATACAACTGCAGTGATGTTTGTAAATTTAACCTCAGTGAAACCAATTCAGTGATAGGAATGGGGCCTTTTTCTATGTGCATGATTCCTCTTGCTTATTGCTGAAAAAGGGAGTTCTCCACGGTTGGGAGGAAAGAGTAGCATAGCTAGGACAGGCTGGCCACATGCATTATTGAATTTGGGGAAGGTTTTGGCAGAGATCAACCTTTATAGTGATGCTTTTTTATTTTGATGCTTTTTTCCCCTTTTTTAGCTGCGAATGACAGCGCTGCTGTCACACTTAATTCTGTGATGTTTACCTTTTAGCTCCTAATGAAATGGAAGTGAGGGTTTAACTAGCATCTAGCTTGTTTTACATCATGTGGTTGTTGGGGGGGGGGGGGGGGGGAGTAGCTGTGTGTGTGTGGGGGGGAATGGTCTGTACTATGTAAGATTTCAACTAGCAGTTGGTGTTTAATTTGAACTGCTGTGCAGCTCAGTATGTAATGTGAGATTCTGTGGCAGATTTTTGGTGCATCATTAGACCTCCTCTTTCATTATTGGTTTGGGAACATTATATAGATCTCCTAATACATGTAATTACATTAAACACTGCATTGCCCCAGTGACATGTTGTTTTGAGCAGTGAAACAATTTAATTCTAAGGTTGCCTACTTGATGTTCAGTTTGGCAAATCTGGACAGATCAGCATCAGATTAAAAGCAGATATCCGCGAGGCTTTAGAACACTGGAAAAAGGCAGTGGGCAGCCCACTTTTGAAGTCTCTCTGGCTACCAGCTCATTTTTCTGTGCTAAGCAGCATGGTCTAGTGCAGGAGATAGGCTCACTGGATCTGGCTCACAGGCTGGTATTTGCCCATCGCTGTCTAGTGGATAGAGCACTGAACTGGGGTCAGGGTTCTGTTCCCACCCCTCTCTCAGTGAGCTGGTGTGAGACCTTGGGCAAATTATTTCATTTTTCTGTGCTTCAGTTTCCCTTCTTACAGTTTGTTGAATCTGTAAACTCAGATGTAGGGATGCTTACTATGTATAGGCAGATTGCCCAGTACAATGAGGCCCCATGTTTGTTTGGAGCCTCTAGACATAAAATGATAATTTGATGGGGTAACTTCTTCTTTGTGGTTAAGACTGTCATATCCATGTAAAATATAAACACTTTCACTGAGGCGGTGCTTGTTTCCTTATTTTATCATGTGCAATTGATTCCATTTTAACAAATAGCTAATTTGGCTAAACTTCTGTTCCGTACTCAGCACTGTGGTATCTGATGTTTTCAATTTTATGTTTTTAAAGTGATTTTTTTTCTCTTCCTTCTCTCACATTTTCTGTGTGAGAGAGAAACCAATTTAATTTGATCTGTACAAATGTCAAGTTGAAGGAGTTTTAAGTACTTCTGTAGTCCCCATTAATTGGCAGTATTTTAGAGCCTTCCAACCTGTAATGTATTTATTTTTACAACACCCCTATGAGGGAGGGAAGTGCTACCACTTCCCTTTTATGAGGGAAGTGCTACCACTTCCCTGGAAATGAGACACAAAGCTGCTCTGTCCTGTTCTACACTGAAAAGTTACATCAACATAGCTACATCTTTGAGGCCAGGTCTATACTAAAAGGGAAGATCGAATCAAGATCTGCAACTCCAGCTAGGTTAGTTACATAGCTGGAGCTGACATACCTTTTTTTGAGTTTCCCTGCCATCCCCATAGTGAGAGGCTGATGGGATCTAGTGCTCCTTTTGGCTTTCCTTACTCCTCACAGAAGCTGGAGTACCAGCTGCTGTAGAGGGTGCCCTCTGAGTTGGATATAGTGAGTCTAGTTAAGACTTGCTAAATTGAACTCCAGAAAATTGATTGTGGCAGTGTCGCTCTTCCATTTAGTGAAGACACGGCCTCAGATGCATGAAAAATTCGCACCCCTCTGAGACATAGGTAAGCCGACCTAACCTTGGCATAGCGCTAGCTACAACCTACTGGTTCACTTCAGCTAATGGGAGAACCTCTCCAGCTTCTGTTCTACACTGAAATGCTACATTGGTGCAGCTGCAAGGCCAGAGTCACTAGCCCACAGTAAAACTCAGTTTGTGATGGAGCAGGGTCTTAAACCTGTGTCCCAGGTCCTAGACTTGTGTGTGACCCATTGAAAGTGACTAACCTTACAAATTATGGGTCCCTACATGAGTTACTGAGGCCATTCATCCCTTTCCCCCTTCCCCACAACACAGCTTCTGCTGGAGCTCAGAGTTTCCCTTTGGCCAGAGCAGAGCCTCTCTCTTCCCCAGTCGGGCACAAGGGAACCCTCAGTTAGCTCCAGTGTTCCCTATGAGCTTTGCACTTGTGTGGCTGCTCAGGAAAAGTTAAAATGCCACCGAGCTGATCAGCAACGTGTCCATAGCTAGGGATTGTGTTTCTGCGGGTAGTGCACATTTGCATATGCCTGGGAGCACCAAAAAACATTATTCCACAAGTGGATGGAAAAGATTAGAGGGAACATTGGTTAGCACAGTGGCCATCTGGCCAAAAGAAAGGAGCATGTGAGTGGGGGAAGGAGAGAAGGGCACAGGGAGAAGGTAGCTCTGCTGCTAGCAGCTGTGGGGCTGGGCTGGGCTGAAGAGGAACCAGTGAATGCAGGTCAAGGCCATCTTTTAAGCATAATAGCAGCCGTGGCTGTGTATGGGCACCTGAACTGAAAAGTTGGGGACCCAAATTTTCAGGAGTCCTTCGCAGCCCCATATGCCTAAGGATAGCCCAGGACTGGGCCATCTTTTTCTCTGAGTTTTGCATTTTGGTTCTGAAAGAGATGAGATTCTTGGACATTCTGGTGTCTCTGAGAGGGTCCTACAATCCTAGGCTATGTGCTGAGAAATGGGAACCCCCGTGCATGCTATCCTCTGAGTTCTAGCGAGCTGTTCCGCTAGAATAGGGGTAGTGGATGATGGCTGTGAAGATGGATGTAGATTCTTGTGTACCTAGGGCAACCCATATAAATAATACTGAGGACAAAGCCTTGAGGCTGAAATGTTCCCATTAGGAACAAACACAGAGAAAAGGGCATGGAGGTGATGGCCTCTCTAAATACCCTGAATTGCTGGGCAGGTGGATCGGTCTATTATCATCCATTTTGGAGTTTTCTCCGGGTCATCTGCTTCTTTCCTGGGAATAAGTTGCAATAGGCTTAGGTTGTGTTTATATTTGTTTCTCTGCACTAGGGGTGCTAAAATTTCAGCGGTTACACACGGGGCGGCAGTTAACTCCCCGCATGCACTGGCTTCCCACCTTCTCCCTCCGTTCCCCCCGCCCCGTGCTACTGCTTGTGGCGGGAGGTAGCTTCGAGCTTTTAAGCCGGTTCCATGAACATACCGGGAGCTTGCATGTAATTGTGTACATGGTTACGCTTTTACAACCTTACTCTGCACTGAAAAGTACCACATCCAATACGAATGAAATTCTCTTGTCCAAGGCCTCCTGCTTATAGGAGTGAGAACATCTAAAGAATACGCAGTACAGTAATTCCTCATTTAACACGTGCCCACTTAACACGTTTTCGCGATAGCATGATTTTTTTTTTAGGGTAAGTTTTTTTTAATTACACGACTGTCCCCAGAATAACACGATTTCCCCAGCTGGCCCATTGTCGGTGGCTGCGCTGGGCTGACTCCCCCTTGCCAGATGTCTTGCCCCCTCTCCTCCGCCCCCGCTTGTAGGCCGCAGACTGGGTTTCCCCTAGCTGGCCTGTCGCCGGCGGCTGCGCGGGGCTTCCCCCGCCTCCCTGCAAAGTGGCGGAGGGTTTGCCACTTGCCGCGCTGTTCCCCAGTGACCCCCCCGCCCCCTCACCAGATGCAGTGCAGGTCCTGGTGGACCCATCACAGGGGCATACTCCCAACCCAATACCTATCCCCTTCCCCAGAGCCAAACACCTCTCCTCCCTGCTGTAACCTAGTCCCCTTTCTCACCCAACCTTATGTCCTGGTCCCAACAGACATCACTGCTTGAAATGCAACCCCCACCTTTTCCATTATTTTCAATGGGAAAATTGACCCCATATAACACGTTTTCACTTAACACTATCATTTTCTGAAACATGTCTATAGTGTTAAATGAGGAATTACTGAATTTGCTTGAAACTTTGCCTCTTTGCAAGACCACTTGAAAATATGTGTTCACAAGCTAGGGAGAGAAACACATCCTTTTAGGATGGAGCACAGTGTTTACATGTATAAAATAAGCATTTAGATGCTACATCCACATCGCCTCAGCCTGTGGATTAGCAACGAGGGTGTTCCTGCAGTGCTCAGCTTGCTTTTGTTTGCACTTCCTGCACATTTCCTGGTTTGTGGGTGAGGGTTTATTTGGGCTCTGGCCCATGTTAACAGAGGAACAACTTGTTTGAATTCTATACTGAATGTCATCATAGAAGAGACATCATCCTTTGTGTCTTGTGCTGTCAGACAGAGACTGTGCCCCCTGGAAAGGAAACACTAACAAACAGAAGGAGGATGCATTATTGTTCCTTTTTGAAGAGCGGGTTGTAGGCTTGAGTCATTATAGCAACTTGTTGCTTGGAGTTATTTCTGCTCCCTCACCCCCAATACAGTTCTTCAGCTGGAGATGGAAACTAGGTCTTAGTATGAAGCTTATTACATTAATGCACATCATCAATCAGTATTTTTTTTAAATCCATAAAAAGTTGATGAAATACTCTTACTTTCCCCCAAATACACTAGAGCATGGTGATGCTGATGGAGGAGTTAATCCTGACATGGTTCTACAAGAGCTTAATTTTTTTTAGCAAACAAAAATATTAGGGATGTCAAGTAATTAAAAAAGATGAATTGTGCTGTTATACAGTAATAAAATACCATTTATTTAAATACATGTTTGTTTCCTACATTTTCAAATATATCTATTTCACTTACAACACAGAATACAAAGTGTACGCTGCTCATTTTGTATTTGTTTTTACAGTGCCAGTATTTGTAATCAAAAGACAGTCTTTTTCAATTCATCTAATACCAGTCCTGCAGTACCATCTCCTTATCATGAAAGCTGAACTCACAAATATAGATTGGGGTAGGGAACCTTTTTTGTGTCGGGGGCTACTGGTCCACAGACAAATCAGTTGGGGGCTGCACACAAGTGAGATGCTAAAAAATAAAAAAGGCCCCGTAACACCCCACATTCCCCTCACACACCAGAGCATGGAGGGCGGGGGGAGAGGGAGCAGCCTAGAATATTTTGTGTGCTTCAGGTACATGGAGGAGCATCGGGTGAGGGACTGAGCCTTGAGGGCCAGATCCAGGCATGCCGGGAGCTGCCTTCGGCCCCTGGGCCTGCGGTTCCCCAGCTCTGCTTTAGATCCTACAGGTCCATTCTGTACTATTTCTTTAAGCCAATCGCTTGGAGAAACAAGTTTGGTTACAATTTGCAGGAGACAATGCTGACTGCTTCTTGTTGCCAATGTGACCTGTTGTAGCTGGCATCTCAAGTTATTTATATGTCAGGTGTGCTAAAGTTTGTGTCCCTTTCAGAGGAGATGTGTCCAAGCTGATGATGATGAGTTCTGCTTGATAACAGTTCAAAGCAGAGACCAATGCATGTGCTTTTTCACCATATCAGATACCGCTAGCAGAAGGTTGATTTGTCTTTTTTCGTGGTTCTTTCTGCAGTTTCCACTTCAGAGGGTGGCTCTTTTAAGACTTTTCAAAGTGTGCTCCACACCTTGTCCCTCACAGATTTTGGTCAGCACTTCAGATTTTTAAACCTTGGATCGAATGCTGTAGCTATTTTTAGAAATCGCACATTGGTACTAGGAATGTTAAATATCGATTAATTGAATAGTCGATTAACCTCGTGAATTCTTATTGGTTACTCAACTATTCTATAGTCCCCAGGGGTGGGGCCAGCAGTCTGTGCGCTCTGGCCCCACGCCAAGGAGCCCCCTGCAACCTCGCGCTGCTGCCTCTGTATCAGAAGCAGCAGTGTGGGGTGCTAGGCAAGAGCTGGTCTGCAAGAGGAGCCAGTTTAAAAACCAACTCCCCTCATGGACTGGCTACCTGTTGCCCCTTGCTGCTACCTCTGATGTAGAGCCAGCAGTGCGGGGTGGCAGCAGCCCTTGTCCAGGGAGACTTGTCTGGCTCCTAATATACTTTAAATACAGAGCCGCAGCGGGGGTACTGGTGGGGTGAGAGAGCGTGTAGTCTACAGCATTAACTGATAAGCTTTTGCTTATCAGTTAATCGACTACACTATTACATCTGTAATTGGTACCTTCTTTGCATTTGACAAATCTGCTGTGAATGCATTTTCAAAACAAATGTGCTGTGTCATCATCCAAAATTGCTATGTCAGAATGAAGGTGAAACAGAACAGGAGACAAACAATTCTCCCCCAAGGAGTGCAGTCACAAATTTAATTAACACATTTTTTTAACCAGCTTAATCAGCATGGAATTTTGTCTTTTGGAGTGGTGTACAAAGCATGAAGGGGTGTATGGATGTTTAGTGTATCTGGCATGTACCTTGCAACACTGGCTACAAAACTGCCATGCAAACACCTATTCTTACTTTCAGATGACGTTGTAAATAAGAAGCAGGCAACATTATTTTCTGTAAATGTAAATAAACTTGTCTTAGAGATTAGTTGAACAAGAAGTAGGGCTGAATGGACATGTGGGCTCTAAAGATTTACGTTATTTTGTTTGAGTGCAGTTATATAACAAAAAAATAAATCTACATTTGTAAGGTACACTTTCATGATAACAGATTGCACTACAATAGTTGTATCAGGTGAATTGAAAATGCCATATCTTTTATTTTTTAGAGTGCAGGTATTTGTAACAAAAATAATATGGAGAGCAATATGCAATTTGTATTTTGTTGTAATTGAAATCAATATATTTGAAAAACATCCAAAGTATTTAATAAGTGTCAATATTCTGTTTAAAATGTTTAATCATAATTAATTTTTCAGTTAATTACTTGAGTAAACTGCCCTAAAATATAATTAATACTTCTAGTGTGAAGGTTGTGACACATTCCAGGAAAAGCAACACAATCTCTGGGCCAAATCCTGCTCTCAGGAATATCTCTTTCTGAATATTCTGCTTGTGCACAGAAATTGGGCCACACTTTTTAATTCTGTCTACACATTGAGACAAACTTCTTCCATGAGCTGTTTATGTCTCCTGAAGGACCAGCAAAAACTGAAGATAATATTCCGTAACCACAAAGGATATGCATATATGTTATGGCAATGATTTAAATATGTCCATACAAATACAGCTATCAGAGAAGGGTGCAAAAAATGGTTCAAAATCTTGTAGATGTGACAGCATAGTGAGGGCAGGCAGCATTTTCCTTGGTTTAGTTTGATCCTGAATTCTGAAGTGGAGGTTGAGGTTTTTGAAGGGAGCCATTGTGGTGGGATTGGTCTAATATGAGTGTTTTGGCCATTATGAAGTCCCAGCTGAAACAAGCAGTTCAAAATAATCAACTGTTTATCTGGTAGTTCATTGTTGCCAAGTTTTTGAGCTCCATTTGGATTTGTTGAAAGCTTAATTATTACAATTACAAACAGATTCTGTGACATCTCATTGTACCTGTCAAAACCACTGAAGTTTGCAAAGTGGGAACTACATAGCACTTTTCATAAGAAAAGGCAATAATCTTTATTTTTTTTAAAAAGACACAACTTCAAAAATGTTGCTGCTGGCTTTGTTCATGTTGGTTTGATTTGCATGGTTTGGCTTTTGCTTTAACCAAAAGATAGGCAAGCTTGTGATTCAGTTTACTTGCCTCTTCAGGGGAAATCAGCACGACACTTGTAAATCAGAATAGGTGCTTCCTTGCTGACAGTTGGTTATTTCTCTCTTTGCCTCGAAATTGTTTTGGCATCTTTCCTTAAGAACGTGCTAAACAACATCGTTCATTTTGCATCTAGCAGTGCAGCGGTTGATCCTTTGTGGAGTCCTTCACTTTCAAAAGGCAATGCATGAAGCTGACTCCCCCTAAGCAGGCAGGCTTTGAGGTGCACACCTCCAAACTCAGCAGGTGGTGGCAGTTATGTTTGTCACTCCCTGTCTGGTCAAAGTAAAAATCTAATCCTGGTATTGGAATTCCATCTTTAAGATTGTGCAAACTCCCAGCACCTCTCCTTCCACCACAGCTCAATCTCTTCAGTAATTCACCTGTAATATAGACAGAGCGTTCTCCAGCCTTCTCAATATGCGGGGTTGCATTTAAACTTGACTGACACAACGATCTGCCATCCAGCAATCATATGTACTTTGCCAAATGGGACAGAGGTATTTCTCAGGTCAGAAGTAGATTGTTTAGGTGATTAGCTGGTGACAAACTGACTTCTGCTTAACTCTGTTTATTTCATTTTTATCATGACCTTGGTTGGTCCAGCAGTGTGTTCTGTGTCTCACATAGATGGTAAATAGAGCCCTGCTTATCTGCAGGTATCTGCTTCATATCCACAGACAGTGGAGTACCTGCGCAGGGCTCTCCCTTCCACTCCCGCCACGCGGGAGGTGAAGGGGGAGGGAGTGTGACTGGGCAGCCCCCTGTACTGCCAACAAGGAAAGGATGCAAGAAAATGTCCTAAAAATCCCTGCAGGAGGGGCTGAATGCCAGCCCTGCCTGGGCCCTCTTCTTCCCCCCCACCCCCCAGCGTGGCCTAGTGAGCACTGAGGTGCAGAGCCCCCGGCACACGGTTTAAAAAGAACAGCAGGCTCCACAAATGTGGAAATCCAATAGATAGCTCCAGAACCCCCCTCCCTCCTTCCTGTCCTCTTTCTGTATCTTGGAACACAAATGGCTGTGCTCAAGAGAGACTAATAATAAAAAAAGCAATGTGACAATCCCTAGGGTTGCCAGGTGTCTGGTATCGACCCGGACAATCTGGTATTTTCGCCTCCTCTCTGGTTTAAAAAAAAAAAATTCAAAAATACCGGACACCTAAAATGTCTGGTATTTTCTGATATTTTTTCCCCCCCTGCCAGGAGGCAAAAATACCGGAAACCTGGCAACCCTATGACACACTCAGAAACCGGGCCCAGCCCCCTTTTCTCCCCTCCCCCCTCGGCAAAAAGCTTCAAAGGCTTTTCTTAAAGGGGCCATGCTGTTTTATTTTTTTATTTTTTATTTTTTGCTTAACTCTTGGGGTCCCCCCCCTTTTTTTTCCTCAACAGAATTTTTTTCCCTGGTGTGGTTTGTTTTTGTTTTTTGCTGGGGGGAGGGGGTGTCAGGTTGGTATTTTTAGTTAAACCATCTGGCAACCCTAACAAACACATACTTACAAACACATGCTTTACTGGCTGCTGCCTGCCTCTTCCCTGCAAGACCCTGTCCCCTCCTTGCTCATCTGTTCTCTCTCCTGCCTCCAGATTTCTTGTGTGGATACAAGTAAAATTTGGATCGTGGATTATGGATCAGATGGGGTCTTGAGCCTGGTGAATGCAGATTGGATATGGATCTACATTTGTATATCTGTGCAGGGCTCTAATAGTAAGCTCTCTCGGGCCATGACTGTCTTCTCTGATATTTATCCAATATCTTGCTCAATATAGGACCCTGATTGGGGTTCCTATGTAACCCTAATAATAATTCAGAGGGCTATATGAGAGGAGGGTTTAGGTGCTACTCTTGGAGACATCTCTTAATAGTGTGCCAATCCAAAAGCTTAAGGATAAATCCTCTTTATGCTGGCTTAGGCTGTTTGCCAATATAGTCATCACAGTTAGTTTTATAGATGCTTTGACCATCCCAGACTTCCTCATTCTTCTGTGTTATACATCACTAAATGCTGTGAAATACGACATTGCTGAGATGCCAAGGTGAACAGTATCAAAGAAATATTTTAGATAGTAACCAGTGGTCATTTATTACCTAATTGTGTTCAAAGGCATTAAACTGGGTGTTTTGTTCAGTATTGCAACTGTCTTTAGTGATACATAATTTATTTTTCTTGGCTTGTCTTCTGTCTTTCTCTCTGAAATCCTTCTGCATGTAATTCATGCTTCATGAAGGTATACACGAAGTTCAACTATTGTGTCACTGAATGGATCTCATTTGGGCATCACATAAGGAATGAACTTGACCCAATGTTTTTTGTAACTTAGCTTCTTGTTTTATAGCTTCTGGATGCTCAAGATTCTCTTTCTCTGCTACGAGTGAAAGTGAGTTTCAGATTCTTACTACAGTGCCTAATAGATGTTCTTTCCACATCACACAACTGCTAAACAATGTGACATGTTTGGCAGCTTCTCTTCTTAAGAGATGCATGGAGTGGGTATAGCAGAGGGTGGTGGAGGTCAAAATCCAGGGGGCATTGATAGAGCAATGTGGGTGACTCTGAATGGCTTTATTTTGGGGCCAAGAGCTAAGAAGATGCAGCTGAAAATCTACAGAATGGATTGAGGATTTTCTTTTATTTTGACAGAGGAATGGCCTTTTATATTCAGGGCAAGTACATTACAATTTGAGTGAATTTTTAGCCACTCTGAAATCCTCTCTTACAATGCTAACCTCTTTATGTCATACCTATCGGACAGACTGTGGAAGATCAAACAACAAAACCACTATCTTCTAGACATCAGGCCAAACGAGTATTAATATGTGTGTTTCTTTATCTAGTAAGCTCTCTGCAAGTGAGTATCAGATAGAATAGCAGGGGACTAGAAGTAACATGCCTCAATAGCTAATTGCCACTTTAATTCCTATTCTCTGGTCAATGAGGGATTTAAAAAGGTTTTAAAAAAGTAACCATGTAACTGTTAAAAATCCTAGTGGTTACACGGTTATATGTGCCACGGGTTTTGCAGCATAAGGGTTATGCTGCAGCATCTGCAGCACAGCTCCCCAGGAGTGGGGCCAGGAGCCTGTGCACACCAAGAGCTGACTTACAGTATAAGCTGACTCCTAGTGCGCACTGGCTGTGGCTGTTGGCCTCACTCTTGGGGATCTGGCTGCCAGCCTTTGGTGCACATCAGAGCCCACAGTGCAAGGCAGCAGCAGGCACCCTGGTAGTGGGGCTGGCAGCTGGTTTATAAGCTGGCTTCCAGCGTGCACCAGCTCTGGCTGCAGGCCCTGCTCCCAGGGAGCTGGCTGTGTTGCGGGCTCTGTAATATCAGCCTTACACCTTATACTCTAAACAGGGTAGGGCAGCACCCAGCTCTAGGGTTGGGGCCAGCAGGGAGAAGAGTTTAACTGCAACCAATAAGGTGATGCTTATCGGTTAAACTCTTGCATCCCTTTTGTCAACCAGGAGGGACATTATTTAAAGAGTAGATTTCAGATTTCTTAAGCTGTCTTTATGAACCCTCTGGGTTTGCCAGCCAGGAACCATGGAAAAAAGCATATACTCTCTACAAGAGCTAGTTGAACACTTTTGAATTGTGGAATTTTAATTACATTTTGAAAGAAGACACTTTTTAAAGCCAGCTCTATTCTCTACTATTGTTCTCTGAGTCTGTTATTATTTCCCATAAGTGGTAAAATGATACTGTTTTCTATACAATAGAACCTTGCTAAAGCGCACAAAAAGTTTCCCAGCCTCTCAGCAAAGATTCAATAACAGACTACATTATAGCTTCTCCTATTAATAAGTTTTCATTAATTTAATGAAATGTTGTACCGTGCCACATTATAATTAAAGCCATACTATAGTTAGAATAAGTTAATAGAATATATTTTGTGATGCCTTATCTTTGTTTTTTACTTGCTAATTCACACAAGTTAAAGGGTCTCCCAGTCATTAATTCTGCCACTGTCATTTTACAGATCATAAGTGCACTTTTAATCCTGAGTCCCCTATAAATATTGTTTCAGTGCAAGGGAAACATACCTGTCTCTGCTTACAAGTGCCTTCCTGGTCAGGAGTAGGAATGTCATGTTCTGTTTAATTAGTTAACTGGTGAAATATTAAGTGTAACCCATTAACTGATTAAACGTGGTGTGGGGCTGGAGTGGCCGATCCTGCCTGCCCCAGCTAGGCTAGAGTGGCCCCCTCGCTTCTGGTCCCATGCTGGGCTGCTGGCGGGCTGGAAATCAGTTCCCCTCCTCCCTTCAGCTGCTGCTTCCAGCCCCACGTGCAAGGCTGTGGACTCTCAGTTTATGCGGGCTGGGAGCTGACAGCCCTGCAGTGCTGGAGCAGCCCCTCTGTCTATGACAGGCCATGGGCAGGAGGCTTCCCTGGGTACCAGTTAACTGTTGCCTGTTCACATCTCTCCTCAGGAGAGAACAAAGACAGATTCTCCCTTCCTTGGATATCAGAAGACGACCTGTCGAGTTTGCTAGTTTCAGCTGACTTGTGCGTACACAGGGACTTTTCATGCTGTGGTGACCAAGTTATGGTCTGAGGAGCTTGACTGACTTTGTTTTAATTAATAAAATCTCCCGCAGAGCATTAATAAACTGAACCACTAAGTGTATTTTCTCTCCTCTCACCACTTTGAATTGTATCTTAAGAGCCCAACTTCCCTTTTTGCACTTAGTGGGACAGATTAACTTCTTTGGGTGCAGTATGGGAAGCAAATCATACCCTGTAGCAGAAGATTTGCTTAAGAAAGCAAAGGGCATGCAGTAATATGCTTAAAATCCTAGGTAGGGTTCCACAAGACTCTGATAGTAGAGGCTTCTCAGGGCTTCTCCCTCCTAGCCTGGCCCTTCTGTGCTGGCCCTTTTTTACTATATCGCCTGGAGAGTGGGTCTTGCTGGCAGGGTGTGTTTCTGCTCCAGATGGATTTCCTTCTAAAAAGAGTTTCTTCAATCTTTGTAGGAGTTTCATTTAGGACAAGATGTATCCATCACATAATTGAACCATCTATGGAAAAGGGATCTTTGCTGCCCTCATCTGCATGCCACTCAGAGTAAAAGGTAAGAGCTGTTTGTTCACTCCCACCTTCAGAATGTTGTTACTTTTTGAAATGTGAAGCTCTAATGGTCAGTGGAGACAGCCATCCTGCCTCCCGGACCAATCACGGGCTGGTATTCAAATTAGTTTGCCCCATGTCAACTGTTTTCTGGCTCTTACTTTTTTGTATATGTAATTCTAAGGGCCCCTCTTCACCAGTAGTTCCTCAAATGATTCCACTTTTCACCTTTTCAGGATTGATACATCACTTTCCTCTGTGATTCTCTTCACTTGACCTGGAGATCCTGAAAGAAGCTGCTGGAGCTTGCCAAGCTGCTGCATGCAGTTACAGTAAGATTAAACACTTGCTTTATTGATCAGGGATGAATAGAAGTAGTTGAGATTACATGTTTTTGTGATGTTATCTCCCAGACTTGTCTACTGATACCACAGGAAGATGCTGATATCAAAGTAAATTTTGTAAGTTTTGCAACAATTTTTTACAACTGACATGCTGTAGAAGTCA
Source organism: Apalone spinifera (assembly GCA_030068395.1). Taxonomy (NCBI): domain Eukaryota; kingdom Metazoa; phylum Chordata; order Testudines; family Trionychidae; genus Apalone; species Apalone spinifera. Next base: position 22,963,324 of record JANRFK010000875.1, on the reverse strand, counting down.
AACAACATTGAAAAATGACAAAAATAAATATAGGGGTTTCATCTCCCTCTGTTAAGCTTACAGAATTCCCCATTTGAGAGAGTGTGAAATGCATTTGTTTTTTTCTTGCTTTCTTGCTGGTGGGATGTCATGTAATTTAACATTTGCCATTTCTCCTGCTATTTTATTTGCAAGGCCTCACAGTACCAAAATAATTTTGGATACTTGGCTGAACAGGAGTTCACTATGTGACACTGTGGCCCAAAGATCTAATACAACTCTGAGATGCATAAACAGGGGGATTTGAAGCAGAAATAAAGGCGTTACTTTACCTCAGATTTAGTATTGGTACAGCTGCTGCTGGAATCCTGTGCCCATTTGTGCCCACAATTTAAAAAGGGTGTTAATAAATTGGAGAGGGTTCAGAGAAGAGCCAGAAGAATAATTAAAGGATTAGAAAACATGCCTTATATTGGAAGACACAAGGAGCTCAATATATTTAGTGTAACAAAGAGGAGATTAAGGGTGACCTATTTACAGTCTTATCAAATATTGGGAACAAATATTTAATAATGGGCTTTTGCATCTAGCATAACATGATCCGACGGGTGGAAATTGATGTTGAGTAACTTCAGACTGGAAATAAGGTGTACATTTTCAACAGGGAGAGTAAGAAACCATTGCAGTAATTATGTTGGGGCTGGATGAATTTTCCATTACTGACAAAAATTTTAAATCAAGATTGGAGATTTTTCTAAAAGATCTACTCTGAGATGTTTTAAGGAAGTCCTATGGCCTGTGTTATATAGGAGATCAGGTTACATTGTTGTCGTGGTCCACTCTGGCATGACGACTTTTCTGTTAGGGTATGTCCTACACTGCATGCTTATTTCAAAATAAGCTATTCTGGAAAAAATACTCCAAATTAGCTTATTTCGAAATAGCACATTTACACTACAGGGAAGCCTCAAAATTAGTCCGAGGCAGGCTTCCCTAATGTGGATGTGCTATCTCGATTTAGAACCCCAGGAGGCACTGGGGAGTAATTACTTTCAATGGGCCTGGCGAAATAGCAGTGGACTGTCCACATTACTGCTATTCTGAAATAGCTATTTCGGAATAGGTGTTATTCCTCATGGAATGAGGGTTACAGTAGTCGGAATAAGCCATCAGTTATTTCTAATTTATTTTGAAATAACGGAATTGCTGTGTAGACACTCGCGTTTTACTTTGGAATAATGGCCACTGTGTAGACACACCCGTAGAGAGAAGCCTTGAATATACTGTACCTTTGGTCGTAGATGAGGAATCCTGACATCTTGTGACGTTTCCCCTATAGTGCTTAGTGGTGTTAGCTGGATCCATCTTATAAACTTCAGCAGACACTCTCACACCACATATCTCTCTTTTAAAGAGGTTACATTAAGAAGCTTTCAGCTTAATTCAATATTTCTGTAATTGTTGCAGTATCTCTTTTACATTCTCCATGTGTTCTGCAAAGGTACTGCTGTAAGTATGCAATACATACCTCATCCCGAAGGTCCATGCGGCACTTGTCTGTATCTCCTAGCTGGCAGCAGGTGCATTTGTTAAATCAAAAGGGATTCTAACCTATTCCTACAGGCCTCAGGGAGTAATGAAGGACATGATGTGTTGGCTTTGTACAGCTGTGTAACTTGTGGGCCTTCTCTTGATCCAAAATAAAGAACCGGATTTACCTCCCAGTCTGTTCATGGATTTGAGGGATGAGTTCAGTTTGGTAGTATTTTTCATTCAATTCCCAGTAATCAATGCAGAATTTTATCTTAGAGCACCATCCTTTTTCCAGATCTGTAACCATTGGTGATGGATAGGATGACTTGGATATTGTCATGCAGGCCCTGTTTAGGAGCTCTTGCAGACATTCCTTTACTTCTCTATATAGTGGATGAGGCACTGAGATGTAAGTTTTCTCTATGGGTCATGTCACCTGTAGGCAGGAGATCTATTCAGTGTGTCATCTTTGGGAAAAGTTTTGGGCTCCTTTTTCAGTATCTGCTGGGACATTTTCCTTCACATCTCTGCCAAATGGCTCAGATTCACTGCTGGTTCAAACAGATCTGTCATCCCTTCTGCTTGGAGGCTACTCTCTTTACTGGATTTAGTCTTTGATACTTGGTATGACCATCTCTTTTTAAACACTCATACCACCTGAAAAGGCTTTATTTGTTGAGTATCTGCTTGAAGTTCAGATTTAATTTGCAGTCAACTTCCTAGTACAATACATCCCTTCAGCAATGAGTGATGTGTTGAAGGGTTATTCACAGGGATGTTTATCTGGCAAGATGATCCTTTAGGTATTTTGGCAAACATGTCTCATATGCAGGTCCTCGGGCCAGTGAGCAGCAGCATCTGTCTCAGATATTGCTATTAAACTTACAGCATCCAGGCCTATAAGAACCCAACATGCTGCAGTACTGACTGTTCGTTCAGAGCATACCCTTTCTCCCACTGTAAGCATGTGGAAGTTGTCAAAATTGCTTCTCTGATGAAGTTCACAAGAATTGCCACATTGGCTATGCTCATGTGAGGAAATCGTTTCATGACGTTAATAAGGTGAAGTGCTGGTACCTCATCAGGTAAACTGCAGCTAGGGATGTTAAGAAGGGTGTAATTCATGAATCGTGTAATCGACAAAAAAAAAAGTCATCTGCATGGTTAATTGATAAGGGTTAGCATTGCAAGCACTCAGTCCTGTCTCCGGCTGGGTCCTGGCAACTACCCCCGCTGAGGCTCTGCATTATAGGGCACTGGAGAGCTTCCTTTGCTGTAGCAATAAGTTGTAAAATCTTCTTTTAACACCAGTTAAGTAGACAATCCCTGATTGCCCAACCCTGTAAGTGACTGCTTGTAAGTTTAACTACAGTCAAATGGCTTTTTGATGCAGTTTTACTGCTGCCTATCCCAGAAATGTCCAATCACAGGCTTCTCTTAAATGCTCATCTTTATTCTGGTATAGGAGTCCCTCTACCTCCATAACAATGTTCTCTCTCCCAGTGGTAGTGCTTGCAAACAGTTTTCCCTTCTGCTTCCCAGGAAAACTTCGTGCACACTCGCTTTTTTGCTTCCATTATGTTCTGGCAGCTTGCCCTGGAACAGCCCGCAGCAGCTTCTAGGTAGGTTCCATGTTAGATCACTGCAGTTCAGCCTCTCCTGCTTGTGCTTGCCAAATGTTGCACTCCCAGGCCAGGGATGGGTTTAAAATTGAGGTTTTATTAAACTTAATATAAAAAGGGAAACAAAGACAGCTTGCATAAGCCTCACTCCACCAGAGCATGACAGCCCCCTCCTTGCTTTCCCATTATGTTTCCTTATGTCTTGTCAACAGTGCTCCAAACCATAACGGGACAAGGCAGAGGTAAATTAACTCTGACATTCCCCTCTGAGTGCTAAACAGCTACAGCACCTTCCAATCTAGATGCTAAATCTACCTGCCTTGCTAGGAGTAAGGGGTCATCAGCAGAACTAGCTGTGTAGCTTTATGCAGGCTAACTCTTGCTAATGGTTCTGGTCAGCAGAGTCCTGCATCCACATGTCATGGTCATATGCATGGTGGGTGGGTGCAGCTGCTGCTTCCGTAGGCAAGTTTCCCAGTCTATAGCCTTGCCCACACTCCGCCCCTCCTCCGCCCAGGCTTCTCCCACTCCCCACTGTCTCCCTTTTCTTTCTGTTCACCCATTCAAGCCAAATCCCTGAACTCAAATGTAGCAAATGACATTGGGAAAAAAACACTGTTCTAAAGAAAGTAGAGCATGTTTTTCACTGCATGTTAACTTGTGAAGTCTGGACATGCAGAAGACACCTAATTAAAACCAGTAAATCTGTGAATAAAAAAATATCTGTCACAGTTTTTGCTATATCCTGATGTTTGTCAAGAGATTTATCTGGAAACACTCTATAGTAAAGTAAGGGCAAGTCAGTTATCCTGTTGACTACAACATTAAATATTGTAGAATGCATGATGCAGCCCTTTCTGTTTTTACATTTTCTTCATCAGTAGCTTTCATAAAGTAATCATTCCAGATCACTACATATTTAAACTCACTGAAACAGAGTGGGTTAGTGTGTCCATAACAAAGTCCATTGCTTTTAGACAAAGGGAACACTAATTTATTTTGTATGGTTTTCATAACAAGACATGTTTATGAAATTTCACTGTATGTTGATGTTAAAAATATGTTGCCAAATATTTTAGGTATAACAAAGGAGTTTATATCTTAATAAGGTACTGAATTTGGTGGGGGTTCTCTTAAAACTAGTTCATCAAATAGAAGTAAAAGGAAAAAGTCATTTGTCCTGCTGTCTGGAAGAAAAAGAATGTTGTCCCTTTAAGAGCTCTTTTTTGGGGGGGGGGGGAAACGGGAGAGGAGAATAGGGATGGATAGAACCGACTGCAAGACTTAGAAAGTTTTTGTACTATATTAATTCTAATTAATATAGAGTATTTTAGATGAGGGAGGTCTTTTTGAAGAATTGGTTTAAAAAACTATGTGTCTGAAGATCCAAGCATTTAAGGCTAAAGATGAATATTCAGATTATCCATCTAAATATTTATGCAAGGATTTTTTTAGTGATGTGATTTTTATAATCTTCAGCAACAAACTAATGAAATAATTTAAAGCAAATTTTAAACTAAAGTCCTGTAGACGTAATAATGAACAACTGTTTTGGTCAGTAAATTCAGGGTTGACACATGCCTGTTAAATGGTTTCATTATCATTTAATGGCTCTTTCACAGGTTCAATGTTACACTAATAGGTCTGGCACACTGGAAAACTTTTCACCTTTTAAGTTAACAGATCCATTTCCAGGAAAGTATCACCGGTCTTCAAGCCAGGACAGCCTGTTGCTGGTGCCTTCAGACATGGTCAGAATAGGGACGGGGAGGGGTTGAGCGCTAAGACCCAGAGAATGCATTGCCTCCTTGCCTCTTATGTGCTCACACATCTTGCCACCCTGTTTACATTACCCAAATCAAGACTGCTATTAAAGCTGAAGTAGTTGTTTTGCATAAGGGAAGAACCATAAGATTAACCAGTACTGGCAAGCATGAGAAACCGACGTTTTCCAGAATACTGTGCTTTCCGTTGCACTGATTATTTTGGTCTGGACTTTTTCCTTCTTTCTTCCTTGGGGGAGCCCTGTACAGTTGAGGGAGGTAACTGAGTTCCTTCAGCCAGCTGTTATCATCTTGTAATATGGAGTGGTTGGAGGTAATGCACTATGTTCTGCTGGGATTGCTGACAGATGGAATACACACCCATTTTCTCAGACAGAACTTAAATTTGCAAAACCTGCTAGCCCTGTGCAGAGGCTGAGTGTGCCTTGCTTGGAAAGGGGACCTCTCAGGCACTTCTTAAGCTCTGCCAGAAGAGAAAAAATCTTCCCCCTCAAACTTTATCATTTTCTACTCCTACTTTGTCTAGCCTGTTTACTCTGTACAGTGTCTCAGATTTTCCATGGATCTACCCAAGAAAATAGTGCTTTGGACACAGCATATGTAATAATTTTTGGCCCAAATTATTTGGCACAACTGAACCTTAGCAGCAGCTGGATGGATTAATCATAAGTTGCTGTTAGTCTGCAAAGACAAGCATTTACTATTGTAATTATTTTGATTTAACTTTTCTTTTGCACAATTGAGGAACTGGGGAACTGTATACATTTTAACCCTTTATAGCATATTGAATAGGAAATGAATCCTTATTTGATTGTACTAGAAATGGCACCTAATTGAATAGGGGGAAAAATGAAGATCTTTATAGCTAAAAACCTTGCTTCCTGCTACGTACACCCTGAACCCCAACTAACCTTATGTGTCCTTGCAGATATGAAGGAGAATGGGTATTTTAATCACATAAACCAATCAGAGAAACAATACAGTATTTTGAAACTAAGGTTAGAACACCTGTAAATACCCACTAGTTTTGTATTTGAGGAAAAAATATTGGAGCTATTTCTGTATCCTTGAGGTGATATAGAGATTATTTTTTCTGGGGCATAACATGTCCAGAGTTTGTGCGGCAGTCATTGTTATGAAGCATCCGTAACTTTCTTCCCAAGTGACTCAGCAAGGGAATAATGTGACTTCCTTATATGGGAAGATGGCAGCAGACAGGTCATTGGAGAACCAATGGATAGGCAATGGAAAACTGCTCTCCTGATAATTGCCTTTCTGGGAAACCTGACTCAGGTGTATCTCCCAGGCAGAATCCAAAGACAGCTAAACTTTTTACCTAGTAACCACCTCCTTTAGATCATTCATTCCTCTTCCTTTTTGGGATATGGATCAATGCAAAAATTTACATACCATGAAAAGATTTGTATATAACTTCGTTGGGGGGGGGGGGGAAGAGATAAAGATTTGATTAATAAATTAAATTGTTTGTTTAAATTGGCTTTTTAAATGAAAATTTTATCAAAAATAAGCTTGTTTGAAATTGACAAACTATGTTAAGGAATAAACTTAGAACCTATTAAAATAATTTAAATACAAAAATAATATGAAGCAGTACATGTCTGCTACCAGATTTTGCAAGCCAGAGCTCTGAACTGGTGAAATTCATTTATTAAGTCCTGAAACTAGAGTTTGTTCAAGTGCTGAACTACCTTCTGACAGCAGGCACTTTTTCTGCACGTGCAAAGAAAATGTTTTCTTCATTTTAGTTGAATAAACTGGTTCACTTCCATTGCTATTTATTCAAAAGTTAAGAAAGGAATTAGGAATTAAAAAAAAGTAGCAAGACTAGTTTTTCTCTTACAGTCTGAACAAAAATTAGGTTGGGAGATGATGAGATTTACTAGTTCTAAAACCCTGGAAGAACATGGAGACCAAAAACAATCCAATTCAATTTACTCCTGATATTTTATTAAATAAATTGGTTAGTTTTCAATCCAAAACATTGATGCATTTTAATGTATCCAATACAATTAAAATCTTTGTGTATTTTAATTGGTGAGAATTTTCATCCAACTAGAGCTTGAAACAAATCACAAATACAAAATGAACAGACATTTAATAAATAAGAAATGCATCTTTCCCTATTTGGTAACATAATAAAAATCTACAAAATTAAGAATTTGAATACATGTAAATTAATCTTTGTAACTATTTAAAAATGTGTATAGATATGGTGTACCTACCTGCCAGCAAAGGAAACATTACATTTAATGAAAAAGCTATACTTAGTTGCATATTAACATGTTTTAATAGTAACAGATCAGAGTCACCGCGTCTTCAGGAAAATAAAAAATAAAAATGAAAACCACAGTTACAGCTGAGAATTTAAATCTAGGTTTCTTGCCTACTCATTTAAATCATCATTAAAACTGGTGATTTAACTTCACTCCAAGCAGCTTCATTCATAGTTCAGTAATTTGTTAATGAAATTTACCTTTATGAATATATGTGGCATATTTAAAATAATCATATAACTGTAAGACTGACAGCAGCCCTGCTCCCCAGATTAATTTTACTTATACTATTGGTGTATAAGTTCCTTGGGTTGCATGCTTATGGTGACCATATGTCCCCAAAAATCTGGGACTGTCCCGATTTTTAATGTTTTGTTGGGGTGTCCCGAAAACTCCCAGATTTGTCCTGGAAAAAAGTCCCTCGCTGCTTCTCCTCCTCCTTTCCCTTCTCTCCCTGGTGGAGGAGTCAGGGATGCATCTGGGACTTCCCTGCGGCTGGGGATCCAGCCAATAGAAGAGTCAGGAGGTGGTGCCTTTGAGGAGCACAGGGAAGCCAAGTAAATGGCTGGGTTGGTGGAGGGGTGAGTGGCGTGGTTAAGAGCAGCCCCCCCATCTCCCCAGCCGGCAGGGCAGGGGGAGCGAAGAGTGGCCCCCTGCGGTCGGCTGGACGGGGTAGATGAGTGGCCCCCTGTGGCCCAGCTGGGCTGTGGGGGGTGAAGTGCATTCCCCCTGTGGCTCAGCTGGCAGGGGTAGTCCGGAGAGAAGTTGGAGGGGGTCTAGAGAGCAGCTGGAGGGCGACCCGGCGGAGGCCAGAAATCTGGGCAGAAGCATCTACCCGAGTCCTTCCTGCACATTCCCCCTTGGCCAGACACCCTGCCTCCAGGCTATGTCTACACTGCGGGGGGTTTTCTGGATCCTGGAGGTATCCTGTAAAAACCCTGCTGCATCCAGAGAATGCGTTTGCTCCACCGCGAAAAAAAGTGGAAGAGCAAACGTGCTCTTTCGGGGAGCCCTGTATTCCTAGTTGCTTGGTGGGGCCAAAAGGCGGAAAAGCCTCTTCCGGAAAAGCAATCAGAAAAAGCTACAAAAATTGTGAAGTGCAATTTGGGTAGCTTTTTCAGAAAAAAAACCTGATAGGGTAGACCTAGCCCAAGTCTGCTCCTGCATCCACCATTCCTCCTGCACCCTCCTTCTTTGCCACACACTGCACCCTCCCTTGCTCTTGCACCCTCCCCCTAGGCCAGGGGTCTTCAACCTTTTTAACCACATGATCACTTTTTCAATTTAAGTGCAATGTAAAATCTACCTCCAAATACCCTAGCCCGGCTTCCTTCCCCCTTTCTCTGGGGCCCTGCCCCTGCTCCACCCCTTCTCCAAGGCCTCACTATGCTCGCTCTGTTGCCCTTCCTCCCCGAATCTCATTCACTTTCACCAGGCTGGGGTAGGGGTGCAAGCTCTAGTCTTGGGTGTGTGGCAAATGCCCTATCCCTTAGGTCAGTGTTTCTCAATCTTTATTTATAAAATACCCCCCCCCCCCCTTTTTTAAATATAAGTACCTACAGTTTTTCACACGCACAGACACTTTTTTTTTTTTTTAAACCATTGCAATACATTTCTTTAAACAACTTAATAGTAGCTGGGTGGGTGATGAAATATTTGGGTGTAAAAAGTAAAGAAATAATACAAATGCTGTGAAACTTAAAACAAGAATTCAGGTTTCTCCAAATTGTAGTTGATGTACCCCTACAGACTTCTCTTGGGTGCCCCTAAGGGTTGAGGGGCACTGCTCTAGGCCGCTCCATGGTCTACCATCCCTGCATTTGGGGAGTCCCTTATCCTGCCTTCCAAATGCAGGAGCCTGGTCCATTCCTGGGGTAGCCTGTGTGGGCTGTCTAGCTGCTCTCAGGACTTGAACCCACACCACCCTGTTCTTTCCAGGTGAAAATGCTATCCCCTAAGCGACTCTAGAGCTGAGCCTGCCCCACCTTTGGTGGGATCTGTATCCTGTGTTGGCTGCCTGGTTGCTCCCAGGCTGCGTGGAGATTCCAGCCCACAGCCCTCTCCTCCTTGGGTAGGTGCTGTATCTCCTGGTCCACTCTAGGGCCCACCCCACCTCCCTGCCTTCTGGGAGGAGGGAGTGGGGGAGAGAGAAGGGAAATCCCTTTTCCTGTTGCTCTCGGGGTGGGTGGGAGAGCATGAACCTGCCACCATGTGTTCTCCTGGCAAATGCCCTATCTCTTAAGCTATTCCAGAACCCAATGCACCCACCCACCTTACCTTCAGCAGGTCCCTTATCCTGCTAATACTTCCTAATATAGGAGCCAGGTTGGCAGCCCAGCCATTGCCTGAGTAGGTGGGGGGAGGCGGTTTTGTGCCCACCACCCTGTGCTCCAGAGGCTAATGCCCATCCCCAAGTTCACTGGAGATCCCACTCCACTTCCCTACCTTGAAGCCACCTCCTCCACCCACTCTGGGAGTGACCAGGCACAGAATAAGAGACCCGCTGAAGGTAGGGAGGTAGGGTGAGCTCTGAAGTGGACTAGGGGATAGGGGAACTGCCTGGGGAGCACAGAGTCAAGGACTCAAGTCCTGCTCACTCTGGGAACAGCTGGACAGCTGCCCTAGGAATGAAGCAGCAGAGCCAAAGCAGCCCCACCCCTGCCTGCACCCCACCCTGAAAAGCAGCTGGCATGTACAGCAGTGGCCACATGTGCTGCCCCTCATCCACAGAAACGGACCCCACAGCCACCTCTACTGGCCACAGTTCTCCGTCATTGATCAATGGGAGCTGCAGGAGTGGTCTCTGGTGGCAAGGACAGCCTGTGGAGAACCCCTGCTCTGACCTTTTCAGGGGGCTGCAGGGACATGCCTGCCACCTCCAGGAGCACAACTAACACTGCTCTACAATTTTTTAGAAGTTGTCTGCTTCAGAGATAAAATGTGCTATTGATTATGTATTTTGATGTGCTGAATTCAAATATGACAATTAAAACAACTGATTGGCTACTGTTTCCAAGATATTTAAGTTTTTACATTTTACGTCTATGTATATTGTGTAGATAGTAGAGTTTTAATCATAAATTGTAAACCTCGGTCTTTTCATGTGTTTATGGTTGCTTTACATTATAATATTTCATCTGTCCTGTTTATGTAACACTTTAAAAATCAGCAAAAGGGTTATATAAATAAAATGTATTATGAAACAAAAGGCAAAAAACTATTATGTATATATAAGTACATAGTTTAGTCCTATTCAGTGTCTGCTTGGAGCTTCTTGGCTTGTCCCTTGTATTCATTAAATGGAGCATCTCTTGTCACTG
>JANRFK010000875.1:22940263-22952692 GCA_030068395.1 Apalone spinifera | reverse complement strand
GTTTAAATTGAGATCCCTTCCCTTTATAACTCACTTATCCTCCGCCATTCCCAGACATGACAGGTTAGGCATTTTAGTACTTGAAGAATTAAAGGTAAGCATAAGAGAGAAATGAAAGTTATGAAATGCACAGACCAGTCAAAAATGAAAAATAACCCACTTTCCAAGCAGGAAAAGTAGTAACAACTCCCTATGTACGTGTTGGGTCAGGAGATGGGAGGGAAGGACAGTGTGTGTTTGTGAGAATGGCAGACATGCACACAGCGTGTGAGAATGACAGAGATTTGCATTGCCGACCTCCCTCCATTCTCTTCTCTCTGTGTGGAGATGGGATACAGAGTTGGGGGAAGGAGGGACACCCTGACATCAGCACACATACCCCTTCTCCCTCCTCCACCCTGCACAGTAAGCAGGAGGCTTCCAAGGGGCAGCCCCAAGGCAAGGGGACAGGAACAGCATGACAGTGGATGGAGGGGCAACTGAAGTGATAGTGCTTGACAGCTTCCTGGTCAAACCTGTCAGGATCTCCAAGATCTACCGGTAGAGCCCAACCCTAGCCAGTCACCCTTATTCCCAGCCTGTTTCTGCACCCTACCTGCCACCCACACCTTGCAATCTCTGCCTCTTCTGCCCCCCCACCTCCTTCCCAGATTCTGCACCCCATCCCTATCCCATTCTCTGCCAGCTCTGTCACGCATACTAAATCCCTCATTTTAGTCCCCACTCCAGAACCTAAGGGGCTCCATAAAATCTACCAGAAAAGTTGGGACTGGAACGCCAGAGGAATGAGGTGTTTCTGTTTGGGGCCATCTTGATGTGGGTTGGGAGTTTTGGGAGTTCTTTTGCTTCTCACTTCTGTGTCTCCCAACTTATTTTTCTGTGGATCAATGGCCCCTACCCAAAAAATGTTCCCCAAACCTGTCATAAAGAAAGAATCTAAACTTAAAAAGCAATAAATAGTCTGGTAGCACTTTAAAGACTAACAAAACATGTAGATGGTGGTATGAGTTTTTGTGGGCACAGCCCACTTCTTCAGATGACTGGAGCGGTGGGCTGTGCCCACGAAAGCTCATGATACCATCCTACATGTTAGTCTTTAAACTGCTACCAAGCTATTATTTTAAAGTTTATACTGTACAGACTAACTCGACTGTCCCTCTGAAGCTGATAAATAAAGAAAACATTGAAACCTTTTTTGTTGGACATAAGTTAATATTTTATTCAATTTAACATGAAGTTGGATTAACACGAGAGAGTTAAAATGCTCGATCTGTTTAATAATGTAAATCAAATCTATCTCCCTGCCTGCATCACTAGAAAAATGGCTCAGGTGTAATGATGTCATTAATGATGACTTTCCATTAGCAACTGGTGGTCCATGGAAAAGTTTGCATTGGCCTGTGGACCCCCTGGCTCAACAACGTTGAGAGTTACTGAAATAGAGATACCCTTGGCCTCCTCCCTGGAGAGACTGCCCCAGGTTCCCTGTTACTCCAGAAGAGCCCACAGAGAGATCGGGTTTGTTACCACAGTGGTGAAATCACTCACTCGGGTGTGGATGATGGACAGACTTTTTGTGAGTTTTCCTCATCCAAGCAGTTGATCATTTAAACTGTGTGTTAAGATGCCATGTGAAAACGTTTAGTGCATCCATAGAGAGGCAGGATGTATCGTCTTTCTCCAGAAAGGGTTGTGTCGTCATGGTGAACAAGCCCTTTGTGAGCTCTGTGAAGAGGTAAGATGTTTTGACTTCTAGCTTCAAAGGAATTTGTTCTGTCTTTGGGCTGCACGTTGCCTAGACTTGAATAGAGTTAGCGTGGACAACACATTTCTGAGTTATTCTGACACAAAGTGAAACCTGTGCTAAAGCCCCCACGTCCAGTGAGAGAGAGCGCGTCTGTCAGAAATAAATTCAAAGTTTCTCCAAATTTCTTCAAAGATCGCTTCTACTAGGCAGTGGGGCTTTGACTGATTGGTCCCTTACATTTTTGAAGGATGACTAAATATTACCTGTGTCTTCTCGGGTAATATCAACAGATTGCTTTGAGCCCAATCCTAGCTTAACATTAAATTGGTTCAGATGCTTTATAAGCAGGTTGGGAAGTGCTCTCATTTGGCAATTTTTATTAGGTATTATTTACATAATATAGGTATTGGCATCATGGTATTGACATATACATTTCTCAGTAGCTTTACATATAAAATAGCCCAGTCCCATTGATCTCCATGGGCAATGTACCTTTCAAGCAGTGGTGGCAAGGATTAGTGATATGGTCTTTTCCACTCTGTAATTGTCATGGTTCAGTATTGTCATTCTGGCTTGTGGAAACAGAGGACACTTGATAATTTTTCAGTAACTTCAAAAAACGCAGTTGCAGTCCATCTCATTAGTTAACCGGTTAATGTTACGTCACACTGGGGCTGCCACTGGCTCCCAGCCCCTTCCGGAGCAGCCTTTGTCTATAGCAAGCTGGAGTCCCCAGGGAGAGAGGCTGCTCTGAACACTGGAGACATCTGTGCCTGTGGGGCCCCCAAGTTTCCCAGAGACCGGGGCTGATATGGATGAGTGCAACCCCTGTCTGCAGCAGGCCCTCTGTGAGCCTGGAGGAGACCCCTTCTTCTGATTACCAGTTAATTAGAACCAGTAGGCAACTTCCATTAAGAGGACTATGGAAGTTGTCCCATGAAATTGTGGGATAGTTATGGATGATTCCCAGGCTCTGAGTCAAATGGGGCTGCATCTACACTGCCAAGTGATAGGTCTTAGATCCTGGATCTCATCTTGAATCGAGGTTAGACCCATAGCACTGCACTGTCATGGGACCGTAGGTCTGGACCCTGGGTTAATACAGTTGCAGTATAGTTGCACTGGACATGCTTCTATGGGGCCCCATGTGTGGAATAAATTTTATGTGCACCTTTAGAAAGGCACCACCAATAGAAATATGTGCTGCTGGCAGCAGGTACTGAAGACGCTCTGCTAATCAGCTGGGCTGCATTTGAATTTCTCCTGGGTGGCCGTCCAAGCACACAGCTTAAGGGAACACTGATGCACAGCTTTTTTTAGCCCCACAGCCCAAGTTCTTGAGCTCCAATCAGGTGACACAGGCAGCCCTGGCCATTCTGCAGATCTGTTTTTCCAGTGCAGATGTAGCCTAAATGCTGCTGTAATAAAAATAAAACAATTTCCAGAAATGAAAAAGTTGGCTCCCGGTAGCAAACTCTTCCACACACACCCCATTGGCACATACTGAAATAAGATGATAATTTGTAAGCTACCAACTGAAGGAAAGATGGAAAATGGAATTAATACCATCCTTTGAACTGCTGCGTGCAGCCTGGGGTCAGTTGGGGACTCCCCTGCTGACTCCGGGCTCCATGAGGCACTGCCACTTGGAAACGCTGCATGGAGCTTGACACCAGGCTCCACGCAGTGTTTCAAAGTGGCAGCGCTGCAGGGAGCACTGGACTAGCGGGGAACGGCTTGAGTCCCATGCTGGCCCTGTGCTCCTCACAGCACTTTCACCATGGCGCTGTTGCTATACTTCAAAGGTGGAGGCGCCCTATCAACTAATCAAATAGTCGATGCAAAATTGCATCATCTATTCAATTAGCCAATTAATGGACACTTTAATATCCCTAGAGGGAACCTGAGAGAGTTCCTGAGTAAGGCCAAATTTTCCCTGAATGCTCCCTTTGTTCACAAATACTGAAAAAATAGGGTTTTGGAGAGTGGAAGGTTTTCAGTTTCTGCAAGGAGTGGACATGGCCTTTTGGACATGTTTATGCTGAGAGAAGGGAGGTGCTCACAGAAGTTAGGGACTCAGCTGTAGTGGAGTTAGCTTGAGCTGGAAAGAAGTGAGCATGTGGATGGTAGGGATGTGAATGGTTAACCTTAACGGTCGCTGCTTAAACAGTGGGGACTGGAGGACTTCCTCTAGCTGCATATGCAAATTTGGTGTATTTATTTGTTGGAATATGTATTTGTATGCATATGTTGCTTTGTTAATCACCTGATTTGCATATGTGCGTACCAGCAAACCCCAACAAATGATTACCTTGTCAAATTATGATGCTGTTTCTGAGGCATATGTGTTACTTCATGGGAATCTGAAAAGCAAAACAAGCTTGAGCTTCACTCCAAATGTACTGTTCATTCGCACCTTGAAGTGAATGAGGGCGGGAGAAAGTAGGTAGTGGGTGGGGCTAGTGTTGCCAATTTGAGTTGTTTCTAGTTGCAGAATACTGAGCACCCTTGCCCCTTCTTTGGGGCCCTGCACCCTCTGTCCGCTCTCACTCACCCTCACCCTTGTGCACATGCTCATTTTCACTGGGTTGGGGTGGGGATTGGGGTGCAGCAGGGTGTGTGGGCTCCAGCGGGGGTGCAGGCTCTGGTGTAGGGCCAGGGACAAGAGGTTTAAAGTGCAGGAGGGGGATCAGGGCTGGGACAGAGGTCTAGAGTGCCCTGGGCCCGTCGTGGACAGAGGCCACTGCGACCTCTGTGTGGCTCCCCTCATATACCAGCTCCTGCCTGTCACCCTGCACTGCTGCGTGGGGTAGCAGAGGGGCTCCCTAGGAGTGGGGCCAGGAGTGCATTGGCTGCTGGCCTGGCCCTCAGGGACTCTGAATAGTCATGTAACTGCTAAATTTTGATGCGGTTACACGATTATTCAATAACACGATATCTAACATCCCTAGTAAAGAGACTGGTTATTCAGAAAGTTCCAGTTTTACTTTCTGGGCCCTTTAAGAAATCTCAGGTTGGGCACCCAAAATTACTAGTCTGTCTTGCAATTTTAGGACAACAGTTCTTACACAGTTTTCAAGAATTTGATGCCAAAAGGCAAATTTTATTAAAAAAAAAAAAAAGAACTTTAAATCTTTATCCAAAACTCTGCAGAGGACTAGACTGGCTGGCTGCTGACGCCTTCCAAAAATGGCATTTCAGCCTGTGGATAGCTGCCTTGCACATTTGGGGAGGAAACAACAGCTGGCCCAGAACCTGTTGGAAGGCTTAATTTGAATGCACGCACAAACATATTTTCATAAGCACATAGTGTCATTTGCTGTACTTGCTGGGGGACCCTTCCTTTCGTTCAGCCAACTGCTAGATATTAACTTTATGGCTGAATCCCTAACCTAAACCTAAAAACTCTGAAATAATTTCTGTTTGGTCTTTTAATGGCATCATAGCTCTTCTGTTGTTAAGTGGTACATTCTGCAAATAGATTTTTCATAGTTTCTACAGATGCCAATTTTTGGTGATTTGATACTTGTGTCTGTATTAGATAAAATAAAGGAGCTTCAGGGAGTAGCTGAGTTAGTCTGTTACAGAAAAAAAAACAAATGGTCTGGTAGCACTTTATAGACTAGCAAAACCTGTAGATGGTATCATGAGCTACCGTGGGCACAGCCCACTTCTTCTTTAGATGACCGGAGTTATGAGTTGGGGATGTGAAAACTCGAAATAAATAGGAGGAGAAGGAAGAGAGAGAAAAACAGAGGGGGGTGGGAGACAGAGCATCATTAAGTATCTGGAGAATGGGTACTTAAACCTAAGCAGATAAAAATCAAAGTCAATAGATAGATTCTTAAGACAGGAAGGATACCACTCAGAGAGCTAGTTAGTAAATAAAGTTAGTAAAATGTTGTAAAAGCATTTGCCATCAGTGGTGGTGGATATTTAAAAATAAATACAGGCAGATGAGGGTCAAGATAATAGCTTGATGCAAGTGAGTCCATCAGTAGTAGATGATGATATAAAACATTAAGTATGCTAAGACTGAGCCAGTGATCCTGCACACCCCTTCTCATTATATGCAGCATACATTAAAAGAAGCTCGTCTTTGTGTTACACAAATAGATTCCGGACATGTGAAAGAGGCTTATGGCAAGAGGATGAGATCAGTTGGTATAATTAGAGCCAGCTGATAATCCTTTTACTCTCTCTCATTTCAACATTTACAGTACTTCTATTTATTTGAAACTGGGCATGTGGGCTGCAGAGCAGCGCATGTTTGGATTCTGGCCCTTTTCTCCCTGTAAAGAAACAATGTATTGGAGATGGATGGATAGAGGTGGCAGAGGAGCACCGAACCAGCCATTTTAAAGAGAGAGGTGTATGGAGTATTGTTGGCTTTTATTAATCACGGTCATTGGTCTCACTCCAGCATTTTGATTGGGTAATGCAGAATCAGTTGACAATTTTAGCACTTTTGACTGGGAATGTTACAGAAAGAAGAATTTAAAAATGGGATAGGGAAAGATGCTTTTTAGGATGTTGCTTGTCGTAACAGTGCTGCTATTGTTTTTTCAGGGAATTGTTGTTGTTGCCTGAACAGTTCTCTCCTAAGAACATCCTAAAGAATATCCTAAAATCTCATGAACTTTTCTTCAGACCTGTCTTAGGTACTGGGAAATGCTTCATTGTGCGATTCCTGTACTACTCTGTGCCGCAGCGTGGATGAAAGAGAGATGAATTGCAGAATTCATCAAAGCTAGTTGCCGTTGGCAGTGTCCACATGGGGCGCATGTGACCACTCACACTCCCATAGTCCGCCCAGCTGCATAATGTCCATGAGCTCTCAGTCCCCTGCTGATCTAGGACACTGTTGAAACAGGAACACTGGTGCGTGTCCCCAGACAAACCTTATTGGTCCAACAGGAAGGCAAAGGTACTTGGGAAGAGAGTAGGGGGTATCTACTTTCTAGATCAAAGTGATTAGCTTGGTTTTCAGTAGCCAGGCAGATCCAGTGGTTGAGGGTTTTCCTGCTTTAGTCATACATCAGGAGCTGCCAAACTTACTGATCCTCTCAGCTGCATACAGTAATTTTCAGAATTTCAAGACTTAGGAGTGCCTGGCAGTGGTCAAGGCTTCAGACTTGGGGGGTACATGTGCCTGGGTTCCTGGCCCGGTGGTGGGGCTAGGGAATTCTGCCCCGAGCCCTGGCAGTCACTTCTTGCCCGGCAGAAGTGCTGAGAACCTCCCCCCCCCCCTCAGTTGGGCTGAAGCTCTTAGTCCTACCACCAAATCACCTCACAGCAAGGCGGCAGAATCCTTATTTTCCTCTCCCCTAGTCTGGTATGGTGGGGGGGAATGGGTTGAGATAAGGGATGGGGGCGGGTCTCTGTGCATTGATTGCCAAAGAGCAGCATGTGGCTCTCAAGCTGAAGTTTGGCTGCCTTATCATGTAGCTTGTTTCCTGAATCAGTGTAGTGGACTAAATATTCACCTCAGCCTCACAGCAATGTGGGCAGCCTGGCACTCTCACTAATAATGTACTGCAGGTTAAAAAAAGGAGCTGATGAATATGCCACATGCCAATGGAGACTGTGTAACTTATGCAATTCCTGGACCTACAGAAAGCCCAGAAAGGAAGGATGGTCCAGTGTTATGGTGGTAGCCCAGCACTCAGGAGATCTAAGTTCAGTTCTCTGCTCCTCCTCTTTTGGGGCCAGTCATTTAGTTTATTTGTGCCTCAGTTCCCTGTCCATAAAGTGGTGTAATAGCAATGGCGTAACTCGCAGGGGTGTTGTGAGGACAACGTTAATAGGGAATGTATTGTGTTGCCCAGAAGATACTAGTGCATAAGTCTTGTCAGTGATTACGCTTCAAAGACTCGGAATCGGAAGACAGGAACTGGTTTTCACCCTTTCTGAAGAACCAGAAGACCCCCTTACAGATGGTGGTATGAGGAGGAGTTCCCCCAAATTACAACACCAAAGTTAGACCCCTGTGTCGTTACAAAAACTGGCATCTGCAAAAATGATCCGCGGATGCGGGTCCCCAGGATATAAAGCGGATATCTGAGGGTTTACAGGACTCTATACGGAATATGGCTCTGTAGCAGCAGGAAGGGAGTAGAGTGAATTTCATCTTTCTCTTCCCCTCTGCCCCGCAGTGTCCAGTGAGGTGAAGTGGAAACTTAGAGATGCACAACCCATGGGAACAGAACCAGCTGACATAGTTGGTTGAAAGTTGAATGACCTGAAACTGGTTGATTCTTCAGAGCTCTGCACTTCAGTAGGGGCACTTATGAAAAATCCAGTGAATCTATACCAAAATGTAGGGTTGTAGAATCCTGTTTAATTGGTTAACTGGTTAAACATTATATCTGTGGTGGGCCCGGACATGTCATAGGTGTGGGCCTGGGCGTGTTGTAGGCATGGGCTGCTCCGGACAACCAGAGCAGATGGTGCCCAGAGCAGAGCGTCCTCCTCTTCTCCCCCCCCCCCCCCTTGGGTCTGGAACAGACCACAGAAGGTGGGGGCTGCTCACTGGTTAACCGCAACTGTTACGCCTCACGCGTTAATGGTGAGGCTAACCCATGGTCCCCAACCTTTTTTATACCACGGACCAGCAAACCCATTCACAAACTTTGGGTGGACCGTCAACACTTTATTTGCACATTTGCATATTCATTATGCACATATTCAGATATGCAAATAAAATGTTATTGGTCTACCAAAAGTTTGTGAATGGGTTTGCCGGTCGGTGGTAGAGAAAGCCTTGGCCCCCAGAGCCTCCCCAGTGCCAACCCTAACCCCTAGAGCCCCTCACCCCTCCACTGATCCCAGAATCCCATGTACCCAACCCCCCCCGTGCCAGCCTCCCACTCGCAACCTCCCAGTGCCAGCTCTTTTCCCAATTGCCTCAGTGCTAGCCCCCCACCCCTTAGAGCCCACACCACAGACCCCCCCAGTGCTAGCCTCCCGTTTCCACAGCCCCACTGCAGCCAACCCCCCAGTGCCAGCCTCGGTCCCAAATATTAGCCCTGTCCCCCAGTACCTCCCGAGTGCCAGCTCTGCCCCCATAACCCGTCACTACTAACCCTGCCCCTAGAGCCCCCGCAGTGCCAGCTCCCCACTCTGGATGCCCAGTGCCCCCCAGTGTCAGCCCCCCACCCCTAGAGCTCCCCAGCACTAGGCCTGCCCCCAGAACCCCCAGTGCCTGCCCCTTCCCCCTCACATAACCCTGCACTGCTTCCCAGCCACCAGCTGAGTGCTGCTGCCTGGGTTTCGACAGCTCTAAGGCTGCCATGCTGGGCTCTGCGTGGTCCTCCTTCTGTGTAGTGAACCGCTCTTCTGTGGTAGGGAGCACACTCCACCCCTGCATGGTGCTGGTTGGCTGAGAGGTGGGGCAGGACATGCCTCTCCCAACAGCCGCAGCGGGAGGGGAGGTGCTGGGCTGTATAGCCAAGCCCTGGCCCCCAGAGCTGCCATGGCCCGGCAGCCAGCTGTTTGCAGCCCAGCACTGGTCAGGAACTGCTGGGCTAACCAGTTAAGGCTTCACATGCCTAAACCAAATTTCAGTCTATTTAACAAAGCACTTTCCCTGTTCCAGGGAAGTAAAATAATTAATATGAAACAAAGCAAGTTAATCTGTATCCAGATCATGTTATTCAGTTATTAGCCAGTGAAATCAATGACACTCTGTTAGCTTTCATCACCCAGTGTTTCTCCCCCCCCCTCGTCCCCCATTGGTGTGGGGCAATGAGCAGGATAACCTGATCTTTTTAAGATTGTTGCTGTAGCAACTCCTTGGATCCCATTTGTGGGACTGTTGTGCCTAAGGGCTGAGAGATATGAAGTGTGGTGTTTTTGTTTTTTGTTTTTTTTTAAATCAAGAAGTAGTTTGGTTTTTAAGGTCATTTTCAAGTTAACTATTTTGACATTTTTTCCCATAGGTGGGGAAAAAAAGGTAAAACTCCATCAGTTTTTGTCATCTCCATTGTTTTTATGCTTATTATAATTTTAAATTCTCTCTCTTACGCTCAGGCCTTGTCTACACTACCCTCCCTTTCCTGCCATCGATTTGTCCTATGTAAAAATCGGAATTCTTACTGCAGTGTCATCAGGGTCTTCTCTCCCATGGACTCTGGCTACTCTTCTCATCCTGGTGGAATACCTGAGTCAATGGGAGTGTACTCAAAGGTTGATTTATCATGTTTAAGCAGATGCGATAAATCCACTGCGAGTGGATTGATCGCTGCAGTATTGATACACCATCTAGTGGAGACTAGGGCCTCAGAGGTTGCTCATGTCAGTGGAAGTAGGAGTAGACCCAGACTGAATGTTTTTGAAAATCCCTGAAAAACATTCATATTATGAATCTGCTCTTAGGGTAAAAAAGGTCTCCTGGCTGGTGCTGCTGAATGAATGACCCAGTGTTTGCATTCAAGTGGCAGCATGTGGTTCTGTTTTGCCTGAGACCGGATACAGCTGGGAAGCAAGCATCACCTGAGGAAATGCTGCACATGAAACCTTTTTTTAAAAAGTGGTTATTTTAGCAGGAAACTGCAAACCTCAGTAAGTTGCTTAAAACATTGAAATTCAGAAACACATTGCCTTAAAAAAAAAAACCCCAAAAAACCCTCCACCTTCTGTACTTGGCAACTCAGCCTTGTTGTTATCTGCATTATTATAGCTTAAAGTGTTCTGCCATGTTTTTTTTAAAGTGCTGGTCTTCGTTTCCTCTCCTTTGGTCCCACTGTGATCAATGATTTTTAATGATGGTAACATGTCCTTTATTTGTTTGCAAAAATCTTGTCTGGTGGTGGCTCTTTTTGCCACAACATCTGTCCTCCAACATCCTGTTCCCAGCCCACGGGGACAAGAGGGTTTAACTCTGGGCAGTTATGTATTAACATGACTGAGAGGGAGTGGGAAAGAAGATTCTTCCTACCTTTTTGCAGTTGGGGTTGTATTCTGTACTCTTAAAGTATGTGGGTTGATCTTCTAGATATATAATTTCAGGATGAATATCTAAATGCAGCTCTCTTATTCATAGAAACATCTAATCCTTTTTCAGAATGCTGCTAAACTTTTTGCTGTGTAGTGTATTTTGTCAGTGAGGCCTACATAGGTCCTGCCACGAGTGCAGGGGACTGGACTGGAAGATTTCTTGTTATTTACTTTGTTCTCTTCTCATTTAATTAAATTTTTTTCCGTTTCTGACATGAGAGAGTAAATAGTATCGGATTGAGTTTCTAAGTGCACATACTGATCATTTCTATAGTTCTATCTCTTTTCTGAAGTAAATGGTACTGGTCTTTTTAATCTCCTCTCGTGGTAATCCAGTAGAGGGCATTGATGAACACCTTGTGCTGGTTCATTACATTATCATTTCAGCTGTTTATGCAATATGGGTGACATTCAAAGCATGGAGGGGTCAACCCAAAGCCTAAAGATCAGTCAAATCCCTCCTAAACCCAGTCACACACGGTGAAAATAAATTGACTTTCAGAATTAAAACTGAGATGGATATTGCCTTTTGCGTTGCAGCCTTTCTTCTTTGGGAGCTTAGAGTTTCAGTCTGCTGGAATCATCAAGTTAAATTCTGTTTAATTACTATTTTGCTTTCAAGATGAGTTACTACAAAGATTTGATTCTGTTTTTCATAACAGTATTGATTGATAAGCTGAATTTTCCCACCTTAGTTTTTTGAAAAACATCATTCACAGCTCAAAAGGAAAGTAGACAAAGCTTCAACTTATTTCTCATGCCACTGTGGTTTATTTAGAAGAAATGAATTTTGATGTTGCAATTTTCCAAAAAGGGACTTAAGTTCCAAATTTCCAGTCCGTTGTCCCTCTCACGAGCCCACACCCTCCCTGCCCTCCACTAATGTCCTATGTTTATCTTGGGTAGTTTAGAGCACAAGTACTTAGGGGCAGGGAACCTGTCTTACCCATTTTTTGTGATTATGCATAGATTGTCGGAGTTGTATTACGACATGTTAATGTGGGTATGCCCACAGGGCCACCTTCTTTATTTTGATGAATGAGGAGATTGTGTTTTTTGGAAGATTGATTCCCTTTTAGAATGTGGGTAATGCAAAGTCAGATCATGCCAGCTAGTTAAGGTAGGTAGATTTAGCTCCCATCCTATACATCCTTTGACTACCTTTTAAGAATTTTGAGGGGATCAAATTCAGTGCTCATTCCAGTCAGTAGAAGGACTCTGCTTCAGTGACTCACATACCAAGGAGCCCCAACTTTGTGTTCTGTTAGTCCCTGAATTTGTTTAAACTTTTCTGGAGGGGAGGAGGGGGGACTTATATTTCATTTGCCTAAGGCTGAAGAATTAGTAGAGACAATTTGCTGTGGAATATTTTACTTGGGTGTTCTAAGCAAATTATCCAAACTCTCTTACAACGTGAAGGAAGTCAGTCTTTAATTTTACATCTGTCAGGTAGTTTGTATAGGTGGAACAATTCTGATTGAGAAGAAAGAATACAGAGCTTTGAAATATTGTTGATTAAAATCTTGTGAAGCAATAAAAGGCTTAACGCTTGAAAGGCATGCCAGCCAATTCCTCTGGTTGCCCACATCAGTCTCCCATTTTCCAGATCAGCTTTATGTAAATCACCCCACATTACAGTAAACTTCCGATAATACGGCACCTTTAGGACCCAGGGGGTGCCGGAT
>JANRFK010000875.1:22921123-22931296 GCA_030068395.1 Apalone spinifera | reverse complement strand
GTATAGTTTTGTTGACAAAAGTCCACTTTTGTCGACAAAACTCTGTAGTCTAGATGCACCCTGGGTGTTAGGTGCAGGTGACATTTTCATCCTGCTTACTAGGGGCCTTAACTACTTAGTATTTAGAGATTTGCTCATATCACTATTATTTCAGGAAATGAGAATAATTGAAAGGGCCCATTATAAGACTAAAGCTGTGCTCACTTCCATCTGTGGATCTTAAACTCTTAAACCATGTTCTAGTTATTAATACAGTTCCGCTCATAACCTCCAAGTAGGATGAGCATATACACATGACATACCCACAGTACAATTTCCCTAATGTTAGCTTGTCTTTTACAGATGTGCTTTCTATTTTCACAATGCTAGACAAAAAGGAAATGGAAGTTATGTTGAAAGAAAAGCAGTTCTCTGTGGGGAAATTTATGGGACACAACCACTACAGAAATGGGTTAGAGTTAGCCCTGCTACCTGTGTCTGAAGTCAAAGCCTGAGCGGCTTAGGTACGTGCGGCCGCCTGATAATTGCTCTCCTTGCTATCCCCTAATGCCAGCCTTGGTTTTTATGTGGAGAAAATAACTGTTATGGCACAAGAGGGCTGTGGAGTTCTTGTAGCATATTGTGGGGGGAGGGAAGGGGGAATAGTGAGAACACCTGTGTTAGTGGATAGAGGGAGCTATCAGTGTCATTTTCACTAGCTCAGTGTTTCTTAAACTGTGTTCCGCGGCACACCAGTGTGCTGCGAGGCAGTCGGAGGTGTGCCGCGGAGAGCAACAGAGTTCAAAATGGCTGCCCTTAAAGGAGTTTTTTTGTGCTCAACAAAAAATCCTTGGTCCTCATAAAAAAAAAAATTGTTTGGTGTTCCTCTGTCTTAAAAAGTTTGTCAGAGGAACTAGCTGATACCTTTGCTGGCGAGGTAAGCAGAGAACCCAAGGATTGTGTGGATGTAGAACAGTGGTTCTTAATCTGTTTATTATTGTGTGTCACAGGTTGAGAACCACAGCACTGCCCCTCCCCCCAAACCATTCACTCTTCCCTATCCTCAGTGCTCCCTTCCAGAGACCCCTCTATACAATGGGGCCTGGAGTGATGCTCTCAGCATGGGACCAGACAGCCTAACAGCTGGAGCTGCTGCAGCACCCCCACAAAACCTTAGTTCCCAGTGCTCCCCTTCCCTTCACTTCTCCGGGTGTCCCACCTCCCTACGAACGTGCCCAGAAATCCACTCTCCTGCCCATTGTGCCCCCCCCCCCCCCCACAGCCCTGCTCACTCTCAGACCAGGGCTGCAATTTTTTTTCTTTTAGCACACAGCTGGGCTGCAGCTGTGCGCTAACTGAGCTGCCTGTGGGCCACATGTGGAGAACTTTTGGCAGAGAGCTTGAATTTCCTTCTTGCCTCTCAAGTAGTTGATGTTTCCATGTCAAGTTTGAGGCATGTCTTCAGAGGAGCTGTGAAAGGAGGGCTTGCATTGCCAGTGCCCATGTCGCACCAGCCCTGTGGGTGCGCCGGGGATTTTAATCTCCAGGATGGGCAATCGGGCATATATTTCATCACTACATTGACCCAAAAGTATTTAAATATTTAATTTTTTTCTTTTGTTAAGTATTAGAATGAACAGAGCCTTAGTTTAAAGGCCATAGAATGCAGGATGCATTGTCACAGCAAATAATTACAACTGCACCGACCTCTAACAGTAGCTAAATGTTTCAAAAACGTTTTCACTTATATGTGGTTTACCCTGTAAGGGTTGCTAGAATAGGAATGGAAATCATTGGGGCAAAGACTTAAGTTTCCTGGCTAGGCTATCACTGAAGAAATGCTTAGGCACTGTATGCTGCTTTCTCTGAAGAACATTCCTGAATGTCTTAAGAATGATTTTTTTTTTTAGTGTACTGTAGTCTTTCAGGAAACATTCCAAGAAACAACACTCCCGCAAACACAGTGACCAGATTCCTTTGGAAGTTGCATTTGCCAGACTAATGGGTTTCACCACTTCATTCTGGAACAAGCTATCCGTACTGTAATTGTGACTTGAGGGAGAACATCTACAATAAATAAAACAGTTCTGTGTTAAAAAGGGGGAAATTATTGGCAAAGTATAGTGGAATAATAATTATTAGTACCATGCAACCTACAGAAAGCTTCAAGGCATTCTGCACCATTGCAAAGAACTCATGGAGATTAAAAAGACCACCCTAAAGAGCTTCAAACAAGAACAAGAGAAGAGGGCAAATATGGGTGGGGTATTAGATGTGTGGAATGGTTACAACAGTTGTTACACTAAAGAAAACATTTGGAGACAGATTTTAAGATAAGGTTTGGGTGAAGAAAGGTGAACTGACATGAAGGCAAAAGGAAGAAAGTTTCATCTCCACGAATGACTGTCAGTCAGGGAGTTAGCTGTGACTTTTGCCCAGGAGTGTGAGCAGTCCTGGTGTAAGGCTGACAGAAACCCAGTCGTCTGCGGTGGAATCAAACCTCGGACCTCTGTACAATGTTCCCTCTAAATTTTTCCATTTGTGTCTAGAATAAATTTTATGTGCACTGAGGCATGTGTGGATGTGCACCACCAGCAGAAACACATGCTGTTGGCTGTAAGCCCTCTGCTTGTCAGCAGGGGAACTTTTCAGTCTCTCCTGGGTAGCCGCCCAAGCGCTTTGCTTACAGGCAACGCTGCCTCTGAAGCGTAGTGTATGAGTTTGTACCTCATGAGCTAAAAGCCAGTTGGCTCTTAGCTAAGGCTGTAAAGCAGACTCCTCATTCTTTCTGTAAGTGGTCTCGGAGCCATTAGATGGCACAGTGTGCTATACCTGGGAGGTATGTGGGTTACATTAGCACTGCCTTGTCTACTCCCTGGCCAAAGCAGCTGGTTGGGTGCAGAGGGAAGGAGTAAACTTCTGCCTGAAATGGGTAAAATAAACTCCCCTTCCCTCAAAGCAAAATGGAACCAGGGATTGGATTGTGATTGAGTCACAATTCAGTCCCTGTACTGCTTTTAGGCTGCTGCAGTTTCAGGCCACTCCTCATTCAGGACAGGTTGTAAGGTCTAGCCTGAAATAGGCAGAGACACATGACATCCTGGATGTCCACTAGCTGTTCCATTTGGGCCAGATGCTGCTACCCTTACTCATGCTAAGGCACACTTATTTAAGAGTTTGCAGTTTACTAAACATTTTTTTCTATGATAAATGATATTAATACC
Organism: Apalone spinifera; assembly: GCA_030068395.1. Lineage (NCBI taxonomy): Eukaryota > Metazoa > Chordata > Testudines > Trionychidae > Apalone > Apalone spinifera. The sequence continues at coordinate 22,928,093 of JANRFK010000875.1, read as the reverse complement.
TCTTTCCTCTTCCATTCCAGTGTTTGGGTCATGAAACTTAATCCACAGCAAGCACCGTTATATGTGAGTAGATCAATATTTAAATTCCTTGGTTTTTTTTTCTTTTTTGTGTCTCAAATTCTACCTATTTGATCCTGTTTTACTCTTTTCCAAGGATCTTGTTTACCTTCTTTTATTCTTTGCTCCCCAAATAAATTTAAAGTGTAAAATTTCAATAAAAGAGAACTTTTTAGCTCATCTGGGTAATACCTTTGGGGTGGAAAACTTAAGGCTCTCACTAGGGGAATGCTGTAATGTGTAATATTGCTCTGTACTGTGCGTAAGCTTAAGAGCATGAAAATATCCCCTTCCTTTTTAGAGAACATTTCTGATTGAATGTCAGTGCTGTTGGAATTCAAGGAGAGTTGCGAGGTTTCACAAGTTGTAGTTTGTGTGCAAAACAAGAAACCTTAATGGTTAGGGGTGTATAATAAGTGGCCCGTGGGCTGGATGTGGTTCACCAGGCTTAGGCCATGGCGGGTCACTGCCACTTTATTTACCAGCATATCTTCAGGTACAGTCACTTGCGGCTCCAATGGCCGTGGACTGCTGTTCCCCTGCAGATAGCTGTGTCCTGGTCAATCTGTGGCCAATGGGAATTGCAAGTGTTCCTACTTGTGGATGTGCAGGTAAATAAAGCTCTAGCAGCCTGCTAGGCGCTAACCCTGGAAAACAACAACCGGGCCATTGACCGCTTTTTGCCCACCCCTTCCTTATTTTTTGTCAGACCTCAGACAGGATAGAAATGGAGCTGGGTCATCAGGAAATGGCAGGAGAGCTTGCTAAGATTTGTATAGTATGGTATGTTTTAGCTCTCTCTAGAAGCTGGAGATATGGATGACCAAGATAATAAAGAACAATCTATTGAGACATTTTTTTGTCTCAATAGATGCCCTGTTGCTGCATGATAGGAACTGCCAAAAAAGAGCTGGACACACATGTATATAAATTGTTCAAATATGTTTTGGAATCAGTGACAGGCAGCGTAATTGTTTTACTGTAGCTAGCACTGCAGAAGTGCATCATGTTAGCGGTTTGCTTGTGGAATCCTTGTGTTGTTCTAAATGTATTCCCTGTTTGGAAGGGAACGTACATGTACTGTGCCAGTTTTAAAAATAAGTAACCACTGTCCTACTCTAGGTAAACTACTTTTTTTAAAGCAATGATGTCTTAGGAACCTTTGGCACGTGCACTGAACAATTAACAATGCGTATTTTAGAAGACTCCTCTCATCTGCTTTTCCATTCTGAAACCCTATAAATAGACTTCAGTCTGTTTCAAAACAGAGATTCCTTAGCTGTTACTCCGTAGATTGTTTGATTTTCAATCACCTCATCGTTTTCTCCTGGTAAAATAATGGTATGGGAAAGAGTCTTCTAATAACACATCTGATCCTGTTCCTGTTGAAGTGGATGGGATTTCAGCCACTGTAGAATTGCCTTCAAATGTCTTATTTATGCTAGGCTGTTTTGGAAAATCTGTCACTTGGTACTTCTGAATACAGCTCCACTGACACCTTCCATTCGTAGCCATAGTAGTCATTCTAGTGTAGGGAGACCACTAGCAGTCAGGAGTATTTTAGCCTCCATGTTGCCTAGGCTTGCTCTGAACAGAGTTAGCCAGCTGGATGGGTAAAACTCTAGTGGTCACTTTATAGTTTCACTGTTGCTATCACTGAGAAAGCTCTACTTGATCTAGTAGAAGAAAAATGATTGTGCAGGCAGCCACAGCAGGTAGAAGTAAGAGCTAGGTGGGCAAGGGTGGTCGGGAGAAGTCTTACAGTTTTTTGTGAAGCGCTGGGTGTTTGACATAGTGGACTATATTGGCCTTTATTCTCTTGCAATTCAATTCTGTTGCCTTTGTTTTGTCAATGGCTTATTTTTTTTATGTCCAGGCTGACATAAAAAATTACCACTAGAATGTGATTGTCATCTGAAAAGTGACTGTAAAATGGCTTATTGAAATCCTCAGCTGCATTGTGTATAATCTTGCAACAGGTTTTAACATAAAAGTTGGTAAATCACAGGCAGATTATAGCCATGTCAATTTAAAATAAATTTAGTTTTAAAAGTAGGAACCCTTAGAGAGTGATTACAAGAAATTACAGATTATGTGTATATATTTGATGTAAACATGTATTATAAGGTATATGGGCAGGCAGAATTAAATTTGAATGTTTAGCTTTATGAATTTCCTGTTCCTTGAGCACTTGATTTCTCAGTCTTACTGTTTGTTGTTCTCAAGCTAAGTTTATTTTTCCCATCATTTTGATCATTTTATGTTGTATAGATAATAAATTATGCATTGGACATATTTATAAGGTCTCTATTTCCATGTGTGGCGGCAGGAAAGATTAAATGAAAGTTTAGTTTAGCACAGTGGTGAAAATAATAATGATAATAGCACTCTGTATAGCTTTTCTCTGTGTGCGCTAATTTGACCATGACTTGACTGTTACTGCTCTGGTGAATTCCTCCATTTCCCCCTCCAGTAGTTATAAAAGTAAATCTATTTCTACTGAAATAAAGAGCCACTTTTAGTAGATGCAGACAGTCCAGAAAATAAGTATTTTTGCTTCCAATTTATGTACTATAATTTTTTGGATCAGTTTCTCAGTTCCATGTACTGCTAATTAATAACTGGTATCTCTCTATCACTTGAGTGAAATTGTTACATGTGAGAGGAAGAGAAAAAAGATTAATATAAAAATCATATCTGCCACTTTCTGTTTTTTTCCCCTCAAAACGGAGCTACAGAACAATTTTCAGGACCAGTCAGCAGTCGACATTACTATCAAATAGCACTAGAAGTTCTTGGAATTTGCGTTCCTTTTCAGATTGACATTCATTAGATAGTCCATACAAACTTGGTTTTGGGCTGCATTTCAAAAAGCTAAAAATTGTGTTCAAAACAAGTCATTCATTTTGTTAATAAGGAATATGCCATCTACAAAGTAAATTATTGGACATAAAAGTAGTGATTATCTGTAGGGAGCCATATACACTAGTGATTCTTCCAGGAAACGTTTTGTTTTGTTTTAAGTGTGGTTTTTAGGAAGACTTTAGAGTGTGGGTATTCTGTAAATAAAAAAATAAAGTTTTAAATGTGAGTAGCCATTGCTATTTCTCTAGGAACTTCCATCCTGAAGGAGGATGGGGTGTGTGTGTGTGTATGTGTGTAAGTGGAAAATATATTTAGGGATATATGCCATACACCAAGCTGCCTCTTTTTTTTTTGACAGCAACTCTGCACCAATAGCACTATCCTGCCACTTCTAAAAAGGAGAAAATGAAAAATAACATTCAATTGAATGTTATGGGCTAGTTAGAGAGGCAGAGTACAATTTACCCTAGTTGACACTTGGCTGGGACAACTAGGTTACCGCTATTACACTCATGAAAAGTATTGTGAGAAACTGAGAGGTTACATGTATTCAGGACCTAGAATTTGTATAGGATAGAAAAAAAGTATTTCCAATAAAACTATATGCTTTAGCTATATACTGGGCCTTTGATGCATTACATGGCTTGAAGGAAAAGAGAACCACCTACTGAATCATCACCACTACTACTGCCTAAATCACCTGGATTTTCATTCATCAGTTCTAGAAGAGCTATGTCTGCTTAGTTTGTGTGAGCTGGTGAGGTCATAGCCTGAGATGGTATGGTTACAGGCCTTTGAGGGAGCTCATTTGAAGACCAGAAGAGAGAAGTTAGAATCCTTTTTTAAAATTAAATATCAGTGTTCCATTTCAGCATTTTCTGGTGAGTGAAAATTAAAGTGTGCAAAATCACCAGATAGCAATGAAGTCAGTCTATTCTTTCAGCATCTGTGTTAATGTGAACTCACACTTCGTGCTGAAAATAAGTAGTCCTTGTTTATGACAATTGTATCTCTCTTTTAATCTCTAGGTAAGTTACCTACCCTTTGTAACAATGCTTTATACCGTGTTCTCTCTTCGCTCCTTGGTTTGGCTTGGCTCCCGGTATATGCTCTTTAGTCATGAGGCCTTGGAGCTTATGTCAGAAGAGACAGGGCAGTCAAGTGTTCCTCCACACAGCACAGCGAAACATCAGCAGTGTGTGATATAATTAATGGCAATATTTAATCATGCTGCAGTTCAAGCAGCTATCAGCTTGGTGTAACTGTCAACACTTAATTACTTTATAAAAGATGGTATTCTATTTGAAAGTGTAATGTGTTGGTATAGTGTGAATTTGAGATGACAATGTTTAAACCCTCTTTCCCAGCACCCTAACATGCCATGCTAGGGTTCTGTAATATTCACTGCAATCTTATTTACAACAAGAAACTCTAAGAACAGAGCTGGTAGAGTTGAGAAGTCATTGACAAGGATTACCTAAATGCCCATAACAGATATGAATTACTACTACTAACTAGGGATTGAGTGTTTGTTTTTTAATGATATGGACCACACTTGAATACAGAAATGATCTTGTGCATTGCAATCACGCTCTGTGGGATGCAGTAGTGCTAGTTGGAGAATGTACTTTGTGTGTACTGGCCACAATCATGGGACATGTCAGGGTCACATAGCTGGGACCGGTATCCAGGGCCTTCTGTGTGTACTGCTATAATGGATCTCTTCTCCTATGATTTGCAATTGTAAGGGCCATCTCTCCTCTTGTTCACAATTGCATAATCTATCTGGGACCTCTACAGCAATTACTTACTTGGAAAATAGCATTAGGAAAATATTCCATGTAATCTATTGGCCTTCAAGTGGATTTTAGAAGCAGAATAAATGACAGAGGAACCAGTGCAGTGTGACCAAACAATTCTCAGTAGATCACCATCATTATCCAGTTATCTACCACACCTCACCATATGGAAACTTCTGTCACTCTATGGGGAAATGTGAATTACGTAGTAGTGTAACTCAGGTCGATGTAGCTTAGCTCTACTTATAGTAGGGTCCACATTGCACTAGGAGAGTTTCTTCCTTTGATTCCTCTCCTTACTCTTCTTTTTCTGATGGAGTACCATAGTTGAAAGGAGAGTGCTCGGCAGTTGATTTTGTGGGTCTTCACCAGAGCTGCTAAATTGATGAAAAGTGGATTGATCACCACAGTTTCAGTTCAACTGGTAATGGAGACAAGCCCAGTGCTAAAACAAAGTCACAAAAATAAATCTAGAAATGACCTTTAACTCCCTTCCATTGTTATTTAATATGCATCACCATTTCTCTTATTTCAGGGACCTTCCAAGCACAGTGAAGTTGATTCAGAATGGAATTTCAGTCTCAGCTCTGACTCTGTGTTGGATTTTGTATGTTCAAATCAAACTTTACAAGTGATTTTTGTCCCTTCCATTGATGTGTGCAAAGATGGGAGTGGAATTGGGAGGTGACAAACACATTTTATTAATGAAAAAAATGAAGGAAGAGATATGAGCAACATCAGACTTAGGTTTTTGAAATCTTACAAAGAAATCTTTCATCTGAACTACTTCAGACATTTTTTCACTCACAAAACTTGCATATAGATCTAGACTATCAGGAGGGTGCTGTACTTATTGCAAGCATTGCATTTGAGGACATTGATTGTGGAATATTCCAGTTCTAAGTTTGGTCTTAGATCATGCTAGCTAATAGAAAGTAGGTGAAAGTCTTTATTTGTGTAATCGAACATATGCCTATTGCATAGATGAAAAACTGAAGTTTTCCAATGAATAATCATGTCCATTGGGCTCAAAGTTAATTGAATGGGGAGAGTGTTGGGCTGTTTCTTAGACCCATAAAAATTTAGGAACCTCAAGAATTCATAAAGTCTAGCTCCCTGTGCTGCAGCAGGACCAAGTAACCCTAGAGCCATTCCTGGACAGGTCTTTGTTCAACCTGTTCTTAAAAACATCCAGTGATGGAGATTTTACCTTCTTCCTATCAAGTCCATTCCAGTGCTTAACTACTCTTATAATTAGGAAGTTTCTCTTAATATTTAACCTAATTTTCCCTTGCTGACTATTAAGTTCATACTTTTTATTGTCCTACCTTCAGTGGATAGGGAGAATAATTGTTCACCATTTTCTTTATAAAACCTCTCAATATCTTTAAAGACTGTTTTCAAGTCCCCCTTCAGTCGTCTTTTCTCAATATTAAAAAAGGCCCATTTTTGTAGTCTTTTCTTAGAGATCAGATTTCCTAAACCTTCTCTAATTTTGTTGCTCTCTCCAGTACTTTGTCCACATCTTTTCTAAAGAGTGACACTCAGAACTGTACACAGTACTCCAGCTGAGGCATTACCAGTACTGAGTATAGCAGGATAATTAACGCTCATGCTTTGCATATGACACTCCTGTTAATATATCCCAGAATATTAACCTTTTCTGCAACTGCTTCACATTGTTGATTCCTATTCTATTTGTAGGGTTGCCAGGTGTCCAGTATTGATCTGGACAGTCCGGTATTTTCGCCTCCTGTCCCATTAAAAAAAATGAGAAAATACTGGACATCTAAAATGTCCGGTATATTCAGGTATTTTTTCCCTTCAGGAGGCGAAAATACCAGACACCTGGCAACCGTACGACATTCAGCAACCGGGCCCAGCCCCTGGTGCCCCCCTCAGTGCCCCTCCCAGACTCTCACCCCAGGTTCCCTCCTCCCCTCTGCTTACCTGGTTCTGCAGGGAAGCTATCTTCTGGCACGGAGGAAGAAAACAAGATGGCCGCCAGCAAAAAAAGCCCCAAAGGTTTTAAAGGGGCCATGCTGGGGTTTTTTTGTATGTTTTAATTTTTGTTTGTTTTGGGTTTTTTGCTTAATTGTCAGGGTCTTTTTTTTTCTCAACAATTTTGGTCTCCCCTTTTTCTTTTCTTTTCTTTTTTTTCTGAACAGTGTTTCTTTGGGAGGGGAAGGGGTTGTGTTCAGTATTTTTGGTTAAACCATCTGGCAGCCCTATCTATTTGTGATCTAGTA
>JANRFK010000875.1:22897777-22921113 GCA_030068395.1 Apalone spinifera | reverse complement strand
CCGATCCTTTTCTGCAGTAATAACACTTATTACTTTGTTTTCCAATTGTGCATTTCATTTTTCCTTCCTAAGTGAAGTACTTTGAACTTATCTTAATTGAAATTATTCTTGATGAATTCAGACCAGTTAATCAGTTTGTTAGGCTCATGTTTAATTCTGATCCTGTCCTCTAAGTGCTTGTAACCCCTGCCAGATTGATACGCTTATAAAATATGCAGAAGAATCTCCACTCAATTATCCAAGTTACTAATGAAAATATTGTACAGTACAGGAGTCAGAACTTACTCCTGTGGGATCCGACTGGATACACCCTCCGCACGTGGCCAAAGAGCTTGTGGGGCTCAAGGTGGCATGCTGCGAGCGGGGCCTGGCCAGGCAGCAAGCAGGCAGGTGGGGTGGCATGCTGGCAGCCGGTCTTGGCCAGGGCAGTGAGATGCCAGGCAGCACGGGGCCTAAGGCAACTGCCTTGCTTGCCTTGACCTAGGGCTGGGCCTGACAACCTCTCAGTTTGATAGGGAACCATTGATAACTACGCTGCGAGTACGGTATTTCAACCAGTCGTACACCTACCTTGTATTAATTTCATTTATATTGTGTTGTCCTAGTTTGTTTATGAGAATGTTATGTGGGACTATATCAGAGCATTAGTAAAAACAAGGTATGTTCTATTTATTGCTACCCCCTCACCCCTTATTCTCAGGCCAGTGATGCTGTCAAAGGAGGAATTAGATTGGTTAGGAATGATTTGTTTTTGGCAAATCCATGCTGGCTTTGTTCCAGAGTCTTTCCTGGTGTCAGTCTTAAGCTGCCTGGTCTGTAGTATCTGAGAAACTTTTTGAAGATTGGTTCAATGAAAGCTTTGTTATCCGGCACTCATGGGGAATGGGGGTTGCCAGTTAATTGAATGTGCTGGATAACAAAACTTATTGCTTTGCCCCCATCCCGTACCGGCAGATCTGGCCCCTGGCAGTTTGAAGAAGGCTGAGGGGGAAGGAGGTGCCAGCCAATGATGTCAACCAGCAGTGCCGGCTGCCAGAAGCCCTGCAACGGCTGGCTGGACAGGCAGGAATCAGGAGTGCATGCCTAAAGACCCAGCAGTATTGTGGGTGGGGGCAATGCCAGTTAACAGGGTGCTGGATAACAAAACTTTTACTGTACTATGTTTGGCCTTTTCTAGTTCTCTGGTACCTTACTCCCCTGTGAGCTCTCAAAAACATTTGCTAATGGTTCCAAGATTGTTTCAGCTAGTTCCTTAAGAGCCCTTGACTAGGCTCTCCCAACTTGAATGTATCCCATTTATCTGTATATTCTTTAACCTGGTCTTTCCCGGTTCTGCCTTGGGTTCCTTCTCCTTTGTTGCAAATATTGTATTGAGTGTTTGCTCACCATTTACCTTTTAAATGAAGACTGAAGCAAAATCGGCATTAAACACCTCATCCTTCTTGATGTTGTCAGGTATGTTATCCTTTTCCATGAATTAGGGTACCTTTATTCTCCTGGCTCCTAATCTGTTTAAAGAACCTCTTACTGTCTTTTATGTCCCTTTCTAGGCATAATTCATTTACTGCCTTTGCTTTTCTGATTTTGTCCCCATGTGGTTATGATATTCTTTTGTACTTCTCCTTAGCAATTTGTCTGTTTCCTTTTTTTGTAGGATTTCTTTTTGCTATTCATGTAATTAAAGAGCTCATCGTGGAACCATATTGGCTTCTTCGTATCTTTCCTTTGCTTGTTGAGAGCAACATTTGATTCCCTAGCAGACAAATTAAACTTAATTTATGGTGCTTGACCCAGGTTTATATGTTCTACCCCCGGGAAACATATCACCATAGAACTTTTTAAATTGTTTATTCTGAGACTGTGTATGAGGCTCACAACTTCCCTACTGCCTTCAACATCACAACGTTGTGTATAAAGGGAAAAGAGAGGCATTAATAAAACCAAGCAAACTCTCTCAGGATGCTCAGCATGTCCTGCCTTTTTCACGTCTCCCGTTTAAATTATAATCATCTCAGAGCAGCAACTGTCTTCCTCTTGGTATTTAGAACAGTCTGGAGCACATTGTCCACATTTAAACAATAACAGCAGTTATGAGAGATGGTGAGGTACCAAAGTTTCCAGGGTGGATGAAATAGGTTAGAAAGTAATTACTTGCTGCTGGGGAGGTGAACAATGGTTGCTTAAAATCCAAACTTAAATAAAGATCTTGTGATGAGAGAAAACACAAAGAGGTGCGAAAGTGGTCCATATTTGACAGCATAATGATTACCACTCTTGAAACTGCATCTCAAAGTGTGCAACTAGTGCAGAATTGGGTACTATAATTAATTATCTTTTAAAATATATACAAGAGGGATGAGATCCAAGTTAAATGCCTTTGCTGCGTGTGATACTACCTGTGAGTGAAGTTTGTCCCTGAAGCCATTCAGTGGACAGCTAAGTTTTAATCACTTACCTCTAAGCAGTGATCTGCTTCCATGGACTAAACTTGGGTGATACCCACAAATCTGCAGTGGCCTATATCTGATAATGACAGGCAGAAAGCAGAATACATCTTGATCTTCCTATAACACGGGAATATTCCATGGGTATTATTGTGAGCAACATAGTAGCTTTGTGTGACTTTCTCTTGGGATCTTCAGGCAAGAAGAAAAGAAGCTTTGATCTTGATTTTGTAGTTATTAAGGCAGGAGAATCAGATAATCTTTCCTGTCATGTATTGGGCACTTTAGTTTTTCCTTAATGACAAAGTGATTTTCTGTTTCTCCACCCCTGAAGCCTTTGAATTCCACAATAGAAGAAGGTCTTTTATATGAGGAACAAAGAACACATTAGTCAGAGTTATTTAAAGGGGGACCTGACAATCTAAGGAGACTTAGGAAGTCTTACAGAAAGCATCATACTTGGGTACATTCCAACTTTTCAGAGTAACATGTTGCATTTGGCAGCGCTAATGAACAATGTTCAGCTTTCCCTCTGTATCTTTCTTTTTTGCCTCACAGATGGAAATGCAAGATATCCTTATATAGACTTTCCTGCATCATTGTTCTTTAGTAAACTGTGCACCAACTCCACAAATACTTGTCCTTATCATGCAAGGATAGTTTGGTCTTCTCATCTCTTCTTAAACTGTAAAATCCACCACTCCTGAGGAAGTTCCTGCAAATCAATCAATATGGTGCTGCTTAGCTGTACTGATGAATCCTGGACTTGTAATGTATTATTGCCTTAGGTCAGATCTCACAGGTCCTCTTAAGAGCCACTTTAAATGGCTCTCTCACTAAGAATTGGTATATTACTTCTCAGCCTTCCTCCCTTATTTTGCGCACAAACCAACCCAAGACAGTGAATCCGTTACTTCTTGTGTGACCTTGGACAAAGACACAAATTCTCTGCACCTTAGTTCCCCATCTGTAAATGGGGATAATATATCACTTCCCCAACTCTCAGAAGTGTTGTGAGGATAAATGTATTTTAAAAAGGTTGTGAAGTGCTTTGGGATGTAATCATGAAAATCACTATATAAGATTAAGATATTATTATTTATTGAGACTTTATTATTTATGTACAATTAAATCTGCAGCTCCTTGGGGCTTTTAAATAGCTTTGGAATTTTTTTTTTTAGTTCACCTTAAAAAAATGAGCTGATTAAGTCCTCTCTTTCCCTCCCCCTCTCCCCCGATCCCTCAGCCCTTTGGTTTCCTTTACTGGGAGCTGGTTTTTACAACCTAGTTAAAACATCGCTGGAACTTGGCTAGAGCAGAGCTATTTTGATGCAGTTTGATGATGCTGAGAGGCCTGAAACTGGGAGAGAAATCATGCCAGTGTACATTCTCAAATCACTGTAAACCTTTAGATCTCATCAGAAAAACATACTTGCTCTCTCCTTTGCTTGCCGTCTTTTTCTAGTCCCCCCCCCATTCTGTTGTGTTATCTTACTGGCTCTGTAAAGTGTATTGGGACATAGGTTGTAGGAAAGATGCTATGTGACACATAGCTGTCTAAATAAACCAACTAATATGTTTTTATTTATAAAAGGAAAATAGAAAAGCAATTATTAGTGAGGCTTTTTTGAGATCAGCGCTGTGCACTGCCACCAAGTGGCAGCAGTGTTATAGAACAAAGATTTCAGTAATGAGGTTCTGCTTTCCCTGTCAGTGTTATTTGTTTCAAATGATTGTTTTTTAAGGAGCAAAAGAACTAGTTATGTAGGGCTAGAGGAAAAAAAACATGTCCTTAGTAAAATATAGATAGAATATATTGTATTCCTACTTGCAAAAAAGCACACTGTTACTTTGAAAATTGGCATGATTATTACTGTGGCTTTAAGTACAGTAGTGGTGAAATATTTGTAAGTGGGAGAGGCTGTTTAGCAGCTGGTAGGGAAATTGACACATCAAAGTACAGAGAGCAGTCTGAAATGCATGTTTTGGAGGGTGTTACTGGGGAGAGGAGAAGAGGACCCTTCTGCTGCCATGTGCCTTTAAATGGGAAAGGCTTAAGACTTATGATTTTAGATACAGTTGCTCTAATTTAGAAATTATACCATTGATAGAAATCAGTCTAATAAAAAGTATGGTCATGCATACTTAGTTGCCAGGAATTCTAAATCTCTTCCTTTAACTCCATGGAGCTAGGGCCGGCTTTCTATTTCTCAGGCAACAGATGCAGAAACACAGTCTGCTATTTTCCCATTCCTGTATTTTAAGAAAAGGGTGCATTTTTTTGCTTGTAATCAGTTGGAAGTGGTGTTGCTCACTCAGGCAGCTACTAATAAAATTATATGGTTGACTACTTTATCAGTGTAGCCAAAAAGGCTCAGAACTTCAAAGGCATTTGGGTTCCTAGCTTCCATTGAACTCAATGGAAGTTAAGAACCTAAATACCTTTGAGGATCTTGGCCAAAGCCTTGGAGAGAGGGGCGGAGACAAGGAACCCTGGGTAAGTTAAAGTTGGCTTGCAAGATAATTCCATCACAATAGCTTTCAGGAGTTCTGTGGTCCCCAGCATGGTATAATTGCCATGAGCTACTAGATAGCATAAGTGGCAAAGATACAGGCTTTGGGGTCTGACATTTGAGGCCATATATAGAGATTTGCCCCCCAACTACATGTCCACACATATCTGCTAACAACAGAACTGCTGCTGCTGTATCCGATGGCTGAAGTCGCTTACTTGGGGCTATTATATCGGGTTTTGCATACAACTACAGTAGCATGCAGAGACAATATATACTATTTGATGATTCGACTATTAGATTATTACACAGTTAAATAATCTAGTCTAATCTAATAGTAAATTCACTATTATATTATTAAGTAATAGTCTGGGCTACTTTTCTGATTATAATCTCAGCAGTTCTCTATAGATATTGTGTATAACATATCTACGTTTGAAGGTTTCTTCATTTTTTTTTTTTTTACTTGGGTTTAAATTTGCCATTTCAGTGTTAATTCTGACGTACTCTTAAGTATTGGGAGTTAAATAGAACAGCTCTTGGCCATTAACATATCAAATCATAATATGTGTCTTTCTTTTCTCATTGCTGAGACATGGGTACTTTGCTGATTTCCCCTGTGAGTATCTTCCATTCATGTTGTCCATAGTAGCTCGGAGAAGTGCATTTCACACTATAGCTATTTTGGAGATAGATGTACATTCTAAACAGTGTAGGCTTCACTAGTCCCGCAAGACGCATAATCTGTCACCAAGTATCTTCCTGAGTGTATCGATATTGGTATGGGTGTTTCAATATTGATCACACTAGTTTGAATATATATAACTTCACTGTATTTACTATGGTTCCCTTAAGTGTCTCACGTGTCTTTATTGCCATAGGACTCTTGACTCTACGATCATCTGACTCTGTGTCCCATGCTTTCACCACACCGCTATCCTTCCTCCCTCAAAACAGTCAGTTAAAAATATATATTTATAAAAACAAATACTTCCTCACAGACTTGGCAATGGGAATCAGATGCATCTGTTTCAGTTTTGGCTTTGTAGTCCTCTTCTAACACTGAAACTGTAGACTGGCGGGCTCAGCGCACTGAGATATGGGGATGTTTGCCTTCTTTAGGTGCCTGGCTCAGTCATGATTGTAGAGTGAATTAAAAAACATATACCATCATCTATTCGGCCTGTTGTGAAATGAGTTGGGACCTCCAAATTTACTCTAGTGGGTAGTTTGTATTGCAAAATCAGGCTCTGTTTTACTTAACACTCTTGCTTGTCTGATGAGATTGGGGGTCAGCCCTGATGTCTAATCTGACATCCTTTATCGGCACTTAAATTAACATGGATTATTTAAAATAATAAAAAGAAATAGACAAAACAAGTAAGTCAATCTTGGGATACTGAGAGAGTCTGATGCGGTATCCTTATGTTGACTTTGCTGTGTGTTATTTAAAAAACAAATATAGTAGCTTCAGACTCCTCAAAGATCAAGAGTAGTCATTCACCATGAGACTGGATCCAACCTCACTGCAGCTCTGACAAATTTCCATTCCACTCATTGGAGGAGTCAGCTCTTGATGGCTTTCTCCACAACAAGCTTCAACACAGAAGCAGTATGATATCCATCATTCTTTGCATGACTGGCCTAGGTCAACACTGTTATCATGGGTATCACCACATGAGCAGGGATTTTAGTGCTACTCAAGTCAAAACCTCATATTTATTACCACCACTTCAATGCTTCCAGGTCTGATTATCTGCAGTGTGACTTGAATTGAGATGATCTTGTTCCTGGAGTGGTACTTAATCATAAATTGGCAGAGTCTGGGGTTGCTTCAGTTATGGGTATGAGTTGTACCTATGGTCCTCTGACCCATCCCCTTCTAGCCTCATTCTTTTAAAACAGATTCACTAAAAGATGGATTAGAGGGTGAGTCACTAATGAACATCATGGTATTTTGAATAGGATTGTTGGGTTTTGAACATTTGTTCTCTCTGCCAGATGCTTTCCAGGGAAAATTCCATTTATTGAAACCCCCCAAAATAGTTTTGATAGAAATTTTTGATCCATTCCTAAATACTATTTCCATATTACAGATGAGAAAATTTGAGGCACAGAGAAGGGATGTGACTTGCTGAGAACTGTTCTGAGGGCAACTCCTGTAGAGGTTCCGGCTTTCTCCAAACTGGTTTCCCTGTATTCATCTCGAATTAGCTCACTCCATCAACTTAATGTAACATAAGTCAATCAAGCCTTAAACTCCAGAATTTGCAGTCTTCCTTTATCTCCTTGAGTTTCTAAGAGGCCTTGTCACATGGGGCTATTGGTACTTCGCTATCCTAGGTCTTTCCCTCTCCTCATTGCTCTCCTTTCTTTATAGCTGGGCTTGTTTTCCTTGTTGGTCCCAGCTATGGGTGGATGCCTCCATGATTGGCAGTTCTGGAAGCTGTGCTGGGGTGTGATTGCCCTAGTTGCCTGTAAGCCAGAAAGATTCTCTTCTCCATTCTGCCTGGGCTCATGTGGAGTTTATGAACCCATTAGACTTAGCCACAGTCTTACAGGATATGTCTATACTGAAGTTGCTCTAAGTGACTTACTGGGTAGACCTACCCACAGTGACTCTGGAGTGAAATCTGTCTCCTGCTTGTGTCCTCCATAGCACTAGGTAACACCCCTGTCTTGGAGGTTAATGACGGCATGCCTATTGCATTAAAATAAAATGAATTTGAGCCTGAATCAGTTCAAGGAGGAAAACAATCAAAGGACTTCTTTGCCATAAAAAGTAGATCCACAGTGAAACTATGTGAACAACTTTCCATTAATAAAGGATTTACCACTTTGAAAGTATATATTTCTAGGACACCAAAAGGCATAATGCAACAAGAAGTTGACCCAGCTACAAGTCAGTTCTGTTATGAGTGGAAACAGAATTAAACCTGTTAAAAGGGCACATTATTCTCACTTGTCTAATCTAACACACCAAGCCAGACTCTAATAAAACAGCAGAACTCTTCTTGGCAATAGCTGTATGGAAGGAAAAGTGCTGAAAGGTGTCAGATCTATTTTTTGCACCCACTTGGTAAGTTTTTCCTAGTAATTTAATGCATAATTTTGTGCACAGCACTCGTTTACTGGAGTAGGTGCTACCTTGATGAAAAATGTAACCAGAGATTGTACTGGTTAACATCAGCAATCTCATACTTGTATGAGAAACAAATGCAGGATTGCCAAGTGCTGATATTTTATGTCTCTTTACCATTCTGCTTTTAATAAAATTCACGAGTCCTTCAGTTTTATCTTTTAACACATCCTACTGGAGTTTACATTTATTTAAATAATCTTAGGCTTTGTCTGGGTTGGGGGGAAAAATGTGGGCTTTTAATATATTAGCCAACTTACTTTAAAGTAACACAGTGTGAACAGGACAAGTGGTATTTTGAAATATACTCACTGGTTGAGATGAATACAGTTCACATTAAAATACAATTTTCCCTGTTTATGGAGAAGTATTAAAATATATTATTTAGCACATTTAAAAATACATAATTTCCCCTTCCCCCAGTCTGTGTATAGTTTTGCTTTGGAAATGGATAGATTATTGTGCATCCTGCTTCTGCCATTTCTCACTGAGTCTTCATGTGATCCCAAATGATGGATGTTACAGGAGAATCCTTATCATCCTTTGTGATTTGCAGTATAAGGTCAGACACGATTGATGGTTCCCTAGCACTTACGGAAGGCGACAAGGATTGTCAATAACCGAATTGGAAATTGAAGTTTTTGCTATACAATTAAACTGTGCAAACATTGAAGAGATCCAGGGAGTCTCTTAGAATGTCGATACATTTTAGTAATAAATAGCATGAAATAGTAATATTTTGCTCTTGTATAGTGACTTGTGTAATGACATCATAGAAATTTACAAACTCTTCCAAGACAGGTAATTCCCCATTTACAGGTGGCGAAAGTGCAACTTTCACTCAGAGGAAGTAAGTTAGCCATGATCATTCAGGTCTCATCTATATGCAGTTTTTGTACTCTTAGAACTCCTAGATTTGTAAATTGATACAAAGGAGTACCATGCCCTAGTGTTGACACAGTTATATTGATGTAATGGTTCTTATATTGATATAGCCACCTTTATACTACTGTAACTGTGTCAACACTAGAGATTGTACTGCGCTTCCATTAAAATTATTTTCTGAACTTTTAGAGTGGTACAAAAAATGTGCATAAATCAGCCCTCAATGAATCTGTCTGTATCTGTAGTCCTGTGTATGACCAATTCCCTCCCCAGCTGGAGATAGTGAATATACTTTTCAATAATAGACTTAATTCATACAGATCACATCTCTTAAATGTTTATTTCATACATCTTGGATCAAAATTTGGGAGTTGAAAGAAATGGTGACCTTTTATGTGAGTGGACATAAAATGGAATGTTTTCCTTTCCAATGGGCTTTAAGCTAAGTAAATATTAGTCAATCCAAACTAGGTTTGAAATAAATTATTTTTATTTGTTGGCATGTGCTGGAGAACTGCTTTGATCTATCTGTACTTTCACCAAAGGGGTATTGGCAGTCTGGCTTTCCATTTGTAGTCATTCAGGATGAAAGGGGTTTATAACAGCCACCTTGTGTGGCTGTGCTATTGAACAGATGATATTATTTAGGTAATATCAAATTAATAAAACTAAACATGCTTCAATAACATATTTTTGCAGGCTGAGTGCAATAGTGCTTTTAGAAACTCCTCTATGAGGATTTAAGGAATTTGGCCACGTTTGTAACTTATTAACATTAACAATGAAGTTGTTGGGAAGAGAGACCTTTGTACTGTACGCTGTTAATTCTTTTTTTTTTTTTTTAAATTTAAAGTCACTTTTGGATATGGATTTTTTTATGTCAGAGTTTTGGTGTTACCAATTTTAATGAGAGATATTAAAGACCATCCACTTTCTTAATAATGATAAAAAGAATGTGTATATCTCTTTCATCCAGAGGTCTCAAAGTAGATGATAAACCACTGATTATGCTGTATACAAAAGCAGAGAGCAGTTCAGAAGGCATGCACAAAGGAGAATTGCAATGCATCATAAATAAACGAGTGGTACCCATTCCATCTTGCTAATGATGCACAAGGAGAATGTCAGTGTCTTTTTTTTTTTTTTAAGATTTAAAAAAAAAAAGCCATGCTTGTTTTTTGTATTCAGAACATTGGGTACCGACTTCCCGTTTTTTACTGAAAGACTTTGGCAGGGTTTGGTGAGATCTGGATGGGAATGTCACATGAAGTTGACACCTAAACTGCAGCTTCTAGATTGCTAATTGAAGTGGCAGGAGATGCTTATTCCTAGGCCTTGTTTAGGAAAAAAGGTACTTTTTTTAACAGAATTAGCTCGGTTGAGCTGGCTTAACTCAATTGCAAATCCTTCTAAACACCAGAGTAGACATGGTTTAGCACCCTTAATTTGAAATAGAGTGCCAGGGTAGACCTGTAGTTTAAGTGGGGGTTTCAGCCAAGCTTGATTGAGCTAATTTGATTAAAAACACTTTTTTCTAGGCTATACAAGGCTAGTAACTCATTTTGTCATAACCTGGACTTCCTTCTAGACATTAACTCAACCAGCTTAGCACATTCTGAAGTACCCTGTGGAGTTGCTTTGTGTTAACTACAGTTTTAGAAGATGTGAAGTAGAATTAATTAACTTGATCTTTCATTACATTTTTAATCCTAATCTAGACAAATTATTGATGCCTGTGGCCCAGCATAATTTGACTAGAGTTGGGTTCCTGGATAGGGCTGAGGATGAGAACTTCGGGATGTAGGACAGTGTTCCCTCTACGCTGCACGGCAGCACAGCCTCGCAGCTGCTTAATGAGCCCTACCCAGCCAGGGGCTCAGGACTCTTGCATGGAGTTCCCTGGCTGGGGAAGGGGCATTTCCTCAGTGACAGCAGCGGATCCCTGCTGAGGACAGAGCGGCAAGTCTCTCCCTACCCTGATATTCCATCACCCAATAGTGAGTTGTGACCTGTAGTTTGAAAACCACTGGCCTAAGAGATTCTAGTATTTGTCCACATCTGCAATCTGTTCTGTGTTATCCACTTATCCAGTTTTCTTTTACAACAACTAGGTGTGTGCATATATGGTTTTTCCTCTAGCATTTGTGAGTTAAATTCTCTCTCCTCAGCTTGTTAAAATAAAGCATTACAGTGAAGGCCTTTATATTGTTCACGTGTGTGTAAACTTATCAATACTTCTCACATATAGTCTGTGCTGCTCACTTTTGTTCCAAAGGAAAGTGATCAGCCATATTTGCAGGATCTGGATTTAAAAATATCCATCTCTGCAGATGTTTGTTTAAATAGTCAGGTCTGTTGATGAGTTATCTTCAACTACAGCTGGACTATAGGTCCATTTAAGTATTTGCGTATAAATGTTGTGGGTGGAACAATTTGAACAAGGATATAGAAACAAATCAAAGCAAAATTTTGCCTAAGGTCAGCAGCAAAGCTGGGCTAAAACTTAGGCCTGGTTTTCAATGGTGTAGCATTACTGTGGAGTCCTATGAAAAGTAAAAGGGGTTGGAGTGGAACACTGGAGAGAGAGTTATTTGGGGCAGTCTCTGTTCAGTGAATCTCCTCTTCAGCAACATCTTTGTGGTTAAAGTCCTCCAAGGAGGCCATAGGGAGTCTGTAACTAAGGAAACTGCACACAGCTGAAGAGACAGAGATAGCTAGAGTAATTGTGGGTGGAGTGAAGTAGTGGGTTGTGCTGAGTTGAAGGGTATGTTGGAGGAGTACTATTTTGGCAGGAGGAATGAGACAAATCAAGTGAGGGACCAGGAGGAATCAGAGATGAATTTGGAGGAGTTAGGTTAGAGTGGAGCAGGGGACATTCAAGTGAGGGAGCCAGAACCTGAAGCAGTAGGTGGAGGAGCTGTGGGGGGTCCAGAGGTAGAAGATGGAATGGGGGCAGAGAACTCAGAGTGGGTGAGTACAAAAGAGGATGGATCAACAGGAAACTGATGGATTTGTTTGGGAGAAAGTATTGGCTTGAAAGGGGGGAGGAGGAGGAGCAATGAAGTGAAGGATGTTACGGTTATGGTTATATAATGAGACCACGCTTATCAATTGAATATGCAAATTAGATTTTGCTTAATCTTCATGAAGCCTTCTCCACACTTGCAACATGGATGTATGTTAAGTGGAATAGTGACATAAGCTAATTAATAAGGCTTTAGTTTTAAAACTGGTTTTGATCTGAGTAGATTAGTGGGCAAGAAATGGACCAGATATTTTAGCCTATTGTTCCCAATGATCTGTGTCTTAAGCAATTAATTGTAGGCAAATTATGAAGGATAGCAAAGTCATACAAAACAAACTTCACCTTTGTTATTTTTGTATGTGCTTTCAATGAATATATGTATCCTTGCAATGAAAGTATGTCAGAAGCTGCAGAAGATTGGATTTTTAATGTATCACAGGTATTTATATACCTTGAGGCCAGATTTTTAGAGTGTATGTGCAAAACAATGTGTACAATTTGCATGTATATTTACTTGTTACATATGAACTTGTGATAACTGCATTATCATTTATGCAGAGATAAAAAGATCTTAAAAGCCTGTCTTACCAAAAGAAGTTGGTTCAATAAAATATTTTATTACATCCCCCACCTCATCTCCCTAATATCTTGGGATCAACACAGCTATAACTACACTGTACATATCTAATTTATGAATTCATTTTTGTAAGCACTAGTTCTAAAAATCTAGGTTGTGTAGACTGAGTGTAGGAGTATGACCTGAGGTGACAGGAGATGAGGAGGAAATCTGTCACTTATTCAGATTGTGTCCTGGTTTTTTTGGACTACTGCACTTGATATAAGTAAGGTTTTTCAGTCTTATTGAACCATAATCTGCTAGAAAATGTGGCAAATGAGGAGGTAATAATTCATATCTTGCAACAAGGCAGTGGATATTTTCAAATTGCTACAGTTTGGTAAAAGTGTGATGGCACATGACAATGAAGGTATGACAGTAAATCTTACTTCTAAGCAATATTGCTATATTTTTTTTTATGCAGCACATAGTTATTGGATTGCAAAGGGATTCACATTTGATTCCTGAGAATATAAAGCCTATTCTCTTGTCTTTAGCTGCTGTTCAGGAAGGGTTGATCTCATGAGTATAATTTTGCAGTATCACTGTCCTTATTGGTTGTTTCTGTCCCTCTCTCTTTGTAGCAGGAGAAAACCCTATTGAATTTGACGCTTCCTTAGGTTTCTATGTATGTGCTTGGGTTAGTTGTCTTGCAGGTAGGTAATTACCTAGGAACAGAGGCGTTTCAGGGTACTTGAGCTGTTATATTGGTTGCTCTCCATGCTTCCTTGTGTGTGTCAAACACTAGTGAGGTGTTATGTTACCATAACGATATGACGGTGCTGTGAGGGGCAGGATTTTGATCTTGCACCGATGTTTCCAAATGTCATCACCTCCCATCACCATTAGAGCTGATTGGGAATTTTTTAACATAAGCAATTTTTCATCAGGAAATAGTGCATGGTTGAAACCAAAACAGTTATGTTAAAAAGGACAGACAGGAAAAAAAACAGGAGACTTGGAGGACCGAGTAGATCTTTTTATAGTAAAATTAATGAGAATGAGAAATTGACCTCTGGCTTTTTTTTTTGTCCTTTACTTAGGGTGACAGTATTATTACAGTACAGCTGCCTGAAGATGTACTTGAAGATGATGTAACTTTTTACTTGGTGTTTACTGGCTCCACTGTCCAACACTGCACAAGCACTAGAAAAATTAATCCTGGGACATTGGAAACCATTGCTCCTGGTATGTGATCTATGTTCTTGGCAAAACACAGCCTAAAAACATTGTGAAAACTGACGCATCAGTGTTTTATTCAAACCTTGTATAATATTGAGAATCGTTATTCTTTCCCCCTATTTGCACAAACTTCTAGAGTAAAAGAAAAAAAGTTTATTTTGGAATAATAATTTTTTAAATCGGGGCTTGACTTGATACCACTGAACAGCTGGTTGCAGTCTGTGGGAGCCACAGGGTGGGAGGGAGTGGAGTTGATTGGCAGGGCTGCGGGTGACTTGGAGCCACTAGGTAAAAGAGGGGAAGGTGTTGACTGCTGGGGGGCACTAAGCATCCACTAATTTTTTTCCACTCCTGTGGTATGTACTGCCCAGGAAGAGTCATCGTTGGATCCTCTTTGATCCAGATTTCAAGTAATTGAAGAAGGTCGGCTCTTTCCTTCAGTGGCTTCAATACCATAGGAATGAAAAATTTCCAAATGGCATTCCTTACTATTAACCTTTTATTCTGGCTGTTTCTGTACAACACATTGACACTAGTGTGAGGAAAAATTAATCTAATATTTTCAACTACATAAAAAGTATAGCTTTATATAATTTAGTGTATTTCCTGCTTTTTATCTGTCTGGTAAGTAATGTTATAGGAGACATGCATTTTTGACTGGAATTTCCTAATAACAACATGGTTCTGAAGGTTACTGTTCTTTGTTTCATCCAGGTAACTGTAAAGATTAAAGCAAAGTTGGCCTATCATTCATTCCTTACAGTAACTAAGGAATTACTGTCATGGTAATTAAAGTTACTTTGATAAGCACAATCTAGTACAAATATTGATTACTAGCACCCAGTGCAATCAATGAGACTGATTTCATTTTCTCAGTGAAGTAATATAGAACTGGTAACTCTTTGACTGTTTTTGTGTTGTGTGTAACAAGTCATACAATATCTCTGAGATAGCTTTGGGTGCCATGATCTCATCTCCCTTGGGATCCAAATAGCTGAATTGCCCAGAAAGGATCTGAAACAATTCTATGTTCTTTTTCAGCCTGAAAAGTAGCCAGAATACCGCACAGTATTTCATTACAAAAGCAATCCATTTCTGTTCTTATGATCCTAACATCCCTGTATTGCGACAAAGGACACCATTTGGGCTTCTGTTTGACATTAATGATTGTATTTGCAATGGTGCTGGAAACTTGTTTTTAATGTGTACATTTCATTTTCAATGATTCTGTCACAGAAGGGACAATTTTGGTGAGGGGCAGTAGTGTGTGTGGGGGGGGGGGGGGGGGGGGGGGGGGGGGGGGGGAGAGGAGATGCATCGAAGAGTCTGTCTTTTTATCATACTTGAATCTAGAAAGAAATCTATTTAGCCAGTATTGTTCCATGGTTCAGTCTCTCTGCTTGAAGATACTGATTCTAAGAGAATGATATCTCTTAACTCAGCTTCTCCTCCGGCTGAACTCTACACTGAATCTGTAATCATGTGCTTACCTTGTGTATACAGCCAGTTACGTTGGAAATAATTATGATGACTCGTAGCCAAGTATTATTTGACCTCACTGAAGGATTAATTATGAGCAAGACTCAGAGTGTGGGAGACCAGCCCTTGTTGAAACATCATAGCTGAGGTAATAGGTAATTAATAAGTCCTTTTTTATTACAAAAATTATGAAAAGCATGAACAAAATTGAATGGCTTTTGCCTAATCCCCACATGACAGAAGTAGGAGGGCAGATTATCTGCTAAGCATAAAAGGTAGGGTGACCAGAGCTCCTGATATTATTGGCATGTTCTCAATATTAGGAGCTTATATATGCAACTATGCTTGCCCCAAAACCCCTCCTCCTGCAAAAAAAAAAAAAAAAAAAAGGTGTCACAATGTTTCATACTTGGTATCTGATCACCATACATGAAAAAGAGCCTTTGGAGTGGACCAGCTTTCACAGTGGCTAGTGTTTTCCAGGCCCATAAGGGCCTGATTTGTAAGCCAGAGTGTAGTTAGTCCCACAGCCAGCTAACACGTTATACATACAGTAATATTTAGAGGTATATTCCTTTGCCAACTCATTGTCCACCCTTCCCAGAGGATTGTGCTTGTGCACCCAGACCAGCTCCTCTCTCATAATTCCCTCATCTTTGCCAGATTTCATGTGGCCAGATCAGATAATGTAAACCCAGGATGAGTAGTTGTTGTTTTTTGTTTTGCTTTTGCGGGAGGGGAGGGGGCGGGAGGATGGAGGGAAGAAGGAAGTTTAAAGAGAAAAAGGTTTAAAGTAGGGATGTGAAGGTTTAACTGGTTAACCGATGGGACTGGAGCAGCTTCCCTGCTTGCCACAGGCAGGGGGCTGCTCTAGCCCCATGGGGGGACTGCTCCAGTGCAGCCCCTCTCTGTGGCAGGCCTGGGCGCTCCACAGGCAGAGGCTGCTCCATTTGGGATATCAGAGCATCCCCTCCTTACAGGGTGCCTTGGCCCGCTGCAGGCAGGGGCTGCTCCAGTGTCCCAGCCAGTGCAGCTCCTGCCTGCTTCGGGAGAGGAGAGGAGCATTCCAGCACAGTGGTGTCCCTCTACCCTTCCCCTCCCCCCCCATCAATTAATTGGCACTTAGACCACTTATAGAGAGAGAGAATGAGTTCTGAATGGCTCTCAGTTAAGGCTGTGGAGCAGCTGGCTTTTAACTCAAGCTGTAGAGGCTCATGGACTAAGCTCCAGAGGTTTCAAGTTCGGTTTCGCCTGTCTGTGCTGCACATGCAAGCCATGAAGGGGGAACTGGGGAACTGACAGGCTGGAAGTATTTAAAAGTAAACAAACTCCCATAAAGGAAGAGCATTTGATTAGACTGAATAGCGTTAGGCAAATAATTTTTGAAACACGTGACTTTAACTGCTAGTGTCCCTTTCATATCTCATTATACATCAAAATATTCCATAGTCTGAAAAGTCTTTCTTTAACTAAAAGTTGTTAAGGGCAGAGTCCAAGGCCTGCCACATTTCATCTTGCTCTGAGTAATCTGTTATTTTACAGTGTGTTTTCATTGTTGGTCATATGATAACTAATCTTTAAAAGAAATCTTTTGACTATTCAGATAGAAGCCTTTACTTCTGTACATGACAAAACTGAAGAAAGGATTTAAATTGGGGTGGGGAACATAAGGCCTGGGGGCCAGATGCAGCCTCTGGCTTGCCTGGTCTGGCTGCGAAGGCTCAGGGCTCCCCCCAGCATTGGAGAGTCCATGATGGTGAAGTGTTTTTTTTCCCCCTCACTTGTATGCAGCCCTTGACAGATTTTTCTGTGGATCAGTGGCCTCCGACCCAAAAATAGTTCCCCACCCCCGATTTAAATGTATAACCAGAGGTTGGAGATAGAGCAAGTCTGTATCTTACAGAGAGATCATTTTTAATTAAATATTAGATTCTGAATTCTCTACATTACTTGGTTGTATTGTATATTAAATTAGGTCACCAAATGTGATGTCTTGCAAATGTTCAGGACTTGGCAGTCCTCCCAGGATGAAACAGTGGAAATATTCAATAACTTGATAAAATTATCATACAAATGTGTAAGCCAAAACTGATCCGGCTTCTTTTTTCTTGTGGGTCATTTCACTTGTTATGGGTTCATAGAAGGAGTAGCTTACTGTGTGGATCATGAAAATCCACAAGCTCCTTTAAATCCATATGTATTATCAGATCTATAGTACAGTTCTGGAATGTATTACAGTGAAACATCTGAGGTTTTTATAAAGGATTTGTTGGTTGATTAGATCTGAAAAGTTCCCACAATGTGTTGCATGGTGGAAATGGCAATTTGTTAAAAGCAAGATTATAAAATTGTTAAATCTTGCATTCCCATTGCTAGTTAGTGTTGGGAAAAGCAAATTTCATTCTGAAGTAATGATCACATCAGCTAAGAAGAGGAACAAAGGTGGGAGAAATCACTGTCAATTATGTTGCACTTCTGCAACAAATGTAAACAGAATACACTTGTCTCAAGGTTGGGGGATGGCAGTCAGGGTTGTTTTCATATAAGGCTTTCTTTCCTTTACTTATTGCTGAGAAGGAGATTAGGAAGAATTTGTACTTTGGCAAACTTTTTGGTTTTGAGATGCAAAGGAGAGTCAGCACATCTTTTACCTTTTGATCTCCATGCACATATAGAAACTGTTTGTTACCCCCTTTGGATTACAAACCACATACAGTTGTCCAAGATAGAATGTGCCTGCGCCTAAAACACAAAAGCTACAGTAAAGGATAACTTAAGATACAGCACATTTTCAACACAAACACCTTTTATATGTTAGAATGAATGTAACAGGGTCTGTCGTCTTCCTTCTCCTACAGGTGCAGGATAGTTCCCATGCTTCAAGGTTAAACACTGTCTTGGACTTAATAGCATATCCAGACAATTATAATTATCACTTAGTTTACAATCTGAAGGTCTTTTGGGTATAATGCTCTTGTTGGTCCTTGCTAGGGAGGTAAAGGATTAATCGGTTACCTAGTAAGCATTAGCCTTACCAGCATGCTTACCCACTAACTGGTTAATTAGCGGCTCGGTTCGATCAGGGCAGGCCCTGTCTGTCCTGGCCGGAGCAGCCTCCTGTTGTGCCATGGGCAGGGGGCGGCTCCAGCTCCGGGTGTGGTGAGAGCTGTTCTAGGGCTAACTTTTTAAACCAGTTATATGCTTGATTAACTTTTTAACAAGGAATTTTACGTCCCTAGTCCTTGCTGTTCGTAGAAGATGTTTCCTCAAATGTGCAGCTCAGAAACTTCCCAGTTACCTAGAACTGTTAAAATAATAATGATAATGACTAATAATGCTTACACTGCTGTGAAATAACCAGATATTTTTATAAAGTTATTGTGGTAGGACCCTGTTTTGCCATTTTGTTGACCATGCTCCATTTCACCTCTCCTCTGGCAGCCCTTTACTGACTTTTCTTTCTCAGCTACATACTTGTTGCCCTGGCTATTCTACAACATACCAATTATTTGCTGCTAACACATGTATCTGGTATTGCTCTGGTCATTAAGAAGGGGTTCAGGGCGGAAATCAGAACAGTGGCTTAGATGTGGGGTCTCAAGGCAGGGGACTGGGGCTGTGGAGGGTTCAGAATTCAGGGATGGAATGGCGAGGGGCTCAGGGTTGGGGGAGCAAGAGTCAGTGCAGGGATTGGGAAGTGTGTGGAGGCTCATGGGATGGGATGGGGAGTGCAGGAGACTGGCTGATCTCCAGGGCTCCCCAGAGCGGCGGAGTCTGTGCTGCCTAGCCAGTGGCTGCTTGGCTGGGGCAGCGGTAGGGGCTTAAAAGCTGGTTCCACCTAGCACTATCTCCGCGGGGGGCAAAGGAGGCAGAAGCATAGCTGGGGGACCAGGCGGGAGCCGGGAATCAGCTGTCCGGGCTTGTGCTTGGTCCCAGAACCTGCACCTCAGCTTTTTAAATGTATTAAATTGCTGCTAGGCTCTTATTACATTTAAAAGGCAGAGCTGCAGTGGGGTTAGCTCCCGGGCTGGGAGCTAACCCCACTGTGGCTCTGCAGTTCCCCCCCTTATCGACTAATCAAGTAGTCTGGAAATTCCATCAATTACTCAATTAGCAGTTTAAACGCAATTTAACATCCCTAAATAGATTCTGAAGCTACAGGAGTAAAAGGCAGTATGATTATAATCCAACAGCAGGTGGGGATCCAACAAGTATTTTAAAAGGGAATTATGCAGCCTGGATGTAAGAAGTTCCCAGTAGTTTCAGAAAATGAAATTATTACTGCTAATGCCTCCCTAATGATGTTATGGAATTGTAAGGGGATTTAATGCACCTAAAAATGAAAACAGAAGTTTCACTGGAGTTAAAAAGTTGTAGCTAAATTTAGGACAAAGAACCATTTTAAAACTGAAAAATGTAGTATGTATTACTAGAGGTTTTTTAAAAATATACTGTTGTTTGGGGTTGAAGAAAGTAGTTACACTGTCCAACTTTCAGCTACTCAAATCAAATCCATGGCAAAGCTAATATTTGGTAATACAATATTAAATATGAACTAGATAATCATGAAGACTATCTAGTTAATTACTTTCAGCAGCTCTTTTTACCAACCTAGGTGCACATCAAGTGGTATAATGCAGTTAAACCATTCTGTTAGCTCCACTATAATGGCATGGGACATTGATTTTGCGTTATCATTTTCCTTTTGCTTTCTGAAATGAATCATTTCACCAAATTGCTGGCTATTTGTTTTCCTGTTTGAGCTCATATTTATAAACCATAATTTGTAGTGTTTTCATTTATGCTAGAAGGAAATGCTGATGCTGCAGAATAGTTTGAGCTTTACATCTTGTTTGGTACTTTGTGGTGATATTTATCTATCTTAGGTTTTTATTTAGTCTTCATTTCCACAGTATTTGAGAGCCTCGTAGTTTTAATGAATTTATCTTAACACCGCTCCTGTGAAACAGGATGGTGCTTGGGTAAGGCCAAGAGATTGTCTGCAGGCAGCATCAAACCTGGGATCTCTGGAGCCTCTACTTCATGAGCTAAAAGCTACTACTTGAGGCTGTAGATTATATTTCTTGTCTTTGTAAGTGAACTCAGGGACAATACATCATATCCAGATGGTATGTGAGTTACACTCATATCCCCATTTTACAGATTGTGAACTGCATCCCAGAGAGGCTAATTGATTTGCACAAAGTCACATAGGAAGTTTGATAGAATATGAAATTTAACCCGAGTCTCCTAAGTCCTATTTAGTGCCCATTGCTTAAGATTGTGAGGTGGAGGATCTGTGGATAGGGCCCTGGACTGCTGTATGCAAGCTCATTTTAAGTGGGTTACCTTATTTAACATTTTTATTCATCTATTTTAAGGCTTTACTTTCCTTTTAACAATAGTATAGGACGTTAGTACTGAAATGAGAGCAGGAACAAGGCCTTTATTGTTCAGTTGCATTAACAATATTTATCTGCAAGCAAACAAAACTTGACTGTTATCGTACTGGTGGGTTAAGAAATGTCATATCTGTGAACCATGCCATTTCAATAAAGAAAAAAGGTGATTATATGCCATACCATTGACTTCATGTTTACTGTAGTATTTTAGATTATATCACTTTCAGAAGTTGTCCTGTCTAATAGGGGAGTTTTGTAGTGGTTTCAGTAGTAGCATAATTAGGCTCTTAAACATCATTTGTGTCTCTGTGTGGTGGCTGTTGTTTGCCAACAGTTATCATGCATTTAGAGTACCCTGATTATTTTCTCTTTTGAATATGTAGAAATACTGTATTTCCCTTACTACTGCATAGTTCCATAACTTTAAAAAAATGTTGAATTTTTAATGGTGTTCACTATATTTGTCCTTAATTACATTAATCAAGAGTAGGTCTTGCTTACATTTTTTGTAATTCCTTTAATCTTTGGATTTTATTCTATTTGACTGCTGCTGTTTAAAGTGAAATAAATTGCAACTACATGACTAATATCTTCATTTAAAATATATACTTGTGTTTGCATTTTTTAAAAGCATATGTCCATGCTTATTCTCCTCCACCTCTGAATGTTTCCCATCTAGGAAACTACCGTTAAAATAAAAGCCTGCCCTTTCTACTTTAATTTTGTACTGGAAGACCAAAAGAATAAACAAGTTGTGTAACAAGTAATGTCTTGGCAATAATATCATATGGACTTGTTTTAGAATATTCTTAATAATGAAAGGTCTACAAAGCTAAAATAGAGAGAGATGATGTAACCAAAACATTTCCACATTGCAGTCTCTCTGGTGTACTGTGGTGCGTTATGCAGATTTAAAGACATGAAACCAACTAAATGACATATGTCATAGGAAAAAGCTGGTGAATACTGTATGGAGAGTATCTATGACTGAGTGTTTGCAAGCTATATAATGCCATAGTTTTTATGACAACCCTACAAACCATTAAGTATATGTGGAAGAGGTGGAAAGATTTAGGATACAGAATAGATTTTAGTGTTGAAGGTTTAAAATGCTGAATGTGGCCATTTCTCCATTGTTGTTGCAATATCTATTTGCGTCAGTCACCATGTATTAAATCCATGTGCTGCAAACAGTGGGTACGTTAATAATATATAAATCACACACACACTCTTAAATTACAAATGCTCAGTGCTAGATACCCTAAGCAAAAGAATAAACTGGCAGCAGAAGTTAGATCTCTTAACCTTTGTGTTACTAGCCACTAAGGGGCAATGCCACTGACACAAAGCCAATACATTGCGTACAAAATAAGTAATTGTTTATACTAGGCATCTTTTCCAGTTTAAATCCTTTTGTAGAAAAAGTTCAAATCACCATGACAGAGACATGGTAGAGGATACAATTAGCACAGGAATCATGAGTCACCTACTAAAGCAAACCCACCATGTTCTTCCAACATAACTTTAAATAGCTGCTGAGGCCAAGAACCTATTGTTTGTTGTATTAAATATGAATTCTGAAAATAGAGGTTTGGACAGGATTTCCACTGTCAGCTGGGTAGGAAGTGAAATCATGTTTTAAGGCATTCATTGGCTTTGTTTAGCTAGAACAGTGTTTTGTCTCCGTGTGTGCTTTGTTTAATGATCAGAAGCCTCCAGGGAAATACCATCCTTCTAAATGCACCCTTAGTTTTAAGCAAGAAAATGTATGATACTTTTATAGATTAGACCCAGCCTGGCTGTATATCAGGAGTGGGCAATCGTTTTTGAAGAGGGGCCACGTCACAAATTTCTGATGTGGTCATGGGCTGCCCTGGCTGGAAGGGGCGGGACCAGGAGGCTTCCTGTGCTCCCCTGCCCACAGACCCTGATTGGCCTGAGGGTGAAGAGGGCATGGGAAGTCTTTGACCCAGGCCTCCCAGTGCCTAGAGAGAACTGCCAGGTGTTTTGAACAGCTGGTGTTCCCTCTGGTGCCACGTGCCCATGGCAGGGGAGAGGACATTCACGTGTTTCCCCATCCCCAGGTCTCGATTGGCCTGGGGGCAGGGTGGTTGCAGGCCCGATCAACCAGCATAGTAGGGATTCAGGTGCAAGGAGGGCCTGTGAGGTCTGGGAGAAAGTTTGGGTGAAGGAGGCAGTTGCGACTTGGGGCACAGGATTGGGGTGCAGGGTTTGTTTGTGACCTAGGGCAGAGGACTGGGTGCCGGGGTTTGGGTTGTGACCTAGGGCAGGAGGAGTTTGTGATCTGGAGCAGGGTATTGGGGCTGCAGGGTCTGGATGGGGGTATGGGCTCAGGAGGGGGGCAGATGTGGGGTAAGGGAGTAGAAGTGGAAGAACCAGAGGGCTTGGGGAGGGGAAGAGGCTGGGGTGCCAGAGGCAGGCTCTGGCCTGGAGACTTATCTGTGAGACTCCGAGGCAGCAGCCCAGCACATTTCTCAGGCAGCCTCCCTGCCTGCCCCACCCCTGCACTGGCTGCAGGGGCCAATTGCTCTGTGAATAAGAGCCTGAGGGGATGGAGGAGTGGTGCTTCACTCGCTGTTGGGGTTGCCAGGTGTCCAGTATACCAAAAATGTCTGGTATTTTCTGATCCC
>JANRFK010000875.1:22878555-22897534 GCA_030068395.1 Apalone spinifera | reverse complement strand
CTTAGTGCTCAACCGCTCCCCTGTTCCTATCCCTATTCTGACTCTGCATGCACTTTGAAGGGGCCATGCTGTTTTATTATTTATTTATTTATTTATTTATTTTTGGCCTAACTCTCAAAGTCCTTTTTTTTTTTTTTTCCCCTCTCAACAACCTTGGTCTCCCTCCTTTTTTCCCCCGGTGGTCTTTTTTGGGGGAGAGGGGGGAGGAGGGGAAAAGTGGAGAGGGGGGTGTTCGATATTTTTGGTTAAACCATCTGGCAACCCTACTTACTGCCTGTTAGTGTTCAAACAGGAAGCTCCTATTGGCTGGTGCTAGAGGTGGGAGAAGCATGTGAAACACTACTCCCCTCTCCCTCTGCTCACGGTTTGTAGACCACAAATGCCCCAGCAGCCGCTTTTCTGAGTGGCGTGTGGGGGTGGGGAAGCAGGGGTGTCTGCCTGAGACTCCCTGCTACGTCTGTGGGCCAGATCTGGTGGCTTGGTAGGCCAGATCTGGCCCACAGAGGGTGTTTTGCCCAGGCCTGTTGTATCCTGTAAGTTAACCATTAGCAATTAACTTTCTGTAACTTCCACTTTTTTTCCTGTGTATTTTTGTGGTGTGTCGATGCATAAGTAAGTACAGGTGGGTGAGAAGTCTATTTTAATTTGTTGTGTTTATATGTCATGCTGTTGCTTGAAGCAAATTCAGCTTCTAGCTAGGAGAGTGTATGTAATGCAGCAGTACAGGTCAGACTGGAAGCCATCACTAGACTTGTCTTTTTACAAATGTGAGGGATTAAGTGACTCCATAGTTCAAGTTGTAGGACTGTTTCATTGTAAGATCACTTTTGGCTTCACTTCCAATGTCTGTTTCTTTTAAAAAAAAAATCATCTGCTTTCTGTGTAATTTTTTCATTTTGATCCCCTTGTAACCGGGCTAGTCCCTGAGGGGTCCTTACGCCCCTCTCGTCCGGGGCTGGCCTGCCACCAGTCACTCAGCCCCGGGCCCGGCTTCTACCTCTCCGCTCCTGCAGTCCGTTTCCTGCCCTCCTCTCAAGGGCTCCACCGGCGCCCCCGTCTCTGGGTCCGCGCCCGCCTCCTTCCGGGGGGCAGTCGTCTCACGACCTGGACTCCTGGCTCCGGTCCTGTTCGCCTTGTTGTGGTCCCCTGTCGCCTCCTGCTCGCCCCGTCTTCTCGCGGCCGGGGCTTCTCGCTCCTCCTGTACCGAGAAGCTGAGAGCAGGATCCTTCCTGCCCTTCCTCCTTCTCCCTCCGCCCGCCCCTTTTTAAATCCCCCGCCCGGCGTCCGTGCGCCCGCCCCTGCCGTAGCGGCCGGGGCCGCGTCTCCCCCGGTCCTACCATCCGCCGGTTTCCCTCCCGGACGGACGGAGCATGCGCGGCCAGCGTCTCAGCCTGCGTCGGCTCGGCTGATTCTGCGGCCGCGCTGCGCCGCACTCCCGGCGCCTGCGGGGCTCGGGCCAGGGGAGCGACGCCCCGGCCCCCGGGACAAGGAGTGCGGGGGGGGGGGCACACTCCCCCGTCACACCCCTGCCTAGAGAAGCAGGGTTTTTTTTTTATAGTTTTGTGTGTGTGTGTGTGTGTTTTGTTTTTTTGTTTTTTTGTTTTTGTTTTGTTTTTTAAGTTGGAGGTTAATGAGACAAGCCAAATTTGTTATGAAACTTGGAAAAATGGATGGCATTTCACTTTCTAAAAATGTTCTTAACATTGGCCTGTTTGTGAGCAAACATTGGTTTCTTATCAGCACTGAACCTCTCTTAACACAGAGTGTGTCCAGACTCTGGGGAAGAAATGTACCAGCCAACATTGAATGGCAGGTGGGCGGAGTTCAAGTTGTTAGGGTGGTTTATGGCTCAGTAAAAGATCCTTCAGAGGAGAAAGTTGTTTCCTTGCTTCACCTTACATGCTCTTTTTTTTAATGCTGTAGATTTTGCAATTTGTTTACAAAGAGAG
Organism: Apalone spinifera; assembly: GCA_030068395.1. Classification (NCBI taxonomy): domain Eukaryota; kingdom Metazoa; phylum Chordata; order Testudines; family Trionychidae; genus Apalone; species Apalone spinifera. Next base: position 22,895,585 of record JANRFK010000875.1, on the reverse strand, counting down.
GGCATTGTGTAGAAGCTTGCCATAGCTCAAATTCAGTCTGAGCGTATCTGCACCAATACTTAAAACTGCTTTTCATGTATTTATAATGTGCCCACTGATATGCTTGGTACCTTGCAAAAGAGAAGGCAGACATGCTCACTGGCCAGCATATAAACTAAATCAAAGCTAATAAGATACTGGAGAGTGACTTGTGGGAGGACTGTACTTTATTGGGTGATTGTCTCTTTTCTGTTTGCTTCTCATAAAACCAGTATCATTCTAGGCACATCCTATTTTTCTGGTAAGAAGTAGGGATATTAAATTGCGGTTAATTGCAGAAATGTACACTGGGGCTCTTCTACATTTAAAGGAGGAATGTGGAACTCTGCCTGCAGCTCTGGGCCAGCAGGAAGTCCCGCTGACTCCGGGCTGCGTGCAGTGTGTCTGCTTTCAAATGTACAAGAGTCCCCAACAGGGGCGCTTGTGCATTTCTAAGCCATGGAACCCGAGGTCAGCTTCTGGCATTTCAGCCACTTCTGGCATTTCAAAGGGGCAGCTGCCGTGGAGCCTGGGATCAGCTGAGCACTCCCTAGCTGATCCCGGGTTCTGGGGAAATGCTGCGTGGAACCTGGGGTTAGCTGGGGACTCCCAGCTGATTCTGGGCTCCACGCAGCAGCAGAACCCGGAGTCAGCCGGGGTCTCTCCAACTGACCCTGGGTTCCACACAGCATTTCCCCAGAATCTGAGGTCAGCTGGGGAGAGACCCCGGGTTCTGTGGAAATGCCTCTCAGAACCCGGGTCCGCTGGGGAGTGCCCAGCTGACCCCGGGCTCCTTGGCAGCTGCTCCTTTGAAACGCCACCACTTGAAAGTACCCTTTCTTCCTCACCCCCTTGCTGCCTCTGTCTGATAGGGGCGGCAAAGGGGGGGGGGAGAGGAATCGACTAGTCGACTATTATTTAATATCCCTAATAAGAAAAAGCTGTATATGGATTTTGGTTGTCCTAGGTTTACCATGTAGGAGGCGTTCTTGATCTAACAGACAAACTCTCTAAAATGTATAATAGATTAGGAGCTAGGAATTGTGTGTCATTCCATGGGGAAGGGTGATCACAGCTCTTCCAGGAACTAAAATTAGGCAAACTGACTCAGGCTGTGATACCTCCAGAGAAGTATCACCACCTGGAGGGGCACACATTAGTTCAAACTGAATTCTCCAGTCTAACAGACAAAGAAAGGCCATGGGGCAAGGGGAAGGGACAGGATGGACTAAGGTTCAGGGCTTCCCATAAGTCAGATTTACTTTTCTGTGGGTTTCTGATAGAGGCAGCAGCATGGGGATGGGGGCACAGCAGATACAGGGCTAAAGGAACCAGCTTTTAAGCTGGCTCCCCCAGCACTGGCTCCTGTTCTCCCCTTCTTACCCCGCCCTTGCTGCCTCTCATACAGAGGCAGAAAGAGGGGGCATGAGCAGTCAACTACTTGACTACTCGCTTACATCCCTGGTCCGAGGGGGACCCTAGTCCTTGGGAAAGGGTTGGAAGGACTTTGGCCTACTGAGGCCCTGTAAAACTGATAGATAACCTCTGGTAAGCTATTAGAATGCACATGCTTACAAAGGTCTATGTGTTATCTAGACACAAAGATCTATGTGTTATCATGTCAGTCTGGCTTCAGGCCTGATTTTGGAACAGAAACCGCCTTGGTTGCCCTGGTAGACAGGGGGAGTTCATCCCTGTTAATTCTCTTGGACCTTTTGATGCGGTATCCTTCTGGACCGCCTGGGTAGAGCTGGGTATCAGATGAAGTGTTTTCCAGTGGTTATGGTCTTACCTGTTGGGATGCTTTCAGAAGGTGGAACTAGGTGGCTGCTGCTTGACCCCGTGGCAAGTTTCCATCTTGTCCACGCTACTAACATATTTGTGACACTGCTGGCAGAGGTCATAAAGAGATTTAGAGGACAGTGCCATCAATATGCAGATGACACCCAACTCTTTTTCTCTGTGACATTGGATCCAGGTATGGCAGCGACCAGTCTGAACCAGTGCCTGGAGGGGGTGACGGACTGGATGAAGTTTAGTAAGCTGAAGCCGAATCCAGAAAAGACCGAGGTCCTGTGAATCAGGAAGCCATCTGTCCAGGGATGTGGTGTGTTACCAGTTCTGGATGATGTAGCAGAGATCGGGTCAGAGCTTCTCTGAGCCCCCTACCCTCTCTCTGCCTCTATCCCCTTGTGGCCCCTATCAAGCCACTCCTCTCACAGTCACCAGCAGTCCCGCCATGAGGGAGGTCCCCTTTTCTAGCTTCTCCCCTGTCCACCGCCTTGCCTCCGGGTTGCTCATCCAGCTGGGAAGGTCCCGGTTTCCTGTCGTCCGCTTCATCCCTGGGGCTACCTTCGCTCCGCCTGCTGGGGTTGAGAGCACAACCTGCTCCTGCTCTCCCTCCTCTCCTGCCGTCCACCCTCCCTTTTTTTATTCCCCGGGTTACGCTACGCAGCGTCCCTGAGTAGGGGATGGCCGGTAGCCGCGGGGTCCTAACGCCCGCAGAATTGGGCTGGAACGCCTCTGCGCCTGCACTGCTGGCTCACTGTTCGCTGCTCAGCATGCCGCTGGCAACCGTGGCCGGGCGGCTTCTAGTGTGGGGGTCTGGTCCCCCATCACAGATGGGGTTATACTTTCCCTGAAAGAACAGGTATGCAGCTTGTGGGGAGTCCTGGACTCTTTTCTAACATTTGAGAACCTGATTTCCTCGGTGGCCAGGAGTGCTTTTGGGTGGCTTTGGCTGATGTGCCATCTTCTGTCACTTATGCTGTTCATAAGCCATTGTGAAGAATTGAAGTGCAGATACTGGCTTGTTTAGGGAGTCAATAGACTACACGTGCCGGCCGATGGTGATAAGGAACCTGGAAAGATTGAAAGACACTGCTTTGAGATGATATATCAGATAACAAATAATTTGTTGTGGTGTTGCAGATATTCTCTGTAGTAAGAATAAGGGAACCGTTTCATACACCAAGCATGTCCATGGTTGTTGTTTTTTGTTTGTTTTTTTGTTTTTAGAGTAAATGAGTTGATATTTATTTTATCTAAAGGAAATCTCTATAGTGTAGTCATTAGAGCAGAGAACAGGTATTCTATCAGCATCACTGAGGGTATGTCTACACTACAGCACTAATTTGAACTAACTTAATTCGAATTAGTTAATTCGAACTAAGCTAATTCGAATTAGTGTATCTAGACCTAAAAACTAATTTGAATTGGGGTTTTGCTAATTCGAACTAGCATGTCCACATTGAGTGGACCCTGAACCGAAGTTAAGGCTGGCCAGAACCAGTGCCAGCAGTGCATCAGGTTAGGACTTAGAGTGTGGAGCTGCTGCCTCAGGCTAGCCGAGGGCTGTGCTTAAAGGGACCCGACCCCCACCCCGGACAGACAGTTCTCAGGGTTCCCCGCTTGCTTGTCTACCTCGATGAGGGACAGCAAAGCAGTCCTGTCTTGGAGTGTCCTGAGTGCCCACACTCGGCACATTACAGCACTTGGCCGTTAGCCCGGCTGCACTTGCCGCAGACTGCCATCCAGGGCGGGTCAGTCGGGGGGCTGTCAGGATCCATAAGGCCCTACGGGGGAGCTTCCACCCCGAGGAGCCCGCAGAGCCAACCCAGTCCTCCCCATCGGGGGCTCGTGCCCCATTCCTCCCTCACCTCCTTCCACTTACCCGTCCCTAGCCCCCCTTCCTGATGTAAAAAATAAAGGACAAGTGTTCAAAAATAGAAACTCTCTTTATTTAACAAAAATGGGGATGGGGATTAACCTCTGGGGAGACTGGGAATAGGAGATGGGAGAGGGGAAGAGAGAGGGTGGGAGAGGGGAGGTGGAAACCTGGGAGGAGGGAGCTGGAAGTGGGAAACCAGGGGAAGGAGGAGGAGGGAAGTATAAAACTATGGTATGCCATATCTTCAGTACTGTGTACAGATGTGGTCTCCTCACCTCAAAAAAATGTTTTGGCCTTGGAAAGGGTTCAGAAAAAGGGCAACTAAAATGATTAGGGGTTTGGAACAGGTCCCATATGAAGAGAGGCTAAAGAGACTGGGACTTTTCAGCTTAGAAAAGAGGAGACTGAGGGGGGGATACGATAGAGGTATATAAAATCATGAGTGGTGCGGAGAGGGTACATAAAGAAAAGTTCTTCATTAGTTCCCATAATATAAGGACTAGAGGACACCAAATGAAATTAATGGGTAGCAGGCTTCAAACTAATAAAAGAAAGTTCTTCTTCACAAAGCACACAGTCAACCTGTGGAACTCCTTTCTACAGGAGGCTGTGAAGGCTAGAACTATAATAGAGTTTAAAAAGAAGTTAGATAAAGTCATGGAGGTTGGATCCATGGAGTGCTATTAGCCGGGGGTAGGAATGGTGTCCCTGGCATCTGTTTGTGGAAGGCTGGAGATGGATGGCACGAGACAAATGGCTTGGTCATTGTCTTCGGTCCATCTGCTCCAGGGTAGCTGGTGTTGGCCGCTGTCGGCAGACAGGCTACTGGGCTAGATGGACGTTTGGTCTGACCCAGTACGGCCATTCTTATGTTCTAAGCTCAGGGCTTAGGGTCGGGGGTCTCACTGGACCAACTTGATTTTCATGCAAACCTGCTCCTGGGTTCGCATGTGGCCTTTGGTGGCCAGGCTGGCAGCTATCCTGCCGTAGATGGCCACTTTTCTGTGCCTAGTGCGGAGATCGTGGACATTGGTGGCAGCGGGTGGCTGGCTCATGCCGTGCCAGGTGCAGGGTCTGCTGGCTGGGTGCTGGCAGGCTTGCACCTGGCACGGGCACCGTAGCCAGACCGTGGCCCTTCAAGGGCTCCGGGGCTGGGAGGGGGGCAGAAGAGTTTCCCTGCTTGGCTCAGAGTGGCCACCAGGGCAAACTGGGAATGGCTAACCTCCAAATAGTTCGAATTAAGTGGCTACATAGCCCTTAATTGGAACTACTTAATTCGAACTAGGTGTTAGTCCTCGTAGAATGAGGTTTACCCAGTTCAAATTAAGTGTTCCTCTAGTTCGAATTAAGTTCAAACTAGCGGTTTGCATGTGTAGCGCCTATGAAAGTTAATTCGAACTAACGGCTGTTAGTTCAAATTAACTTTGTAGTGCAGACATACCCTGACTGTCTAATCTTGTTCAAATCCCATAACCTTGCTTTGCAGTAAAATGAGCATAATAGTGTTATCTAACACTTATGTGGTAGGAGTGCGGGGAATCTCAGATAGCATTTCTAATGGTGTTTGACATGCTCTTTGAAAATAATTGTTGCAGCCCAGTTAGTTGTTGTTATGGGGGTGGAGGGATCTTTTAAGCTGAGAGAAATGCTGTCCCATGGGAGATGGTTCCCTTCAGAAGGCTGTACGTGTGCATTCATGTTTTGAAGTGTACTCACATGCACCGTTCCTGAAGACGTTTCAGAGCAGGGGGCAGGGTCCTCTTGAGCAATCTTAGCATTCATCATATTTGTTGCATAATTGCTCCTCTTTCTTTTGAACTGATTGCCAAAGTCAGAACCTGCCTCAGACACTCACTCATGAATCTGTCATTTTTTCAGATGAAGGGAAGAAGAACATCAAAGCATTTGAGGGGGTAGAATACATTATCCTTTAGGAGAACGTGCCCCTTGGTCAGCAGAACACATTTGATCCCATTAGATATAAATTCATTTTCGGTTCCCCTGGTTCTCTAAAAGCTGTACTGGCTATTTTATATGAGAGACTTTTACTGGCTGCAGACCAGTGCATAAAGTATCTCCTCCCATTAAGCTGCACTGAACAGCCATCTGGTTTTGTTTTAAATTGAGTGCAGTAACATTGATGTTTGGGGTTTGTGTCTCTCTCCGCTGGTCATGGGAACCTTGTTCAGCATGGCTAATGGATGTCTGCTATGAGAACATGAGTGCAGTGCCAGTTTGTCAGCTAATCACACCTGGAATTTCTCATGCTACTCTCCTCACTGAAAGGCCTGTACCAGTGTTTTGTTTAAGAGGTATTAGAAGGGAACTATTTGTCTGTGCACTACTACGCTCCTTTAACTATTGCTTGGAGAAGTTCAATCTGAATTCTGAATCACAGCAGGCTGTCAGAGTAGGGATTTAAAAAACAACAAATAGTTCTGCAGCACCTTAGAGACTAACAAAACATGTAGATGGTATCATGAGCACAACCCACTTCTTCAAATGAATGGAGTAAGGGGTCCAAATAAATAGGGGATTTGGAAAGGCTCACAAGTGCTGAACTCAAATCATACACTTAGAAAAGAGGTCAGATCGCCAAGCCTACTATAAATAGTGGAAGGTGGATTACTATATCAGTATTACATAGTCATAAGTGATCTCCTTTCACTCTCCAGCCTGTGTTGTCATGCAGACAAACTGAACTAGTGGTTAAAGGTTATTAAATTTTTTAAAAAAATCAACCACTTCTGGTTACTTTCAGCACTGAAGGGTCCGGTCCGTTGCCTATCCCAGGTCAGTGGATACTCTTGATCTCAAAAGCAAGCAGCTGATTTCTCTAGTAAACTATTTAAGTTTTATTGGGTAAGAAAAATAAATGTTGTTGAAAGGTTGAAGTAGGCAAACTACATTAATAGGTGTGCCAACATTTGTAAGTCCAAAATTAGAACAGAAATGTAGTAGTCCGTTAGTTATCATAAGTCTCTCTTGATTGCTTATAGTTACTTTGGGGATCACTTTTGCATCTGAAACACTTTCCTGTAAGTGTCCAAAAAGTTCACGGATTCAGGATCATTCCTTTAGACATTCTGAGAGATCCTTCTCGCAGAAAACAATTGCACCCGCGTGGATTTTGATGAGTAGCAGTTATCAATTGTGAAATTCCATTGTTGAATACAACCCTTGTTTTGAAGATAGCATATTAATTCTATTGCATTCACAAATTATTTAGTTAGTAATATACATAATTCAATTATAATGGGGATAGATAAGTGAAAACAATATAAGTAACATTTCATTAGTTTTCATGCAGTTTACGCTCAAATATATTCTCATCTTAGCATTCACACACACACATTGGGCTAGGATTATTCAGTTACATGTGTGAATTAGTCCATTTAACATTTCTTTGATATTCACACACAAGTGAATTGACCTATTGCTCTGACCTGTCAGCATCACTGGCATATTATAGTCGTATTTTGCAAATGGAACACTTCTGGAAATAGAGAGACAATTAAAGTTTATAAAATAGCATCAGCAAAAGCTAGACTTGTCCTGTGTGCCATGGAGAGCCTTTCATTATGACTTATTTTAACTTTACAGCCTAGTAAACAGCCATTGCAGGTTGCTAACATTGTCTGTGTTGGTGAAAACAAAATGTGTGGCACCTTAGCTGGTTTGCATGGGATAATGCCGTACCATTACTGCATTATGTATATTTTATTGGTATTTTTGTGAAACGGGGATTGAAAAGGATTACAAGATGCCTGCTGTAAAAAGGACTAATTCTGTAGCCTGAGGAATAAATGAAAGTCAGGGTGTGAGACCCCACTGGCAAAGTCCACTAAGTAGTAGCTTGGGGCATGCCTGCACTAGGAAATTATTTCAAAATAACATATTTCAAAATAACTCCCAAAATAACTATTTTGAAATAGCATTATTCCTCGTGCAAAGCAGGAGTACAGATTTCGAAATAACCAGCCTGTTATTTTGAAATAACATGGTTGGTAGTGTGGATGCTCTGCTTGTTATCTCAAAATATTTGGAGTTATTTCAGAATAACTCCCAAGTGTAGACCAGGGCCTACTGAGAAACACATCTACCTCTGTTGCCCTGAGTTGCTGGGATTTCTATTGGGTTTCCTTGGATCTTGATTAAGGCTTTTCTATCGTAGTAATGTATTTATTGCTGACAATAGATGTCATCATCTGGTGGCAAGAATGGTTACATTGTAAATTCAGGATTTGCATAATTTCACAAAACCATAATCCATACCTTGATCTGAGCAGGGCTCAGCCACAAGTTCGTGAAATGGTGTTGAAATTGGTTTTGTCTTCTCTTGCAATTAAGCAGTTTTAGTACTGGGTTCTGCCACACACACTGCCTCGTCTTTTACACCAGCCTTTAGCTGGCTGGATAAATTTGAATCTCCACTCTTTTCTAGCTGCCGGAAGGAAGGAGTTTTATGTGTCATCTCCCAGACGGCGCCTCCAAGTTTCAGGGAGAGTCTCAGCTACTCTTTCTTCCTGAGCCTCTCTGTGTTTTTAAGTCCTCCTCTCCTGTGGAAGCCTCTGTTGCCTGGCCCAGTTGCACATGTTTTCCTCCAGAAGCAGCATGACATTACCCTGGTACTAGACAGTTGTCTTCAGAGTCCTGAATCACAGCTGTAAAACTGACCTTTCTGCTCATGCTAGACAAAGCTGGGAACAACAGCAGGAGCATTGAAGCAGTCTGTTTTCAGACTGGGAAGGCAAACCTGCATTTGGTTGTATCTGGAAGGTTTTCTTCCTGACCATAACAACTTACAAACTTTTTTAAAGTAAATGTAAATAACTGAGACCCCCTTCCAAACGTAAGGTATGGCTTTTCACTCCTTGTCCGCATGTGGGTGAATGGAATTTTCAAGCCCAATTCTGAAAAATCCTTTCTCTTTTAAATAAATAAATAAATAAATAAATAAATAGGTCTTGACCAACGTAGTCAGATGCTGAGGTCATGGGTAGAGAGAGCAGCATTTCCAGTAATTAGTGAAGGATCTGTGCTTGTTCTGGCAAAAACAGCAATGACATCCTTCTACCATTGGCATGAGAGACAGAGACTGCAGAGAATAGTGAACTTGAAACATAAACCTTATTATTAAAGAGATATGTCAGGCAATTTTAAGTATTGGTCATGCTAAGAAGATAAGTTTTTTTTCCCCACCTTTTAAATTGCAGTGGAGTTTATCATGCATTTTCTGGGTCTATGGTACTGCTGTCCTTATGCATTGGTCTTTCATTAAGATAAGTAAATGAAATGTCAGTAGAGCTGTGAAAATAAGCTTCTATTTCTCTTTTTTTGGTGTGTGTGTGAGATAAATATAAAAAGCAGCAATATTGTGGGGGAGATAAATATAAAAAGCAGCAATTTCCCTGTTTTTTGGAATGCAGCAAGCTTAGTTCTGTCAAGTTAAAGCAAATCCAAATGGCAGGTGAAGCCTGGAACAAAAGAGATATGGCCACACCCACATAGAACATGTTTGAAGCATATTATGTTCTAGTATTAATTGACGCTTTTCGGTTAAGTGCAATTAGTTCATCATCTTCACTGGCTAGATGCTCCTAATGCTGGCACCTATGCTTTATTTCTGATGGGCTGCAGTGGACTCACAGAATTCTTTAAAATACGGCTCTGTAAAGCTGGGGGAGGAGAGTGTTTCAAAGGTCACTTGGGAGGTAAGTGACTTTGTGGGAGTCGAGCCTAACTCCCCTGTGTAGCTTTGAAAACCTTCCCCTGAATCTGTTAGCAGCCCTGAATGTGTCTATCGTTGTCTGAAGTTCACCCATTAACAAGAAGGCTGTGATGTGATCACTAGAGAAGTGAACAGAGATCTCGGGCAGGAGGCATCACTGAGAACATTTTACTATGTGTTTTTTTCTTTTATATGCAAAGAGCAATATGTCTAGTGAGGATACGTCCAAGTATGCATCTGCTAACAAAAGTGACCAATGTTTAGACCCATGTTACTTTAACCTAGTTGGTTCTCTTCTCCATTACAGTTATGCTCATTCATTTTCCTTGGTTTTATTTTACAGGCCATGACTGCTGTGAGACAGTGAAGGTGGCACTTTGCGCTTCCAAGGAAGGGCTCCCTGCTCTAGTGGTGGGAGAAGAAAGTTTTCAGTTCATTCAAGATGAGGCCTATGATGCAGCTCAGTTCCTAGCAACCTGTGCTGGAAACCAGCAAGCACTGAACTTCACAAGATTCCTAGACCGGTCAAGACTCCCCTCTGGGGATGTGGATTTTCTGGATGAGAAAGTGGCTTTGGCATTTCGGCATCTGAAACTGCCAGCAGAATGGAATGTATTGGGAACAGACCAGACTCTGAATGGTGAGAACTAGTAGCAGCTGAGTAACATGCTATGCATATGAGAGAGAGGGGCTCACTTCCTCTCTAGCAATGGCTCTGTTGTGGAGAGTTCTTCTGGTGTATGAGGGGATTCTCCTGTTGACCAGCAGTTAGATTAGGGATACCACAAATAGCAGCCTGTGGCCCACTGGGGCTCCACCTGTAGCTCCACAGTCCTCCTTTCAGCCCTCCTCTCCCCCATGTGCTTCTTGCACACTGGTGCACCAAAGCCCCACACTTACCTGCTCCTCCCACTCTCTTCCAGCACTTTTGGAGCACGCAAATTGTCTGATTCGTGCTCTGTTCCCACTCCTTCCCCTGTCCTCTCAGAACTGGAATGTTGTGAACAGCTGGGAATGTGAGGCCCCGGTACTCCAGTGTGTGAGAGGTGCGTGGGGGAAAGAGGGCTGCCAGGGGATCCACGGGCTGCAAGTAGAGCCCCAGTGGGCTGCATGCGGCCTGCAGGCTGCTGCTTGTCTACCACTGAGCTAGATCAGTGACCTATTCTTTGAGCTTTAGTCATACTGAAAATGTTTTGGAGCAAGTTTCTCCAATATCCCATGTACATCCACAGAGTTTGGAGCAGGGCCTCTTCTTTTCTTGGCGCACAGTCCAGTGCTTTTCTCTACTCCCCTTTGTAATCAAAGACCACCAATTGTCTTCAGTGGCCCAGTATTTTACAATCATGCACAGAGAGTTCTCTTTCTTTACATGGGAGGGGTGTGTGTGTAATAGTACTAAGGATGTTAAATTGCAGTTATCTGGCTAATCATGTAGTTGATACAATTTGTATCGACTACACAGTTAGTCGATAAGGACCGCTCCATGGTGGGGTCTGGTGCCACTCTGACCGCTGTGGCCAGTTGGTGGGGGGCTGCTCCAGTGGCCTGGGCTGTATCTATGTTCAAGGCTGCAAATTGGCTTCACGACTGCTCCCTGGGCTGGCTGCGTGGTGGCTGCCCGGAGCTGGGCTGTGGTGTGGCTGCTCCTGGGGCTGGGGCCCACTGCATCTCTCTTCCCTCCTCCCGCACCGCTCTCTTGCCCCTCAAAGCCCCCTTTACCTCCTGCCATCTGTCCTCCCCCGTCCCTCCCTGCTCACCACATGTCACTGACCACCTTCCCCAGCACCTCACTCACTGCAAACCCTGGGCGCTGGCAGCAGCTTCCCTCTGCCCCAGGTGAGGACTCACAGCCAGCCCCCGCGAGGATCAGCCTGGGGCAGTCCCTGCCCTGCACACAGGCTGCCCAAGGAGCAACACTCCCTGTGAGGGGTGCTCATCTTGCCTTCTCCCCGGGGTGGGGGGGCGGCACTGCCTAGAAGAGTCTCTTGCGGAGCAGCGCCACTGGTGGGTGCTACAGTGGCACACATCTGAACAAGTGCACGTAGTCTCGTTGTTGGCACACAAGACAAAAGTCACTCCGCTTGTGGATGGAAAATCTTAGAGGGAATACTGCCCATTAGATGGAACTCAAGGAGCACCCTCGTCACCTGTATTCCTGCTCCTCATGAGGAATGAGAGAAGCTGATGGGAGTATTTGCTCCTCTCAACCTCCCATTGTGTGGATGGGGTTTTAAGATGCATTGTCCTCAGCTACATAATTTACGTAGCTGGAGTTGTGTTTCTTACGTTGACCTTCCAATATAGCGTAGACCAGGCCTTAGCACACACTAACTCTGCAGTTGTTCCACTATAGGTAAACCACCTCAATGAGTCTTGTAGAGTAGGGATGTTAAAATTAGATTAATCAACTAATCGAATAGTCGATGGAATTTTCATTGACTATTTGAGTACTTGATAAGGGCGCTTCTGCTTTGAAATGTACAAGAGCCTCAGTAGGGTCTCTTGTGCATTTCAAAGATTGAAACGTGGCATGGAGCCTGGGGCCAGTGGGGAAAGCAGCACTTCCGCTTTGAAATGTACAAGAGCCCCAATGGGGACTTTTTTACATTTCAAAGATGGAACTCCGTAGCTGCGCCTCTGCCCCCTCCTACGCGCTGGAGCTGGGGGGAATAGGCTACCCCCCAGAACTCTTCCTCTCCCTCCTTGCTGCCTCTTTCTGATAGAGGCAACAAAAGGGGGGAGGGGGAGAGACGCAACTAGTTGACTAGTGTGTCAACTATCTGATAAGCTATTGCTTATCGGATAGTCGATTAGTCGCTTACATCCCTAGTGTAGAGTTTCCTGCACCCTGGATACGTAGCTGGGGGACCATTGTAGACACTTGCATTATTTAGGGATGTTAAATATTGATTAATTGAATAGTCGAGTAATCTCATGAATTCTTATTGGTTAATCAATTGTTCTGTAGTCCCCGGGAGCAGGCCCAGCAGTCAGTGCACTCTGGCCTTTCTCCGGAGGAGCCCCCTGCCACTCTACGCTGCTGCCTCTGTATAAGGGTGCCAGGTGGGAGCTGGTCCGTGAGGGGAACCAGTTTAAAAAAGAGCTCCTCTCGCAGACTGGCTGCCTGTTGCCCCACACTGCTACCTCTATTAGAGGCAGTAGTGCAGAGTGACAGTAGCCCCAGTCTAGGGTGGGGTCTGAGCTCCTGGACCTGGTGTGAGCTGGAACTGAGCTGAGCTGCCTGCCTGCCCGGGGTCCTAATACACTTTAAATGCAGAGTCGCAGCGGGGGTAGGTCTAGGACCCAGTGAGAGCCAGGACTGAGCCGGGCTGCAGGCCAGCCTGCTTAAAAAATTTACTGGCGGAGGAGGGGGGAAATGCACGTAGTCTATAGCGTTAACCTATATGCTTTTGCTTATTGTTTAATTGACTACACTATTACATCGCTAATATTGTTTGCTGTATTGTGACTGGCATTCAGAAATGGCCTATAATTCTTCAAGTTTCCTTTGCTTTTTGTTTGGAACTCATCTGTCTGCCCTACAAGCATGCACATACCTCCTTTCAGTGCTCCATTTCTGACAGTGTGCATGCTGTGGAGCAAACCATTCAGATTAAATGTTTGTTTGTGCAGTTGAACATGGGTAGGCGTGGCGAGAGAGAGGCAGGCTGGGGGCTGAGATATCGGTATTTCTCCCAGACCCTCCTCCTGCCTTAGAAGAGGTTGTTTCCTGCCACTGTCTGAACTTACAAGACAACATGTAGACATCCCCCAAAATACATGGTCTGCTCTCTGCCCTGCATACACACACACATGTTCCCTGTCACACTTTCCCCCCTTTCTCAGACTTCTGTTGAAAAGCAGCTGTCATTGTAACAAGATGACAATGGAGCAATGGGATTTGGAAACCTCTATCGTGATGCTGACCACCTCATGTGGCATTGCAAACCCTTCCTAAAGCACCCTGCAGCCAGTTGCACAGTGGGCCAGCTACGACAATGCACTGCTTTCTGTGTCACTGCAAGAGCTGCTAATGTGGGCATGCTCCCCCCTAAGGAAGGAATAACACAACAGCAGTTTCCCTGAAGCGCTCTGTGAACAGCCCTGTAACTACCAATGCTTTACATCTGCCACTGTAGACATGGCCTGGTCTCCTCTCCCTTTGACTTTAGTTGTGTTTCTGAACTGCAGCACTTCTGAAAATCAGGCCCTGGTCATTTAAATTGTTCTGTTGAGGACAAAAACCAGTTGTGTCTGAAAGCCACGTATATTCGAGGACGAATGGCACCTGTGGAGTATCTGTTACAACCTCGACTAAAAGGAGAGGAGCTCTTTGTGGCCCTCAGTGTAATGGGATCTTTTTGAGAGGGGTCTGCTGGGATGTGGGTAGGAATGATGTTTAACCTGAGATAATATAGATGGATGTTGTGTGTAATGGGATTAAATGTGTTTAGCAGTCAAAAATAGATGACGGCACCTATATTCACACAAGCATTCCCTTACCTACCAGCAATTAACTGTTGACAGGCCGTTAATTGCTTGATCCTGTCTTGATCCTTCCATAATTTAGCCTTTTTCTAAGAAGCTTTGCCTTTAATATAAATACTGTACAAAGGAAAAAGGATTTTTTTATGTGAATGTTGACTAGTTGTTGTCATTGCTATCTGAATTGTTGGGTTTTTGTTTGTTTTTAGTTTAAGCCTGTGAAAAACCGCATCAGCCAGCTCTTAACTGTAGCCATTTGAGATTATATATATATATGACTACAATTCAGAAATGATTCTATAGTCTGACTATTCCTGACTGTGTTTAAAGATAGACAGGAAAATGAAATGAATCATGCTTCCTAATAAGAGCAGCTAAGGAAGTGTTGCAGTAACTCTGCATTTTTGTAGAAGCGGAATTTTGATATTGTCCTCACAATCCAGTAAAGTTCTTTGCTTGTTTTTAAATGATAGGGTTGTCTAGGGAGAATCCCCTATTTTAGGGGTGGGGAACCAAAGGTTCAGGAGCCAGATGCAGCTCCTAGCTAGCCCCCAAGGCTCAGAACTCTCCTCCCAGCATTGGGAAGCCTGTGTTGTTGCTCCACTCCTCCCCCATGGGGGCTGGAGCACATGGAATCTACTAGCCAGGGCCTCCCTATGCTCTGGTATTGGAGTGGAATGTGAGGAGTGTCTTTCTCCTCAGTCAGGGGCCAAGTCAGTGAGACGGGGAAAAAAAAGAAAAGAAAACCTAAAGCTAGGGCTGTAACATCCATGCTACTTAAATCAGAATGGATGTGGCTCATCTCCATCAGTGGTGAGAAATTGAGAGTACTTGAATGGGAAATTACTTGTAATGTGAGAACCACTCCATGTATTTGTTTAGACATAAACAAACATGGAATTGTGGTATGGATGTCACAGTCCCATCTCTATATCCTCTTTTTTTTTCTGTCTTTCTTTTCTCTTCAGCATCTGAGGAAGTGAGTTGTAGCTCACGAAAGCTTATGCTCTAATACCCTAATAAACTTGTTAGTCTTTAAAGTGCCACCGGACTCCTTGCTATTTTGCTAAAACACGGCAACCCTCTGAAGCCTAGCATTTATGTTGTAGAAGCAGCCATGCATCTGACAAAGTGGATCTTTGCCCACGAAAGCTTATGCTCCAACACTTCGGTTAGGCTATAAGGTGCCATAGGACTCCTCGCCGCTTTTGCAGATTCAGACTAACACGGCTACCCCTCTAATACTTGACATTTATGTTGTAGGTAATCCTGAAGAAGCATATGCACATTCAAGAAATTGATCAGTAATTATGTAAACATTCTAAAATGCTTCATAATCTTACTTTGTTTTTCCTTCTTGTATTTTGATGGTTTCTTTTCTTCCCCTGATCTGTCAGAGTGTTTGACTACTTACATATGAGAGAGAAAAACGGCACATCATAGGGCTTTTTCAGGGTTAGGGTTTCCCACTGGTCTTATATTTTTGCAAAATTAGGTTGTTCTTTCTCTGGGAGCTTCTCATTATTCAAGGCCAAAGGTGTATTTTTCCATAAAACCAGATCTTAGGGTTTTTTTCTCTGCTTTAAAAGAAAGTATGTTGCATTTTAATGTTACGTACCATTAGTACATTACTGATACCCGAAAACTTTACCTGCAGTTACAACTCTCTTAGGCCTTGATACAATGCTCAGTGAAGTGAATGAGAAGATTGCCTTTGTCTTCAGTAGGCTATGGATCAGCCCATTAGGTCCTGATCCTGCACATATTAAGCTTTACAGGCTTTGAGTGTTAAAATTTTGCAAGATTAAGGCTTTCAGTTGTAAAATTTAGGGGGCAGGGATTATATTTTCGTATGTTTGTATGTTTGTTCAGCATCTAGCACAGTGGACCATGGAACCTGATTGTGAACTGTAGATACTTCAGTATAACTGAAGGCTTATCTTCACTATATGGTGACTCAGTGCTGCAGCGATCAACCCACCGGTGGCCAGTTTATCTCATTTGCACCGGTGGACTGCTTAGATGTGATAAGTCAACCTCCGAGTGCTCTCCCGTTGACGCCGGTACTCCACCAAGACTAGAAGAGTAGCTGGAGTCTATGGGAGAGCAGCCCCTGCTGACCTTACCACATGGAAGACGCTAGGGATGAAAGCAAGTAGTCAAGTCAAATACTTGCTTCCCCCCTGCCCTGCCCTGCCGTCTCTGTATCAGCCTTACGCTGCAGTAACTATGTTGACTTCAGCTATGCGACATTGTGTAGCGTTGATTAATGAGGAGTGTAGACTAGGGATGGAAGCGACTAGTCGACTATCTGATAACTATTGGATAGTTGACTAGTGACTCAACTAGTCACTCCTCCCCCTCTTGCTGCCTCTATATAAGAGAGGCAGCAAAGGGAGAGGAGCAGGATCCGATGCTGGGGGGAGCTGCTTAAAAGCTGGTTTCCTCCAGCGCCGTCTCCGTGGGGAGAAGGGGCAGTGGGGAACTGGTGGCACTTCCGTCTTTGAAATGTAACAAAAGCAGGTCTTCATTTCAAAAGCAGAAGTGCTGCGGGGAGCCTGTGGCGAGCTGGGGACCAAGCAGTCCCCCACTGGCCCTGCGCTTCCTGCTTTGGAAATGTACAAGAGCCTTCCTGGGTGGACTGCTTGAGTACCCCCCTGGCTGTGCTCCTCACGGCACTTTCACCTTTGAAATGTGCTCCCGCAGTGCTTTCACTTTTGAAGTGTAGTAACAGCCCTGGAGCTCTTGCTACATTTCAAAGGCGGAGGTGCCTTTATTGACTAATCAAATAGTCAATGCCAATTAAATTGACTATTTGATTAGTTGATTAATCTAAAGTTAACATCCTTAGTGTAGACTAGGTCTCAGTATAATCAGCTATCTCAAAGCAATTGCAGGAGATGGGGATTAATGGACTAATCAAATAGTTGATGCAATTTGCATTGACTGTTTGATTAGATGAAGAGGGCTCCTGGGGCTGCTGCTACATTTTAAAGGTGAAAGTGCTGTGGGAGCACGGGGCCAGCAGGGGACTCAAGCAGTCAGTCCCCTGCTGGCCCTGTGCTTCCCCATGCTGTTTCAAAGTGGCAGTGCCTCATGGCACCCACCGTCAGCTGGGGACTCTGA